>JASANG010000120.1:0-310502 GCA_030248215.1 Enoplolaimus lenunculus
TGATTCCAATCGCGGAGGGGGCTGCGGCCAAACGGTCCCCCTCTCGGGACGCCTACCACAAAACAAAATAATCTTAAAAAGCAAGTTATTACAGGTAACTTTGAAATTCTCGTTTTTTAGTTCAGTAATGCTCAGCAAACATTGCTGTGTAGGCCAAATGGGGCCCATGTATAGAATAGGCACCGGAACAGTAGTATAAGCATATTCCTAAGCCTAAGCCTAAGCCTAAGCCCAAGCGTATTGATGAGCCTATTCCTAAGCCTAAGCCTAAGCCTAAGCCTAGCCCTAAGCAAAAAATTAGTCTAAAGCTTAAACTGACTCTATTATAGCCCCTCCAAAAACGACCCGACCCTGTTTAATACCTGAGCCCCAAATGGTATTATAGCAGCCAAAGAATTTTATATCGACCCCTGTTTTGTAAAACTTTAAATTTACATTTATCTAAAAAGTAAGAAGGTAGGGTAAACTTGTACAACAAACCGGAGCCAGAAAGACTGCAAGTTTTCTACAGGGCTGGAAACAACACTACTGCAAAAAGAACGATCTAGAACAAAAATAACGTAAGCTATTTTGCAGTTCCAAGTTAATCTTCGTTTAGAATCAACTCCAGATGGTGAGCGAGTTGTTTCATTTTGCTTAACCGTCACACACTTTTTAAGGATAAATTAAACTTTCATGAAAGTAGGTTCAGTAGCGGAAACCGTATGCGGCTAAAATCACACTTTCAACATATTGTCAATGCCTGCCTGCAAACGACGATAAAACTTTCGCTATGGTTTCATATTTTCGTAGTCAGGCCCGTGCTAAGATTAGGTTTCGTGAGGTTAGGCTTAGGTTTAGGTTCAGGTTTATGTTTATTATGCATGCCTCAGTAGTTAATATGGGACCGTAGACTAGTGAATGAATAACCATAATTTAAGAAAGGGACATTCATTTGGTTTGATGATATTGTAGTAATAGCAATGTTTGAGGCTCGACCATAAAACTTCGTATAAATGCATATGGTAGGTGCAAATGAATATAAGATCGGTAGGAAGAAAAAAACTTTCAATCTAGGTCAAAAAAATATAAGGCCGAACATATGTTAAACCACTGCGGTACAGACAACGTAAAGGTTAAAACTAATCTGTAAAACAAATACAATTTTTACTCGAAGGTCATGGAGTTTCACCCAAACTCTGCTGCAAGAAACTGAGTAAAACAATGGATAACTACGAACAACCTCATTAGCACCAAATTTACCCTTTAGTTTCTCCAAACACTACTTGTTGAGCGGAAGCTCGGAGTTTCGCAAAGCGTTTTTGAGCCGAAGCGAAACTCCCGAGCCGAAGCTTGAACTTTCGCGAAGCGTTTTATGTTTTTGTACTTGGGGGTCGAAAAGGTGGATGTCCATCCGTCTGTCTGTCCGTCTGTTACCGTCCGAAAAGAATCTTAGGAACGGCTGAACCGATTTTGATAAACTTTTTTTGTTTGAAAGCCAATTATTCTGGCGTGTTAACCTCGCATTAGAGTTTTTAAAATTTTAAGCCGTTTTATTTAGCTACAGGCTAATTTGGATAATTAATTTAGCCTAAATTAGGTCTTTTCACAATTTTTTACTTATTATTTACAGTTAGAAGCAATCTAATTTTAGCATTAAAGGGTTTTTGGGTGCGAGAAATCTGAGTAGACTGTTTTACAAACTTCCAAAACCGATAACTGAGCAGTTAGCTAACAAATAATTTGTACATATTAGCATAGTTTATAAGCCTAAATTAGGACTTTTTACAATATTTCACTAATTATTAAGGTTAACAACCAATATAATTTCAGCACATATGGAAATAGAGTTTTTTGGTGCGGCAAGGAATTTGAATAAATAGTTTACAAACATCCAAAACCGATAATTGAAGAGTTAGCTAATAGCTAATTTGCATACTTAGCTCTCCGCTTAATTAGACAAAACTAACTGGACTTTTTAAATTATTTCAATAATCTTTAGAGATTCGCTTCAATAAATGTAGTCCCACTAGTCGTCCAACTCCAAAACCCCCCCACGTCCCCCAACCCCCAAAAAAAACCAACAAAAAACCCAAAGCCAGCCAGCCTCCAATCAAAACCAACAACAAAAAAAGCCAAATCAAACACAATCATAATATACAGAGAAAAAATTCTCAAAACCAGAGCAGCAAAAATCAATAATCGCTCCACCCCTTCAAAAAAACAAAAAAAACAAAAACACAAAACGCAAAAGCTCGCTCAACAGATCCCAACAAAATCAAAACGCATAGCCGCAACAAACATCTCACTCACGCACACAAAACTCAAATCAATCCTCAATAGAAAGCTCAAACAAAGATCAATTAATGAGAAAAAAGTCATAAACAAGAGCCAATCACTGCAACAAAAATAAAAGAAACAATCTTTACATGAACAATTTTAAACAATAAACAAGCGGCACAAAAAAAACAACAATAAATATAGCGCAAAAAAATCAGCTACAAAAATTCCTCAACAATTCCACATGCGTCCTCCTCGTAGAGCCAATTTTGATCGCCCCACATAGATTTTCAATAGGTATATTAGATATGGATCTTGTACATCAGCAGAAAGTCCAGGAACCAGCAGAAATTGAAAGCAATCACAATTCTGCTGGTTCCATGGACACCTTATCTGCTGATGTACATACTCCATTGATGTTAAAATACTTCTATTGAGTGATGTGGGGCGGTAATCAAAATTGGCTACTCCACGAGGGAAGGACGCCCCATACATGGAAAATTAGTTCAAAAACCGGAAAACAAATTTATCACTCAAACGTAAAGCTGAAATTTTTTCCTGCAGACTAAATATTTAATAATGTTGTCGTTCATGCGAATTTTTTAATTGTCCGCCGCTTGTTTAATTCAGTTTAAAATTGTACTCAATAAGTAAAAGATTGTTTAAAGTCTACACTTAGAATTTTTGAAAATATCAACTGCAAAAGTGATTCGCCATCTTTACCGTATTGAATGAAACTTTTCTACGTTGATTGAACTGTAATGCTCAATGTTTGAGCTAACTTCGACATACTTTGTTTTAAAGAGGGTGCACCAAGGATTTGCGATTTTGAAGAATTAACTTGTGTCCAAAGCCGTAACCAAGAGTGACGATAGTTTCACTGGTTAACCGGCCCATATGCCAAAGTCAACTTTGAATATGGCTAACCTGTCGTAGTGGGACTACATGTATTGAGCGAAGCTCGAACACACTTAAGCAGTTAAGCTAATATACAAATTAGTTATTAGATAACTATCCATTTATTTGTTTTGGAGGATTGCAAACAATTCATTCAGATATCTCGCGCTCAAAAACCCTAAAGTATCCCTAGTAATTTGAGAAATACCTTTTTCTAACTGTAATAATTAATGAAATAATGTAGAAAGTCTCAATTTCGGCTTAATTAATTATGCAAATCAGCCTGTACCTAATAAACGGCCTAAAATTTTAAAACTCCAATGCGAGGCTAACACCCTAGGTTAATTGGCTTTCAAGCAAAAAAAGTTTATCAAAATTGGTTCAGCCGTTCTTGAGATTCTTTTCGGACGGACAGACAGACAGACGGACGGACGGACAGACGGACGGACGGACATCCACCTTTCGACCCCCAAGTACAAAACATACCAATCGTAGTGGGACTACATTTATTGAGCGAATCTCTAAAGATTATTGAAATAATTTAAAAAGTCCTAGTTTTGTCTTGTCAATTAAGCTAATATGCAAATTAGCTATTAGCTAACTCTTCAATTATCGGTTTTGGATGTTTGTAAACTATTTATTCAAATTCCTCGCACCAAAAAACTCTTTAGTGCTGAAATTATATTGGTTGTAACCTTAATAATTAGTGAAATATTGTAAAAAGTCCTAATTTAGGCTTATAAACTATGCTAATATGCAAATTATTTGTTAGCTAACTGCTCAGTTATCGGTTTTGGAAGTTTGTAAACAGTCTACTCAGATTTCTCGCACCCAAAAACCCTTTAATGCTAAAATTAGATTGCTTCTAACTGTAATAATTAGTAAAATATTGTGGAAAGTCCTAATTTAGGCTAAATTAATTATGCAAATTAGCCTGTAGCTAATAAACGGCTTAAAATTTTAAAACCCTAATGCGAGGTTAACACGCCAGAATAATTGGCTTTCAAACAAAAAAAGTTTATCAAAATCGGTTCAGCCGTTCCTGAGATTCTTTTCGGACGGACAGACGGACAGACAGACGGATGGACATCCACCTTTCGACCCCCAAGTACAAAACATAAAACGCTTCGCGAAACTTCAAGCTTCGCTCGGAGTTTCGCTTCGCTCAAAAACGCTTTGCGAAACTCCGAGCTTCGCTCAACAAGTAGTGTTTGGAGAAACTAAGGGTAAATTTGGTGCTAATGAGGTTGTTCGTAGTTATCCATTTTTTACTCAGTTTCTTGCAGCAGAGTTTGGGTGAAACTCCATGACCTTCGAGTAAAAATTGTATTTGTTTTACAGATTAGTTTTAACCTTTACGTTGTCTGTACCGCAGTGGTTTAACATATGTTCGGCCTTATATTTTTTGACCTGATTGAATTTTCTTCCTACCGATCTTATATTCATTTGCACCTACCATATGCATTTATACGAAGTTTTATGGTCGAGCCTCAAACATTGCTATTACTACAATATCATCAAACCAAATGAATGTCCCTTTCTTAAATTATGGTTATTCATTCACTAGTCTACGGTCCCATATTAACTACTGAGGCATGCATAATAAACATAAACCTGAACCTAAACCTAAGCCTAACCTCACGAAACCTAATCTTAGCACGGGCCTGACTACGAAAATATGAAACCATAGCGAAAGTTTTATCGTCGTTTGCAGGCAGGCATTGACAATATGTTGAAAGTGTGAATTTAGCCGCATACGGTTTCCGCTACTGAACCTACTTTCATGAAAGTTTAATTTATCCTTAAAAGTGTGTGACGGTTAAGCAAAATGAAACAACTCGCTCACCATCTGGAGTTGATTCTAAACGAAGATTAACTTGGAACTGCAAAATAGCTTACGTTATTTTTGTTCTAGATCGTTCTTTTTGAGTAGTGTTGTTTCCAGCCCTGTAGAAAACTTGCAGTCTTTCTGGCTCCGGTTTGTTGTACAACGTTTACCCTACCTTCTTACTTTTAAGATAAATGTAAATTTAAAGTTTTACAAAACAGGGGTCGATATAAAATTCTTTGGCTGCTATAATACCATTTGGGGCTCATGTATTAAACAGGGTCGGGTCGTTTTTGGAGGGGCTATAATAGAGTCAGTTTAAGCTTTAGACTAATTTTTTGCTTAGGGCTAGGCTTAGGCTTAGGCTTAGGCTTAGGAATAGGCTCATCAATACGCTTGGGCTTAGGCTTAGGCTTAGGCTTAGGAATATGCTTATACTACTGTTCCGGTGCTATTCTATACATGGGCCCCATTTGGCCTACAGCAATGTTTGCTGAGCATTACTGAACTAAAAAACGAGAATTTCAAAGTTACCTGTAATAACTTGCTTTTTAAGATTATTTTGTTTTGTGGCAGGGGCGTCCCGAGAGGGGGACCGTTTGGCCGCAGCCCCCTCCGCGATTGGAATCAGTTCGAGTGTCATAATTTACTTTAGAAGTCAAAGTCCACAACCAAATCAGCTCAAAACTGGAGATAGTAAAAATAATGCTGAGCATCACAGTTACACCAGTTCTTGACCGGGGAAGGAACCGGTTTGGTAATGTAGACCAAACAATTCATGAATAAAGAAACGTTTTGAGACTTACAGTTAGATTTAATACTGAAACACAGTATAGCTTCTCGCTCGCTTCGCACTCGTACGCGAATTGGTTACGAGCTTTCTTCAAGTCAAAAATCTCAATCTGAAGTTTTGTACCAGAATCAAAGATAATAGTGTGTAGCTCTTCGCTCGTTCCGCTCGCGATATTTTCGTCAAATCGTGTTTACATGACGAACAATTCGGTCTGGTCCAGCTACCGAGCCAACCGAAAATTTAGGGGACCTAAAAGAGAACTCTAACATTGATCTCGCAGCCGGGTAGGAGAGCGTGACCAATCTGATATATCCCGACAAAAAAGAATTAAGTGGCTCAATGCTACTAAAGGGATGGCTCTAAGTTCACTTTGAGGTGGAAACCAAGGGCACGGACCTGGAAGGATGCGGCCTCCTTACAATCCATATTGCTCGTACGCCACTGCTTTATAATTGGTTAGCTCTTAAATTTATCCATACAAAAGGCAGTATTAAAATTAAGTATGTTTGTCAGGCCAATGGATTCTCATGAATATTTGTCAATGCTGGAACGCAAGAGAAAGTTTGAGGCAGAACGAAAGCAACGCATTTTGAACGATAAACAGCGTACAATTGGAGTAAGATACTATTATCAATTGATTGAGTGTTGATGTAGAGACATAATAATGAAGCATATTCTGAATGCTGACAAGAACTACTGTGAAGAGTTAATTAAATTTCAACAGAAACTGAGCTGATTTATTGCATTTTACTTAACCTGCCCAAAGAATAAATGTGCATGATTTGTATACAGTTTCAGAAGGGTCATGTTGGTAATTCTTACATGACTTACTATAGAGGCCAAAATATTTTCTTCAACAGGGCTGATTCCCCGTCCCAATTTGGCTCGAAGTGCGGTTGAAACGAACCATGAGCACACAGATACAGGTCAACGTTAACCCAACGCATTTAAATGGGGGTGAGCCGATATGAATCACATTGAATATATGAATGACAACTAAAGTTACTCGAATATGGGTATATTTTGGAAGACAAATTAACGCTATGATGTATTTCATTCAAAAGGAATTGGTACACAAGTTTTAAATGGTCTTCAGATTGACGTTAACGCTTTAAATAGACAACTTCGTGAAAAGATGAAAATTGCTGAAGAACAGCGGCTTGCAGAGGAACAAATAAGTAATAGTTGTAGCACGGCTTTGCGTTCTTCCGAAATATGAATGCACGCTGCTGCGATGTGTCTAGTGTCCGGCCCGAGCCGAACAAAATGAGGTGAGTGCGTGCACGAGAGCATCGCTTTCTTGCTGTGCAAGTGAATAAAGAACGAGTAAACACACAAGTGTGGAACGAGTGCGATAGCACGAGTTCTGCGCGAGTGCGCTGCACGAGTTTTTGAATCACGTGCACAGCATGACAGCGATGTCCGAGTGCACTGCATGCTTGAAGCAAGCTTTGCAGCGCGCGTTTGTATATCGGAAGAACAATAAGCCGTGCTACAACTGACTTGTATTACGGTCCAAGAAAGACCAATCTTTGGTTTCTTGAATAAACTGACTAACTACCCCCCCAGCAGAGGGGACGGGGTTGTTCAGATCTCCTAAAAAATTTTGAGATCCCTGCAAAAATTTAACACCCAGCAGTAAGACCAAAGAACTCCCGATACGCCGCTTCTAAAATGGCTTTATAACCACCACTCTCTTGCATACCGAGCCTGCGGATCAAGTCACGGGAAAATTTAGTTTTTTTGGAGTTTTTATAGCTATCTGTGCCAACATGTAAACTCATACCCATTTCCTTCCTGCAAAGAAATTTGAATTTCAACTTGGCATCATTGAACAGCATGACTCTTTGAGTACTAGAAATCAGCAGGGGGTTAAAAACTTGCGTTTATACCCTTAGCAAAACATTACTGGATGTATTATGGTGATTTTACTTCGTCCGAGCTGGCTACAGGCCTGAACCAGTGTTATTTTCATTCGTGAACAGCCATGTCGTGTGGTATAACTGTTCGGCGCATTTAAGGCACAGTTAAGGCACGCTGTAGCGTGCATTAACCGCGCACGAAACGGTTAAGGCACGCTCGGGCATGCATTAACCGTGCATCAAGTGTGTCGAACAGTTTTACCATAATGACACGGTTGTTGTAGTACGGCTCTTAACTATATGAGCCGTGGTATAAGTATACAATGAATGATACTCCAAAATATGCTGCTGTGAAACTGTAGACGAGTCTCAGAAATCTGGTTTCTCAAGGTTAAAATTTGTTGCATGAAGAATAAATGAACACACACCCTCAGTGAGCAAAATGTAATTTCACATCAGCAGATGTCTTTGCAAAAATTTGCTGCAAGATATTAATGGCCGTTTCAAGTCAACTGACGCTCTTGCGTATTTATTTGCAGTAGATGCTGCCAATTTTGCAAATTAAAACCAGTGTCCAACTTTTTAAAGGACACATAACTAATAAAACATTGGCTGGGTTTCTGATACCTTTACAATTTTGCACTTATGTACGTGCTTAGTAATTGATCAACCATCTCATCGTGTTTAAAGGGTACTTTCTCAAGTAAAGCAAATACTTAAGTCGCCAACTTAAATTGATAATTACAAATTAGACGTTTAAGCAAAGTAACTTGGGCATTATTCTTGCTAACAGCCTCGAGTGGCTGCGCCAAACTTCTGTGGTGTAAATTAGGCTGCTTCGTAAGCTAAAAATATTTTTCATTTCAAGACTCCTAAAAGTTTAGATCTTTCAGCTACCACTTTTATTTCAGTTGAAGCAATGATATCGACTGATGCTGCAATTGTAGCGTTTGATCAGCAACAACGCCAGCGGCGTCGAGAACAGGCAACCGCTATTGCCAGCTACTGCTTAAGCCAGCAACAATTACAGCCGCCGATAACACCAAATCGCTGCATTTATCAGCAATTGGATGAAAACTGTATACCAATCTCTAGTTTGCTCCAGTTTGAAGGAGAATTACGGCAAAACAAAGGCGCCGATAATTGCGCGGTATTAAATTTTACCCGAATTGCAGTTAAAAGAACCGATTGCAGTTCCAGAACATTAGAACAAAAAATTGCGTATTTGAAGACCAAAAGTAGTTTCCGAATACTTAAAGGCTTGTTTGTCGTGAAGTTGACTATACTTCCTGATAGGTGTTGCTACTTGAATTAAGGGAAGTAGGGTACAATTAGTTTTACGTTACTAAAAGAACACTAAGTTACTAATGTAAACAAACACGTTTTGCCATGATATGGTGCTTTAAGTATTTAAGTTTAACTTTTGTTACTTCGAATCATAGGCTACTAAAATATAGTTCTCGCAATTATAAAACTTAGTTCGGCAGGGCTGATAGCGCACTCACCAAACTTTGCGATCGTTTTGTAAACTGGCCAATTTATAAAACAGGGACGTAACATTTGTATAAGCATATTTGTAAGCCGAAGCCTAAGCCCAAGCTTTAGCTTAAACGTAAGCCTAAGCAAAAATAGCCTAAAGCATAACCTTGTCGTATTGCAGTCCCACAGAAAATCTTTCCGTTCCTGGCCTTTACAGGAACCTGTAAACTAAACATTACTTTAGGAATATTTTGGAAATCAAAACGAACAACATCGCCCAGTCGCATCTTGGAAAGGATTTACGAAGACGAAACGAGATAGTTATCGAAAAGAACAAGAACGTCAAATTAAAGAAAAATATGTGAGTATTTGGCATATATAATTTCTTTGAAGTTTTAGTTTTGCAATTGATTAAGCTTAGTTTTCCAGCAAAACGGTTTGTTTTTGTTTATTATCAATGTATTACCATTTTAAGCCTTTCCCGCATGAATATATATGATTTTCACTGCAATCCATCGTTATGGTTTGGAATTGTTCCTCAGTTATTGACTTGGAAGGCGTTTATTATCCAAACCCTGCTATAGGAGGTTGACATTCGAGTCCGAAGGCTTCCATGTCTTGCAAAGAATTTGTGCCGCACATACGCTAAATAACACTTAGGTATTTACAGGGAAAGGGTTAAAAAGAGTAAAGCTAATTTTTAGCTTAAGAAAGCTTATTTTGGCGACGTGACTGCGACTTAAATTTTAATCTAAAGCGTAGATGACAAATGAAATCCTACTGCGACAACAATTACTACCATTATATTTTACAGGATAAGGAAGTTCAAAGAGATGCCGACGAATTGAAGTTAGAACAGGAAATTATCGACGCAAGCATGAAGGAATACAAAGCTGAAAAACAGCGTCGCAAAGAAATGAAAAAATATTTTGAAGAAATTCAGCGGATGAACGAAATATTGTCGAAGGCACATCAGCAGCGAGAACGCGATACAAAACGTCGAATTTATGCTAAAGATGTAATTACTGAGGAATTTTTCAATCAGTTTCAAACGTCTTATCGCTGATCATTTATGTAAATGGTTTGAATGCATTTTAATTAACAGTGATGATTCAATAAACATGTTTACACTATGGGCCAATGTATATATCTGAACCGTAACAGAAGCAGAAGTGAAACCGTAACAGTAGCATAAGTGGAATCGATCGACAATATTGCGGTCGGGCTGGGCCCGCCGGCCGCTACCAACTGACCGAACCTGACCGGGTTGACCGGCGTTTTTCCGTTACTGTTTCATTTCTACTATTATTCAGATTGTTGTTGCCGTTGTGATGTAAGACAAATGTTATCAGAAACGTATATTCGTCTTGAACCGAAAATCACTATGACGTTCGTAAAGAAATACCTGGAAACGTTACTCCAAGAAATCCTATCACCAGGGTGTAAACAGGTAGTAGAAATAGCGTAAACGGATAGGGATCAAAATAACAGAAACGCATAGTGGTAAAATAACGAAAATGGAAAATGCATATTGAAATATAAAAATTTCAAAAGTGTTTTATTTTTCTGCTAGCGCTATTGAGGCGTGCAAATGTTCTCGGGGCTTTTTAAATGCGAATGCGTCAAAATTTTTAAAATTTCGAATGAATTTCGTAATTTTTATTTCTTTTTGAACAATTGCAGCATTATTGTAATGAAAAATTGTCAGATATGTACTTGATTTTATAACAAATTTTGAACGGTAAAATAACAATGTTTGCGTTATTTTTATAACGGGACCGGAACCAGACATAGATTTACACCCGGCCCTGTTCTATACATGGGCTGGTAAACCTAACACTTGTATAAAAGTTAAATTTTTTATCTACACATCAACATCAGATTCAGGAACGGAACGAACAGATGTCTCCGTAGTTACAGACGTAGCGCTGACAACGCCTTGATCAGTGAGTTTGCGAACAGTTCTTTGCTTGATGATCTTTTCTTCGATTAATGCTTTGCCTGCAGGCGGAATCGATATTTGGGATATTGCGGCTGTAATGGAGGAAATATTACTGATCAAAGTGTTTGACTGAATTGCGCAACAAATTGCTCAATTTTGTTTAAATAAAGTGCTCAAAATTGTTAAATTTTCTTTAAATTCATTAAATGCACAAAGTTGTCAAATTTTGCTTTATTTCATTAAGTGCGCAAAATTGTCAATTTTCTATACTTTCATTAAGTGTGCAAAATTGTAACGTTTTTTAAATTCAGCAAGTGCGAAAAATTGTCAAATTTTCTTTAAATTCATTAAATGCACATAATTGTCAAATTTTGTTTAATTATCGCAAAATCATCAACATTTATGCATTCATTTAATGCGCAAAATTGTAAACAAGTTTCATTACTGTGAAATGCCCAAACTGCAACATATCTATTTAACAGATGAAATAAGCAGAACAGATTTGTTCTTAGAAATTTAGTGAATAGCCAAACGGCTCAAAATATAACCAAATCCATTTTCTAAAATCATTTGTTTTAGTTCCGTCGAAAATTGAGTAAATTTTTGCTTTTGGTTCCGCTTGGTTCACTATTTTTGGTAAGTTTCAACAATTTTGCACAGTTCACACACATTTTCGTTACGCATTTTAAACAAACTCCTAAAATACATCCACATTTAACAGTTTTTACATATGGAGTCTATTGTATACTATCCTCACATTTAAACTTAATGTTACCTCAGAGGTACAAGCGTGCAAGTTTTTGCTGCAAAAGCTTGTACGTGTAAATACGGCTTTATACACAGTATAATTTTAAAAAATATTATAATTTAGCAACGCAAATAAACATTTGGTAGCTTGTCAGTTTTGTAGTGGTACAAATATTGTAACTACTTACATTGCGGAGTCGTTGTAACTTCTGTCATTGATGTCTTTGATACATCCGTAGCAACAACTTCACCTGAATTCGACAAAATACTGCCAAACTTATATTTGAGTAACACCAAATTTCGAGCATTATGTTGTATTTGGTATAAACTGTTCATTGCTTTGTCTCATTCTATGATTGAAATAATACAAAAAACTATCAAATATAATAGATGCCGCCTGAATTTACCAACATAATGCGAATTCAGCTAATATCAGTCTTACAGTCGGTTAATATTTAACTTTGGTTAAGTTTGAGCACTGACCTTTCATTGAGTCAATCTTTGCCTCAAGCGGTTTGCTTTGAACGGTAGCTTCTTGTTTTATTGGTGAAACAGGTTCAGGTTTCGCCACATATTTGCTGGGTACAGCATCACCAGGTCGAGAAACGGTCTGTTTAGGTTCTGACACAACAGATTTTTGTCTTTGCCGGTCGGAAGATACCTTTCCAGTTGACTTTACTAGTGAAGTTTCTTGAGGCACTTTTGATACTATTTGTTCCGTAGTTTTGGCAGATTTCGGTATTGATATATCTGTGGCCATGACCTATTGCAGAAGTTTATTCTAATAATTAAATATTTACTGATCAAATCACGGGTCTAGTACTTTGTTAGTGAATGAAATTTTTGCTATGATCTCTAAGAATTTGGTAATCGAATTTTTATTTTTTCTTCATTCAAGTATTAGCAGTGATACAAACTATTGTTAAATGAAATTAAAATCGTATTTTCTTACAAATAGCAAGTTTTCCAAGTCAGAGAGCATTTCTGGTCTTGTAAGCATTCGTAAATTTTGCTGTGCACAAAATCCTTATTATTTCAAATTAAATCTAAGAATCGTGACTTCACAAACATAAATCCAAAAACAAAGCGAATCTAACTGACCTTTTGAGATCTTTTGCCAGCACTGTCTGCTCGAGAAATATCAGGTTTGCCCTTCTTTAATGCTGACGGCTGCTTCTTGAAGCTACTCGATCGCGAAAATGACTTTGGGGAGCTCGGTGCACTCGGCTTTTGGCTTGAACTTGCAGATGATTTGGGCGCCTTTCCTTTACCGAATACTGATTTTGTTTTTGTTTTAAACTAAAATAAATAACGTTGCTACCATGAACGGCTATTAATGTAAAGATTAGAGGCGGAACGTTTTTGTGCGGGACTGCAATTAAACAAGTTTAAAGTTTATCCTAATTTTTGCTTATTCTGAGGCTAAGGCTTAGGTATAGGTGTAACCTCATTCTTACGCTTTGGCTTAGGCTTAGGTTAGGTATGTATTTATACTACTGTTACGGTCCTGTTTTATACATTGGCCGAATGAACTATATGTTTCAGGCACATTGTGAACAACAAGGTCCTTTGTTCTAAGCATCAATCACTGATAGTCGAGCGGTGATGGTGGACGCGGCTCTTGTACAGTTTTCCCCACATTTACGGTTACGGATTATACTTAGGCCTAAGTAGGCTTAGGTAAAGGATTAGGCTTAGACTCTCGTAATCCAAAACATAAGCGAAGTGTAAACGGTGTGTTGGAAAGTATACAAAACCTATACACTTTCTCATAGAATTATCCAGTGTTCATGCTGTATAAAGCTGTAAATCAATAGTTTGCAGTGCTTTGCTGCTCGCTGACATTAACACCGTTCCACGCGATTTGATTCCGAATGATAAAAAATTACCTTATCTCCGCAGCCAATAAGCAAAAGCAATGATCCCGCAAAAATTGTAATCACGAACCATGCATTATAAGCCAATGCCATCACTATATACAGAAGTGTCATGATATCAAGTGTGTGAACTCGAGTATGTACAAAAAGTTAACATTGCTCCATGATGTGACGGGAATTCTACTGTAAGAATACAAAACTATATACCGAATTCAATATAATTTTAAGCATTTATATCTGTATATGTCTAGTTTGTTTTATCACATAAGAGACAATATGCAAGGCCCTCGTAGTTGCGCCTCCGGGCACGTTTAACTTTGATATTTCGTTCTATAAACCCCTTCGACCACAGAGTGACTGTGAGCAACGCACCATAAGCTGTGAACGTTTCGAGCATAAATTAAATCACAATGCACCGCGTTTACCAATTAGTGCGATTATGTGTAGCACAAAATGTACACAATTGTAAAATTTCTTACGTGCTCGAGCGACAGCCACTTTTACATTCCATTGTTAATGGTAAACGCTTACTGTTACGATTCTAAAGTACTGATTATAGCTTAAAATTAAATTCTCAGATTAATTAAAAACAATGAGTAAATGGCGAAAATTTTAGTTACAACAATTCCAAGACATAGTAGTGTACTCATCTGTTATTCAATTACCGAATGTTATTTATTTTTAACCCACGCTCCGCCACCGCCACCCTTCGTTAATGATATATCCGGTTCTGCAACTATCCGTTGAATTAAACGTTTATTTGACTTGTGTCAATAACTTGAGCGATAATGCAAAGTTATACTTAGTAATGTACTTTCAAAACTCAAGTACGCTTTAACGTTTCGAAGTCAAATTATTTGATCCTGGAGTCAGTTGTGCGCTACAATTAGGGATAATTGACTTTTATGGACTCCAATTATGGTTTAAGCACTCTATCCGGTTACGGACTCTTAAATATTAGGGATACGGTCTTCTATTGATTGGGACCCAAAATGGGGACCCCCACTTATTCGGGTCACTACAGTACACACACTGTGAAAGTTGCACCTGTGGTAGTCTTACCCGTTTCATTTCTGTATATCACATCGGCCAGCTGTGTTTGAACTAAAAAACTTTGGTTCCAGGCCCGTAGCCAGCTCACCATGCGGAGGGGGAGCCAAAATTTGTAAATGGGGCATACCAGGGTTTCCGGTGACCGCAAGCTAGCTTAAAATTTTTAAGGGGCAAAACTGTTCAGGTCTGGACTCACCCTGGTCACTCTCCTGGCTTCGGACCCGTTGGGCTGTAAAATTATATGCGCTTTGAACTAATTCATAAGACAAAGACTGCATGATGCATATTTCAATAAGAGTGCGCAATTGGGTACATTCTGTGCAGAAAAGAATGTACTCGACAGGCGTTGCGTTTTCGGCCTACCCCTCTATTGAAAGGGTGGCACAACCTGGGCGAACCATGGCACTTAACGTATCCGGCAACAAAAATTGCTTCGCTTATAGTTTAATTTAGGGTTATTGCATGTGACAGCGACCCCCTCTATACAAGGGGGGTCGACCAAAAACACAACGCCCGGTGGTACATTTTGTATATATAATGCGAAACCTCAAGAGTTGCGTTCTCTTGTATCATGCACTCTTGATAAGAAGAAAGCTGTAGCTTTTGAATTTCAATTCAGTTTGTTAATCCAGTGGTATTTGCGCGAACACTATTCCGCTGTGTTTATTTCTGCAATTGACATAACACTTTAACTAAAACGTCACTCAAATAGTATATTTCATAGTCTTTAAAACTTCGCTTGTATATATGGCATCGGCCATTGGTGTTTGAACTAGAAATGATTTGGTTGTTGTAGTACTGTATGCTCGATATAAATAAATTGTATCGTAAAAGCGTCAATGCGCGCATACTCGATGTCTGTCTCTATTTTAGGCGGCCATCAGCTCCATGCGCATATTTTCACCATGCAATGATGAGCTATTTTAATAGCCAATCTTTGGCTACAAAAACCAAACCAGAGCAAACCTCTGCGACGGAACGCTTTCCCTTGGCTGAATATAAACCTCGGGCCATGTTTCACTGGCTGCAACTTCGTTGACTTTTGATAATGAGGCATTTTACATAGTGGGCCAGTGCGGGTTTGAAGTTGACTTGAACTGTATAGCAGAGTTGTGTTTGCGGGAAAGCCGTTTTTGAATTTGGTGTAAGGAATAGTTTATATTCACAGTATACAAGCTGTGAAGATTAGTAGTGTATACTTTTTTGTTGCTAGAGATGATAATATATAATTTACTTATTTGAACAAACCTGGCTACAGCCAGCACACAGACTGAAGAAATACTACGCTACCATTTAAAACCAAAATAAATTTCCGCAACTGAATCTTGTACTCAAACGTTTTTTGAAACCGTAAATTTAACGGAAAATATATCGGTTACTGTTTATAGCCTTTACTCGCATAGAGTATACTATGACCGACCAAAAGCACAAGCAGTGGACACGAAACATTAAATAATGCGCACTCGGTAAGAAGTATCACGCGTATGCGCTACAAAAGATCTTCAAAAGGCGTGAGAGCCCATGTGGTCCTGAAGGTCAAGTTTGCAGGAGAGCAGTAATGATAAACGCCTCTCACCCGAGAGTTCGGAGTGCAAATCCTAGCTTGAAAATATTTCTTAGAACAACTAAAAATATTTATATGAGGAAGGGTTGAAGTATTTTATACTTCGGTTTAAAACTGAAACCAACTGTTAAATGCTGTGCTGTTCATTAACATGTCGCAAATTTAATGTTTTCATTTCGAGTATTCCTGGACCGCAATTTCACCAGACGCTTACCGGAACCCATTGAAGCCCATTTGTCTAATTTGCATATAATACGAGCTTATATGGCTAACAAAGAAATTTTCAATAAACCGGAAATTTCATTGTTTGTCGTGATTTTTAACCGTTACTCGCAGTAAATCAGTTCTAATCAACGCGATTGTCCAAGACTCTGGCACCATGTTATTATTTTTATGGGGTATTGTTGATTCTTGTTTGTGGTTGATATAAAACTAGAAATCAAACAATTTCCAAATATCCAATAAAATAATTGAAAATGAAAGAAAAGTAGTTTTATTTCAAGTCACATTTGTTTATCAATTTTAACCAGCTCAAAGTGAAAGTTGCAGATTTTGTTCATAAAAGGAATTGTAACTTTTAACCACTCAATGTGAGAAGGGGTTAATGATAACTTAATTTTCCTGTTCACAATAAAAATGAATAAAAGTGTACAAAAGATTTGAATGGCGCTAAATTTTTAGAACCACAAACACATGGGTCTACTACGATTGCCAAACGACCATTGCCCGAACAACATTATTGCTTAAGCGCGACAATTGTCCAGTCGACAAGTGCACAAACGCTAAAATTGCATAATTGACAATTACCCCAATGCAACAGTTACACAAACTACCATATTCTCAACAACCATTGTTTAAACCACAATTGCCCAAATGTGAAATACTGGCCATTTCCATGCTCGTATTCACGAGCAACACATATAGGGTGTAGTGTTGATAATTGTTCAATATACGCGCAGTGCAAAATCACAAGACGTAACAGCCCTTCGGATTCGAGCGTCAATCTCCTGCAGCTGATCGGTCATCGCAAACGAGTCTCAACCGAGAAAGTTTTAGCCGCGAGTATACACGCGGGTATACCCGCGGGTAAAGGATTGCATCAAGCGGGTTAAAAAATTACAGTTTTGCCCACGAAAAATTTTCAAGTTTTAAGGTGCAAAGTATACGTTATTGTCTGTTTTACTTCTGGCCAGTTGCTGCCCTATGCTTTGTATAGTTGGGTTTGAAAGAATGGGTCTGTGTATTGTTTAGAGGCGAACGGTGTTTAAGCTTAAGACTAAATTTTCGCTTAGGCTGGCTTAAGCTAATGTTTAGACATATGCGTATACTACTGTCACCGTGCTGTTCTTTCCATTGGCCAAAGTATGCATAAATTTTAGCTTTCAATATGTTGTTCGGTAATTAAGTTGATATGAAAAACCTACATAGCTTCAAAACTTACTTAAAGGAGGGCCGCAAGTTCGCACAGGCCGTAATATATAGATCCCCATAGCTTTCATCAGCGGCAAATCCAGAAGGAATGACATTGGCAATTATTTTCACACTCAGAGCAAAGAGCTTACTAACGTTTTTTTAATTTTTAAGCACAAGCCTAAATATAAACTTGATCATAAGCAATAGCCTCTGAGTCTATAAATCCACAAGTGTCCCTGTCTCCCAATAGGCTGACATCTATGATTAACATGAGCTGTTCTGATAATTGTTATATATCGGTATTTGTGCCATTGTCTCGTTCGGACAATTGCAATTTGAGCAATTTGACGCGTTCGTACAATTGTCGTTTGGGCAATTGCCGCGTTGTTCAGTTGTCGTTTTGGGCAATTGCCGTTTGGGCAATCATCGCAGCCTGCAAATAGGTACAACTGCTGCTAGAGGCCTGTTGTTATTTGTGTTCTGTTTGGTACACGTCGAGTTCCATGTTTGTTGTTAATTGAAGCGTTATCAAATTTTACAGAAAACTTTGAAACTTATATAAAAATATTTCCACTGTCTAGATTTATTTCGTATATGCATTGTGAGATCAAAAAAATAAGTACAATATAGGTTTCTTATACTCTTTATACCACTATGCGATCACCGGATGTTTTCCTGTAGCTACGGCGGAAACACAACTTTTGCAAAGATTCCGGTGTTTTTTGGAGTTTTTTTGTTTTTTTAAATTTACCTTTATGGACGATATTGTCTGTATCTTGGCCAATGTAAAGAACAGTGGCGGAACAGTATTATAAGCATATTCCTAAGCCTAAGCCTAAGCTTAAGCGTAAACCTAAACGTAAGAATGATCATGTTCCTAAACCTAAAAGCCTAAGCCTAATCCTAATCCAAGCAAAAAATTAGTCTAAAGCTTAAGCTTATTCTATTCTAGTATCACAGAAAAACTCTTGGCCCCTGATCTTTACATGAATCGTATTTTTTAAGTAGTTTTTCAATTTTTACCTGTCATTTGTATAAAACAGCTGTCAAAAAATTCTAACACACTTTTCATGTTACTGCTAAAAATAATGCATGAGCCAATGTTTTCGAATCCAGTTGCGCTCTGCTTCGTACGATCACTGTGTAGTATTTTGCGGGCAAGCAAAATCTGCCAAAACTTAACACACTTCACAGATTAAAATACAGTTAAAATTAGCAATCGAATCAGAATTTTTTTCGGATCTGGCGACAACCTGCTGCGTACAAGCATAGTCACCAGATTGAACAATAATTTAATGGCAAAAATTCCGAATGAAATAACGCAGTCTTTTTCCAATACATTTTTGTTTGGTAAACCGCATTCAAATTATATGTGTTGAAATGAAATTTACTAAAATATTTGATTAATATAGTGATTTGTGTGCGACGCACAACAACGCCTTCGGGTATGGTATAAGTTTATAATGGCCAAAAATGTATATTACCCCGGTTTTTATTATGCACACGGTTGACGTTGTCGTTCAGAAAAGTGCCGACGCGACACTTTATTGAGACAGAACATACGAAGTTTTTTAAGCTAAGATCTTTAAATATCCAAGTTTCTGTTTGCTGAAACACCGTCAACAGCTATTGAACCGAAATTTAGTGACAGCGGGACACGAGCAAACCACGATTACAAAATTTTGGTTGCCCGTTTCATGGAAAAGATTAGTTCTCGCATATAAATTCTGTGAAATCCCCCTATGCACCCCTTGAATTTTTTTATATCGTTTATAACATGTTGCGCGAACTACCAACCTGTCTGGGGAACAACCACAACAACAAAACTTGATGACAGGCCACATCAAGCCACAACTGCGTAGTAATTTGTCTAAATTTTAACACATTTGTCTGGTTTCATATTTCTGTAAAGTTCACTCTGTTGCTTGGTTGACTACATGTGCCTGCGATTCTGTGGGTCCATACAGCAAAAAAATGCTTAAAGCTATACGCGTCTGGAAAAATAAACCTTAAAAAACTACTGAGACCATATTTAAGTTCAAATATTTACCATACTATACAAGATTTTAAGCCATGTTAAATTTGAAATAGACTATTAAATTAAAAACCTTTTATCTAAAATACAGCAGTTGCGTAATGAACTTGGAGGCTTATATTTTCCTTATGTACAGACAAATGCTTTAAGAATATTTCACTAGATTTGTTGGGTAAAAAGTCGAATAGCTTGCTGTTGCAGCACTGTGATGCAGATTATAGCAGAATTTTAGTCGTGTGAAAACGGTTACAAGTTGTGTCAAATAGAAAACACTGTTTTAATTGCCTTTATGCGTTTCAAAGAGCAATTTCGAACGCTTTTAAAGTGAGAAATTTCAAAAAATTTTGGCAATACTATGCAATTAAGTAAAACGTTTGTCAAAACATCATGTTCACTTTAGTGTAAACACGACTTGTTCAAAACGCGAAGCGTTTTGCATTTTTGGCATGATTCTTATTAATTTTCATAGTATCAAATTTGATATGCTACGTTTAATGTGGATCGCTAACCGTAATATAATAAAATACGTATTGTAAGAATGGCAATGATTTTAATAAAATATCTACATTTTAATAGATAATGGGAAATTACTGCAGCCACCAGATTGCGCGATGTTCTTCTGCGCCAGCATCAATGTCAACCGATCATTTTATTAAAAAAGTTGAATCCGAAGTTTACGAAGACGAAAATGCAAATTATACGTACGCCAGTGGTGAGCAAAAAACATTAACTTCACCCCCGATCGTAGCTCATATGGCTGCAGCGTTTAAATCCCAAGCCGATGCCGCCGCAGACAGCAAATATTCGCCACCAAAGCGGAGCTCTGTTAAACAACAGACAACAGGACCCTCACGATCCAGTAGTCATCACGCAGCCAAAAATCGTGATGGAAGTTCTAAACGTTCATCGTCTCGCAAAAAGAAATCAGTCAAACGCAAAACTTCCTCACAACGCTCGTTGTCAATGTCAATTTTATCAACCACGCACCAAGATAAATCATCTCGTTCGCTACGAGCCTGCTTTGCGATGCGCCCAAGTCAGTACGATTTTACGCAACTGTTAGAGCCAGCAGTTGCAGTTGAATCGGTGGACGAGTGTGAACCGTTACGGTTATCGCGTCGCCAGCGGGCACTTATCGATCAAGCGTGGCGAAGTGTTAATCCAAAAGGCACTAACGCCGCAGGACTTTGGATATTGCGAAAAATACTCTCGCAATCGGACGATTTAAAACGCATATTCGGACTTTCCGCAGTCCCACTGAAACATTTGAAAGAAAGCGTTAAATTTCAACGACATGCGCAAGTGTTCACAAATTTACTGGAGATTGTCGTTGCGTCACTTGATAATCCTGACGATTGTATCGGACCGCTGTTGTTGTATTACGGTAGTAGACATGCACAAATTGAAGCCAATCAACGAAAGCGGCGAGAACGTGAATTTAAACTTGAGTACTGGGCAATTTTTGGTCGAGCAATCGCTTGTTTGGATGGACAATTTCAAATTGAGTCTCACCGGCGTGAAGCAGCCCGAGCGTGGCATACACTTGCTCAGTATGTGGCGAGAAAAATGTGGGAAGGCCTTGAAGTTGAACGTGAACGTCTAATCAACGCTGAACACGAATCATTACGGCTGGCATCGCGATGTGATAGCGTTAAAAGGCGTCAGTTACAACAGCAAAAACAAGAACAAAACCAGCAAAATATCGATGGCCAGTTGCAACAGAACTTCCATCGAATCAAGCGACAATCGACCAGAAGACATGATATGGAAATGAAAAATCTCGATGGCATTCAAAAGTTACAAGGAAATATTCCATTATCTCCGAAAAACAGACAAAATGAACAGCACCAGCAACAACATCAGCATCAGCAACAGCAACAACAACACCAACACCAACAAAAACAACAACAACAACAGCAACAAAAGCAAACAGAAACATCACAATTACAAGTAACGACTACACCAGCTCAGGGACAAAGTTTAAATCGCCCGACCGTAAACCAACCTCGCAAGACAAGCCCAGCTCAAGAATCTCAATGCGGTGTTAGAGGTCTGGGTGAACAAAATTTTGTTACAGACGCGATTAAATTGTCTCCTAAACTGATGCTTCGAAAAGACAAGTAATCTCGGCCGTTTTAGAAAGTGGATATTTAAACGAACGCTTGTAATACTGTTTTAAATGTCAATTTGACTTAGAATTGTGCCGCTAAGTAAATCGGCTATTTTGTTAAGAAGGCAGGACAGGACACGTTTGATATTGTACGAACCATCCACTTCAAATCGAAGTCGATCCGGAGTTCATTCAATTGTGTATTCCTTCTATATTTGTGGTTTAGGATTTGTTATCAGTCAATCGATGCAAAAATAAACTCGACCTCAAAAAATATCTGAAATAAAACTCTTACCACTAATCACATTTAGAAGCCCGCGTATTTTCTAGCTCCGATAGGCACGGCAAATTCTTGAAAATTTTTGAGTACTTTCTTTGCTCGACACGCAAAATTATATAAAATGTATTAATTTAGAAAATTAAAATTAACGTTTCGGAAAATTGTATAACTTTATTAAACTTTGTTTATGGTTTTAACTCCACTATGCACATTATCGAATATTCGCTTGTGATAGAATTTTTACAAATTATTAAGCTTTTGTACTTTGAAGAGACCGAATCATTTAATCGACCGTAAGTTAAACAGTTTTCTGATGTTGAAAATTTTAAAGTTTCCCTTTGTCTCGAACAACCTAAACATCGTGAAAATTTGTAACGGTTTAATGAAAAGGTACGTGTGAACCTTCTGAGATTGAACAAGACTGAGAGGCTTGTGCTTCGATTTAGTTTCAGGTTTAGGAACTACGAACGAATGAAAGCGTCAATGTAGCACTTAATAATTTAAATGCAATTTCCCGTGACGGAGGCGTATATTATTACACACCCGGATACACGTATTTTTGCGACTGTATATAGATTCAGCCTAACAGATAATCCATTTGCATATTAGCGGATCTAGAAAGGTCCACAAGAGAAAACCGCTCGTGATACTAGTACTAGTGAAAAACGTCCTTAGCAAACCGAGTGAGACGCCTTACATTATTTTAGTGCTAAACTTTAATACAAAGTTTTCATTATGATGCCTGTTAGAGGCGCCCTAGGCCTAGGTTGTCTGCTAAAGTTCAAGTCCACAAGTGCCCAATTGATTTCCTTTCAACAGGGTGCACCTTGGTGTGCTTTCTGAAATAATACAGGTCGTTCACCACTGAATTGTTTAGACATTAAAATGGTAGTCTAAACTAAACACAATCAACAGTACGTCACTTTGGAAAGCCAGAGAATAGAGCGTTGTGTACCCGGCCAGACACGTTTTGCGAAAAATTTCACAATTACTAAAGTGGGAGGCAGACGGGGCGTTTGCCCCCCCCCAATGTTGAAATTTGGGGCCACGATATTAACCGGAGCTCAGAGTACCAAAATTTCGAATACCTGTTCCACCAGCACAACCCTACCCGCTATCGGTAAAAACACAGAAACTAGTGTGAAAGCTAATAGCAGAAATAATGGATACAGAAACCAATAGTGATCAAAATAACGAAAACAAAAAACGGATATTGAAATATAAAAAATTTCAATGATGATTTATCTCTCCACCAACAGAATTGAGACGTGCAAGCAAATATAAAAAAAATTAGACGCGTAAGCGATGAAAAGGATTAATGTTTTTCTTCAACAATCTGCTCTTAAGGGGCAATTAAACGAATGTTACTCAGGCGTAGATAAAATTCAGTCGTAGGGGCGGCAACTGCAACTTTCAGAGCCATACGAGTTTGAAGTTTCAGGCTCATTAAACGTCATTTGATCAATCCAGCAACAATTCATATGCGGAACGAACTTTTCCAAGGCTTGGAACGTTAAAACCCTACCTGAGGGCCAGGGCGGAAGCAGCTACTTCCATACATCCTTTTTGGGGGCCCCGACCTAAAAGGAAACCCAACGTTACAGTTTGAATCAAAAACCGCCGAAGTTTTTAAATGTGTGTCTCTCTTCTCGCTCGCTTCACTCGCCAGTTTTTGCTACACACTACAAAGACCTTAAACTAACCACCAGGTTACTAAAATGTTACATTTTCTCGCGCTATACTCACTGGATTACAATTTCACGTTAGAAAAATAATGCACCTGAAATGAAATATTTAAGAACGGTAATAAAAGCAGTTTTGGAGTGAGCTGTGCCGTGTAATGTCGCCCCTGATTACTGCATATAAAGGTTGTATAAGCTTTCACATAAAATATGAGCTGTTCAGCTACTTTAGTAGAAACTGATAAAAAAGTTATAGCTTCGTGTGAAGTGTCATTCATTTTAAAGATTAATTCACTTTCTAAGTTCACTATTTGGCAACTTTAGTGCGAAATTGTTATTTTGAAAGGGTGTCTCACAACTATTTAACACGAGCGTAAGCTCGAAGAACCTCACATCAAACGCTGAGCAATTCTGAATTCATTTCTACCGGGCCACCACCATGTAGTTTAGGGGCAGCTCCCGTTGTGGTCCACAAAGACATAAAAACGATTAATCAAATGCTGATAAAGAGCAATACCAGCTACAGAAGCACCTCGGAGTATGTGTTAATATAATGCTTTAGATATTCAGTTGCGCTAACGGCAAACTGCAGCTCAGGGCCTCCGTGGTATCGTCTGAGAAATTTTCGTGTGTGTGGAAAATGCAAAAAATAAAGATCAAATCGAACCTGCTCATATTGAAATTGTAGCAATATTTATCGCAGATGAACACTGTTACGATAATTGCAATGCTTGCTTTTAGCTGATCCAGAATGATTCAAAAAACAATAAAAACGCACTGAAGAAGGAGTAATGTTTCTGCCTGTTTCATTAGAATTAAAATATTGTTGCCTCACAAGGCCAAATATTAGCATTGCAATACGCAATTTTATCGACTGTGTCAGCATTTGCACAATACTGATTGATAATAACCTTAACCAGCCATTGTGTCTGTAGGTGGCTGTGCCACACTTAAACCTATTTCAAACTAAAACTAAAATATAAAATAAAACCCCATATCAAAACCACACCTTAAGGGAGTCCCTGGCTCCACCTAGTCTCTCTTAGAACTTAAGTTAAGCTTAGGCGTGGCTACAAGGCGTAAAAATTGTTAAAATCGATGTTATGGCGGCTGTGTCCGCAATGACAAACTTACCTGGGCCCTGCGTGGCCGTGTGACGTTATTGAATAGTGTTGCATTTAATATTGGCTATATTTGCGACTAAGGACATAGCTAGGCTATGTCAGCACCAATATGGTGCTTTATTGTTATGGGTGTCTCGGGTTGTTGTTGTTGTGTTGGAACCAGAACCGGGTGTGTGGCTCTGGACCTCAAATGCATAGCGGACACACAATTGTAAGTGTCGGCGAAATGCAAATGAGGTCGAGATGCCGAAAAGGGTAGCCAGGACCGGAATCATTCTAGTACTCTTAGCTGGTGGAAACTGACGGTTGTTTTTGGATAGTTGCGATATACTGATTTTGCACTTGAGTTACATTTTATATGGTTGGCGTGAAAGCGGAAGTAATTGGTAAGTAGGTCTGAAGTGGATTAGATTAAGGTAGTCACGGTAGCATAGGATGTGAAGGAAACCCCGGTGTTTCATAGTTACTCGGCGTTGCGCAGGGCGCAGAATTTACCCAGTATTGGATACTGGTGTCATGTGCTAAAAAGGAAACTTGGGAGTTACCGGAGAACCTGGGGAAAAGTAGTCTAATAAATCTAACGGGGTTAGGTTTATTATTCTACAACGGCTTGGCCAAATCTAACGGGGTTAGATTGGTCGGAAATTTGGTGCAACTCTAACGGGGTTAGAGTGCACGGTTTAACAGGGTGTGATTCTAACGGGGTTAGAATTACACGGATTCTGGATAACGGCAAAAGTATTGGGAACGGTAAAGCCAGTGGCTGGATTAAACCAGATTCAGACGTCGGCTTTAAGGATTCCGGCTCAGGTTGCCAGTTAAATTGCATAACCTGTAATTTACTGGTGTTAAATATTGAATATTCGGTGTTATATGGGATTCGGGTTGGGGTTATAGTAAACATTTACCGACCGCGTTTTACTAAATCAGAGCGATAAGCATACATCGAGGTAAAGAACTATACAGGCGATACAGGATACAGGGCTTAGTCAAAATCACGAACTTCTCACAGTGTCAATCACAGCTACTTTATTTTGTTAAAACATGCGTGTTATATCTGTTAATGTCATTCAAATTTTAAGACATGTTTCAGCGGTTTGTTTCGAAATAAAGTTATCACAATGAGCACGACAATGTATGTAGAACGATAAAGGTTCAGTCTCGTAAAATATAGCTTCACAACCGTTCGATTGACGAGACATATTGCTAATACCATCATATTTACATGTAAGCACGCTTCAACGAAAACAGCAATTCAGAAAGATTTTATTGGAATGATTTGTAAGATTTTTGGGCCACTGTAAAGAATAGGGGCAGTAGAGTATTATACGCATATTCCTAAGCCTATGCATATCCCTTAGCCTAAGTCTAAGCGTAACAATGAGCATATTCGTAAACCTAAGGCTAAGCCTAACCTTAAGTCAAGCAAAAAATTAGTGTAAAACATAAGCTTATTCTTTTCTAGTCAAACAAAAAAAACGTTCCGCCCGTGATGTTTACATGGGCCGATTCTTCGATGAACACAAAACCATGCATTCAGGTCAGGTAAATCTTGTACGTACACACGACAATTGTTGGCAGTTGTCTTTGTGGTTTTATGTCCTTAAATTGTAGCTAGAATTTTAATTACTTAAGTACTGTATTGACCCGAATAACAGGGGGAGGGGTAATAAGAGGGGGTCCCCATTTTGAGTCCGAATCAATTGGAATCTGTATCCCTAATAAGAGTCCCTAAGCCGATAGAGTCCCCAAACCCTAATTAGAGTCCATAAATGTCAATTAGCCCTAATTGTAGCGCATAAATCACTCCAGGACCAAATAATTTGAGTTCGAAACTTTAAAGCGTACTTAAATTTTGAAAGTACATTCCTAAGTATAACTTTGCGTTAAGCTTTTAATACAAGACAAATAAACGTTTAATTCAACGGATGATTGCAGCACCAGATATACATCAGTAACGAAGGGCAGCGGAGCGTGGGTTGAAAATAAATAACAGTCCGTAACCGAACAACAAAAGGGGCACCCTCTGGAGAGGCAAAAATAAATATCAGTCCCCCCTCTTATTCTGGTCGTTGCAGTATTGTACAAACAAGATGACGGATGACCATGTCTTACAGTTCCATGCTGCCTATTCCGTTGTTTATTTAACTGACTCGAAATAGGCAACCCTATTGTCATGTGCAAAGTGTACAATTGGTTGTTATGCAACGTCTTGGTTGACGGGAAATCTGTCAAGCTTTAAAACCGTGGCGTATGTAAAGATCAGGGGCGGAACGTTTTTCTGGCGTTCCTTTAAAAAGCGATGTTTTGACAGTTAGCGACTATCGTTGTAAAGATTTTTTGCCGCAATAAAGATCCAGTGGAATACATGAACGCTTTTTGACTCGCAGTATCGTTTCAAATATGCGTTTATCTCAGTTGTCGAGCCATAGACACGGTTTTGAACCAGAAGGACACAATCATGTTCTACAATTGAGGGATAACACTATTTATTTTCATTTACTCTAGTGGGACCCGCATAAGAGGGGGGAGGCGGATGTTTATTTGGCCTTTCCGGAGGATTTCCCTGTTATTTGATTACAGACGGTTATTTATTTTAACCTGCCTTCGGCCACCTTTCGTTATGATATAAACGTGGTATAGCAACTATCCGCTGAATTAAACGTTTATTTGTCTTGTATTAAAAGCTTAATGAAACGTTATACTTAGGAATGTACTTTCAAAACTGAAGTATACTTTAAAGTTTCTAACTCAACATTATTTGGTCCTGGAGTTATTTATGCACCAGGATTAGGAATAGTTGACATTTATGGACTCTAATTATTGTTTAGCAACTATATTCGATTACCGTAGTGACCCAAATATGATGGGGAAGACAGATATTTTAGCTTACGGATTGCTATTTATTTTTAATGTGCCTCCACCATCCTTCGTAACTCATATATATCCGGTACTGCAATTATCCGTCGGTTTAATCGTGTGTTATGCAAGGTTATACTGAGGAATGTACTTTCACAACTTAAGTATGCGTTAAAGTTTCGAACTCAATTTTGTTTAGGCCTAGAGTTATTTATGCACTACAATTAGAGACCATTGACATTTACGAACTATAATTAGGGTTTATGGATTCTATCCGCTTACGGGCTCTTATTAGGGATACGGACTCCTGTTGAATGGGACTCAAAATGGTGACCCTTTTTATTACCCCCTCTTATTCGGATCACTACAGTGCAAGTCTAGTAACAGTTTTCAAAACAATTTTTAAACGAGTGTATTTTTGTAAAATATAAAATGCTAAGGTAATTAGTTGCATGAATGCAATGTTTTGTTAAATGGTTGTGTTTTAACTCTGTATAATAGGACTTTTTTTCGAATAACTTATACATTGAAATTAATTTAGCGGAGAGTTGAAATTGACAAATTCCCGTGCGATGCAATTTAAAACGAAAAATGAATGTTTTTTGAACGATAACACCAGCGCTGGTTGAAATTGTTGCGGATCAGATGCAGTAAACATTATACAAGTAGTTGGTTTCAGAGATTTTGCAAATTCCTGCATGCACGGCTTATTGCAATATTGACAGTGATCATCTTGCAGAAAAAAAGCAGCCAAAACAATTATCATAATCCACTTGGCAAACGTAATCGGTGAAAATGTTATGAAATTGTTTTATTGGCGGATTATATATGCTGATTTCTAGAATGGTAATGCGTACAGTCAAACGAAAAAAACCTTTAGAAGGAAACAAATCCATTCAAAATAGATTTGTAATTTTTATAGAAAACAAATACCGCTAAAAAACTGTTTTGTTATATTGCGATGTTGCGTGTCACCATTTTCAAAATCTATTAATTGCTGATAATAATTTGATAACTTTTACAAACTGAAGTCATAGGCATGCCAACAGGGGGCCCAAACCCACTTTTTTGAGTACGCGGTGTATGGTGTACTACATCGATTTCTGTCAATTTTTGTTTTAACCACTATATTCGTGATAATCATTTCCAGAATTATTTTTTATTTTCAAACTTTTTAACATTTGTCTACAAAATGCCGAATTTATCAAATTTTGATTGCATACCGTACAGGCCGCTCTGAGTGACGCAAAAATTGGAAGATGAATTTAAAATTTTTATGTTTTACCTGATTTTTCTGGTTTGTCAGTTGCTACTTCGCTTAAACTGTGTTGTTTATTAAGTTGAAGTCGCGCGAAGGTGAATTCTGCATACATGTTAAAAAAACATAAAATGAACATAAATTTTTTCAAAATCTGTTAATTTGTAAAATTACTGGTATATATTTTTAGAGGGCAGATTGATGTCGTTTTTTGAAATCTGTGAAACATTTAGAAATGTCTATTTTTTATTTAATTAATATATCCCAAAGTTTCCAACTGTAACGCAAGCGCGAAAGATGGTGTTTCTAGTTTCCAGGAAATTGACGAATTTTAGAAAACCCAAACTTTTTAGAACATGAGCACTAAAGGTTGCGCTCAAAAACGCAAGCGTTGGAAAATTTCCAGGAATAATCTAAATTTTTCAAATTGTCAACCACTGGGATTTCTCAAAAATCATTAAAAACAAATTGCATTGTTACTGTCCAAGATGGCAAAATCATGTGATCTGCCAAACAAAAAACACCAAAGCCAAAAAACACCCCACCCAACAACCCACCGCCGCCAAAACCCCCGGGGGAGACGAACTTACCGAGAGGCTGCGATTCGAATCCCACCAAAAACTAGGTCTTATACAAAATAAAAGATATTTATGTGAAAAAAGATTGACTAAAAAATTTTCAATTGCTGTCTGAAATAGAAAAATTTTTATTTGCTGTCTTTAATGAAAAATTCAGAAAAATATTTCAATTTCCGCGTTTAAGACTAAACTTTTCGATTGCCGTGTTTAAAAGTTATATAATCATTGAAACACGGTAGGGTTTTCAATATATGTTTCAAGCCTCCATAATGCACGCTTTATAAAAGTTTTGCAGAATGTTCTCTGCAGGAAAGCAGAGCTGGAATGAGGTAACTTACGTATAAAATATCCAAATTAGCCGCTTCGACACCATACACAAATTGGACAGCTAAACGTCTCATTTAAGTTGTTATTAAAAGTTTGATTTATGTAATTTTTCGAAAAAATTGTATTACAAATATGTAATTACTATAGCTAGTCGATATTATTGTGTGATGCTAATGACACCGTGCAATAGATAACGTGTCCCTGAGATGTTTGTTCTACTGAATTTTCTAACTAAGACAGTAATATTTTGTAATAACCTCCCATGCATTGTAGCTTAGAACAGGCTGCTTTTTGGTGGATTGCAATGGAGCAAGTGTACACTTTAGACTTATATTTTGTTTAGGCTTTAGGCGTATGCTTAGGAGTAGTCTTAGCATAAACAGTCAGTTACTTTTTAAAAGTTATCTCAATTGAGCGCCAGCAGAACATGTTCTTTGAAATATTTAGCAGTGTTTGAATTGTATTTTCCAGATGAATAGCTTAATATGTCACGACAGAGAACACAATTTGGAAAAGTTTCTCGACTTCACATCATCAAATTGTCATGGTAAAGATAGCTAAAATAGTCGAGCACGTATGCGTGACATTCTTTATTCGATAATCAATAGACGCAATTTGTAATCTTGCAATATTGAAATATTTACTAAGCAAGTTTTAGAAACATAATATTTTAAAACTCCAAAAATATCCTCTTTCAATGAGGAATCACTTATAAACTGAACATTGTAAAATCCAACAAACGCTAAAATTAAGCTGATAGGTTATGTCCGCTGGGCCCATATGTTTCTTGTTTCACTGACCGCAAGCGTGTTAACACTGAAAGACAGCCGTCAAAGATATAGATGACAACTATTTTCATAGAAGTTATGGAGCTAATATTATAAACATACCTACTGATCTATGGTCTAACTAACCCTTGTTTAAACTCTTTTACATGCTTCAAGCCAAACATATCACAATCTGTCCCTTTTGGAGGCACTTTTACCTGGTTAATGTTCAAAATATGTACCATCAACAAATTTTTCTTTCTCGTATGATATGCGTTGTGCTAGACCACAGTATGGCCGAAATACCGAATTGAGATTTCGCTAATTCATGACAGGTTTTCTTACAGGAGTGTATGTAGGATTTATTTTGAGGCGTGATTTTTAACTTGAAACACAGCTTTCAAACGAGAAAAGCGAGGACAAACAAATTTCATGTCAAAAAATATTTTATATAACAATGTTTTAAATTCCTGCAAAGGTAAAAGTGTCTATGTTTGCACTTAATAGGAACCATGAGTATAGATTCCTTGTATTTCTCTGTTTTGTACCGCCGGCTGCCGCAACCAGTAGGGTGGGCGCGAGGAACAACGCTGGCTACTTAATTAATGACATCAAACCTAACTGAAGAATTGATTGACAGTATTAACAGCATTTTATATTTCGCTCTTGTATACTTTCTCCCACAATTAAACTAAGACTGAGGCTTACACTTGGTTTCAGGCTTTAACGTAGGTTTCAGTAAATTTTAAGCAATCTTTTACCGATACCTAAGCCTAAGCTTACGCCTGAGCATAATCCTAAGCCTATAGAAAATGTGGGAAGAGAACAAGAGACAATAGCTTTTTCTTGCCGTCTATAAACGTCCTTGCCTTTCTACAATCAATTCCTTGTCGCTGGGTCTGTAAGCCTCTTACGCGTTGCTGTATACAAAGTTGTGTGCCAACCAACTATATAGCCAACAACAGTGTTGTGCCTAGGTACATATATAAGGTTCTTTGATATAATATTAAGGTCTGCTATGCTGTGCTTGTGATATATGAACCAGTTTCGTTTTTGTTGTGTTTTCTGGCATTCGCTTTAACCAAGCAGCTATAAGCCCAGCGTGTGGTTAGATATACAAAGGACCGCAAGTGCTATTGCCAGTTGCGCGGATTCTGGGTTTTCCGGCGGACGCACACTTGGTATTTTAAAATTTTTTACACTTTTAATACGAAAATTTTTTATATACTTTGATGTTTTATATTTCTGTCTCGAAACTGCGCAGAAACTGGTAAAATATTTGCTTTATAAATCCCGGACATCATTATAATTACCCATGAGTGTACTTCGTACTCGATACAGGCCCGGCATTAGAGACAATACTGCCCTCGCGGCTGAACCGATCCATAGATCTCCGTGACTAGCAATTAATGATGCAGAGTGCAAGAAGATGGCTTAAAGTAGACAAAGACAATATTGCAATCATTAAATGCTATCAAAACTACTAATTGCAAGTATAGAAATCGATCCTAGTAAAATGCTGTTGTGCTCTGTGACAGGAAATTAACATTGGGTGAAGCATAAGGGGCCCATATTCTGGAATGTGTGTAGTATCTATCACCAGTTTGTGTTAAGTCTTTTAGCTTTTAAGTCAGTGGATGCTTAGGATCAAAATTCATTATATTTTTGACATATCATTTACTTTACTTCTCTACCAATTTTTAGTTCAAGAGCTGCCTGCAACAGTTAGTGCGTTTGAAAACCTATGACTATGTGATGATACTTGCTATACATCTTTGAGAATATCGGCGAAGAGCGCATAAGAAGGGGTTGTACCTATACGTGTAGCACTAACATCTGCAAAAATAACGTCCAGGTTCTCATTCGCTTCGGTCGGCAGACTTCTTTGAAACTAACGTTTTCTCTGACTGCCGTAATGCCTAGATATCAAATATAAACTTTAGTTTCCTACTAAGTCGAGCTGTTGTTCTGATTTCGTAAGTTCCACGCGCGGGATTGAACTCTAGTAAAATTTATGCTGTATTTTTAAATCCGACCGACTCCCCGCTGTAAAACCAATACTTTTAGGTATCGGATTCTCACCGAATTTATCAAAACTAAAACTTAAGGTCAGTATTGGATGCAGTGTACAGCATGTCATGCTTCGCTCGTGGGGTTTTCTCCACAGCTGTAAATTGGCTACTGCCCAGTTCTATATACTTTATGTTTTAAAAACAGCTGCCTAGAACTGTAGTGTGTCCGGATTTTCGTGTGCAAAGCTAGCAAATCAACATGCGTGCGGGATAAATCAGATATTTTTCACTGTTCGGATCTGAAACAAACTCTGGTGTATTAAATTTCGGGTCTGAGAATCTTTAAATACTGTTGCATAAACTACGTAACAGCCCTGTTGTAGGAACGTGTTCCAAAATTGCTAATGTGTTTGTGGTTTCATAATACTTATAATTCCCTCCTCACCGTCTATGTTTCCGCCGCTACTGCAACATGTTTACTAAATTGGGTAACTTTCGCTATTCGGATGTGGTACAATATTTGGTATTTTAGTTGTCAGTGCAACAGTGAATTCTTTCCCTCACGGATTTTTATCCCCGGTAGAAATTCGCTTCCGGATTTATACCCCGTTCACTTCGGTAAAATCCCCTTGCGAATTTTTATCCGCAGAGAAAACCCGCTAGTGGTTTTTTACGTCCTATAGTGAATTATTTCCTACATTTCAGTCTTTCTTCATCCTAGGCTAAAACAGGCGAAATTTTATAAAAACTTCAGTATAGCTACCACACTGGAATGAACCCGTCTTCCCTATTTACATTGCGCAATATTTACTGCGGACTTGACTCAATTCAAAGTATCTTCGATTTATAAAATATCGTTGAATTATTTAGAAGCTCGAACGGCGTAGCATATCGCTACATCCGCTTCTTCCTGTCGTACGCTGCAATGCCATTCGGTCAATGCCCCAAATCTTTAAATTTTCAAAATTTTAATAACACCTTGGGTGTCGCACGCGCATCAGACTCTTGCATCTCTTATCTCTCGCAGGTATGTACCGAACCAGTATGCAGTTTCTATTGAACAACAAACGAGTATTCAAAGTGGTAAGGTCGGAAATCAGAAAGCAAGGTGTGCCGACTAGCGGATGCAGAGGAGAGTGCACACCCACCCAGCCTGCCTGTGTGAAGACTTTTTGTTGAAAAATCGGTAAAACCTTTGTCACGGTAAAAACTGTCCCATAAAATCTGTCACCCCAAATCCTCGAACAAATTTTAGCTGTTAAAGCTATTCCCCAGGACAACTTTTATCGACAAAATCTATCCACTTTAGATAACATTTGTCCCCCGGAAGTTTTCTGATAAATTATATTCACTCAAATTTTTAATATACGTTCGTCCGGTTCGGCCGAAACTACTAGTAATTTCTCAGGTATAAAACGCTGAGTACAGCGCGTTTTGCAGTGCAGTTTATGCAATAAAATTGTACTTTAAGAATATGGAAGTGGGCTAATGTGAAATTTTAAAGTATGGAATTAATGCAACAAAAACTTACTTTGCTTTAACAGTATAATCACATCGGCTGTAATTCTTAAATCCAGCCTGCGAGTACACTTGTGTGAAATAAGGCTTAGGTCCATAATTATCCATTTACTTTATAGACAAGTTCGTGAAACAGTGTATCATAAAGTTTTGGAGGACAGCATTTATCAATAAAGGGACAGCTTTTACCAGCAAAAATTGTTTGGAAAATCAGTTTGTATCATTTTAAACTGTACTTGGGGACAGATTTCATTTGAGATAGTATTTTGCCATAACACCCTTCCTTACAAATATACAATTTTCTGTCATTCATACAAATGTAATGAAATCAAAGCTTCCTGTGTTAAGTAAAGCTAGGAAATTTCGACTTCGTCGCTATTTATTTTCCACCTGTAATAACAAGATCAAAGGCGGCCATGTTGCATGTCAGGCTCAACTTTTGAAAGCTTATTCGCTTTCCCAACAGACGTGACGTAATCAAGAAGGTTCTAATGGTTTTCCCCAGATTTTTAAATGCATTTCAACGCATCAGCGAAATTGCACCGAAGAATAATGGTACAAACCAGTTTGGTAGCTGTAACTAAAGTTTTTGTTAAATTTTGCCAGTTTCTGCCTGAAAAAATGCTGGGAGAACCTTGTGTTTCACCAGATGCCCTCAATATTTTGTAAAAATTATTGCCTTGTCCATGTTACTTGCTCCAAAATTGCTGCGGTTTGTAATTTCAAAATACTTGAAATACAGTATTTCCGAAGGGTCCAAGTACCATTTGACCTCTCCCTGGTTCTAAATGGTTTATCAACATTTTAACATCCAGATATATCGACTTCCGGTTTTACCAGCTCCGGTTGAAATTTTGCCAACAGTTTCGGAAAATATTCTATGAAAGAAAACGTTAAATATAAATGAATGATTGCCAATCTAATTTCATAACAAATAGTTTGTGCATTTCAATGTGATTATTAAAATTTGATGTGTAAAGCAGATGCTTTCCAAAATTCGCGGATATATCCATAAGACGTAAATATACCAAAGATTCCAATTTCACAGTAGTTTAACCAGCGACTTTACTCGAACATAGAGCTTATACTTAGGCCCAGACCTACTATACCTTACGCTTAGGCTTGTTTGCTTTTAATTTATAATCTGCACTGTTGTGTTTTCTAGGATTTACATTTACATATAGACAACTGTTATGTGTTACTTGTGCAATGAATAACATTAAATATCAGAGGTTGCCACAAAGCGATCGCGATGATGATTTTTTCGTTTTTGATAGCAAAAAACACAACTACGCAAACAGGTCACCTGAAACCGGCGAAAAGAAAAACGTTATTGGATATCGCGATAATCGGTTTCATCAAGTCAAGGAAGTTTCCGGCGGATTGCTTTCAAAGTCTATAGGTGATTTTAATTTACGAAAAATTAGTTGCGTCTTATACACTGTAATTTCCAATGAGTTTATTTTAATCATCAACCCAGATAGCCAGTTAATTATTTTTGAGTACATAACAGTAATCATTAGCACATTTTTTGCTGACTAAATTTTTGACGAATACATTAATTAACTCAGAGTTGAATGGTTCAGCGAAGTCTGGGTTACGACTATCACATAATTGTGAGGTATCAATTGATTCATTTCATTCAAGTGTACAAAAGCCAGTAAATTTTTAAAATGCTGAAACCCGCAGATACCATGCATCGCAAAATTTCCCTTTTTAAGCAGTTTTGAATTATTTCACAAATATTTCAAGTCATGCGTTAATAAGCTTAAGCTAATATTGGGCTCTAAGCGTAGACTTAAAGAAATTTAGGCATAAACTTACGTTTTGCATCAGTATACAAGTACCAATAGGCATGCCATTTTAGCTTTTTTCGCTAAATGTTATTTTTTGTTAGTTTGTACGAGATTCTCATGCATTTACATAAAATAACTCTTGGCTTTCGCTATATAAGCAAAGGTGGATAATGACAAGAGTGTGCAACTCTTGGGGTCCCGCATGGTACAAATGCACCACCGGGCGTTGCGTTTTTGCCCGACCCCCCTCTTTGTTTAGTGGGTTGGACGCTGTCACATGAATACCCCTAATGTAAACTATAAGGGGAGCATGTTTGACGCCACATACATAAAGTGCCATCATTCACTGGTTGTACCCCTCTAAATAAATGGGGGTAATGGAAGAACGCAACGCGTGCCTGGTACATTCTTTTCTGCACAGAATGTGCCCAGTTGCACACTCTTGAAAATAGCGATTATCCACTCTCGATATAAGTGATGCATTCATTGTACGGAAGTATTTTAAGAAATTATTTATTTGGTTTTTTAGGAAACTTTGGATCTCGAATTGCGGAATCTGTGGTGCTTGTTATTTCGTATGTGCTTGTTGCGATTACTCTGCCAATCTCCCTAATTTTCACATTAAAGGTATAGTAGTTTTGATGCAAGCAGTGCACATTGTAATAGTTTTAATGGAATTGGTATAGGTTTTGTTTATCCAATTTAAGGTTGACTATTTTGTCGTTCACTACATATCGTATTGTATAAATAATTTGTTATAGTTCGCTCAGAACTTTGAAAAAATTGTGACGTTCAGACTTGGCAGGTTGCAGAAAGCACATGGACCAGGTAAGCCAATCAGATACTTATCTGTATTTACTCAACAAGATAAAATAGGTGTACAAAGGTACATATTTGTATACGCGTCATTTAAAAGACAGTTATGTCTTTTTACAGACTCCAGACATATATGTCTTGAATTCAAGACTTTTATTTCTTAAAATTTTCAGAAATATTGTAAAATTTTTCACACTTAAATGTCTTATGTTAAGGACTTTGTTTTATGAACAATAATTTCTTAAATGTAAGAAATATGTGTTTTAACTATTTAAGAAACGAATTTCTGAGCTGTGTAAGGCTATTAATGTCTGAAATACAAGACATTTATGTCTTTAAAATTTAAGAAAGCGGGAACCTTGAAATTTTAAGACATTTTATTTTGTGTGATAAGCTGTGTAGGTTCTTGAGTTTTTTGGGGTCGACGAAATGTCTAGGATATTAGTTGTCGGTCGACGGCGGTTAAAAATTGTGGTGATATGTATTAATCTGAGTACATTTTGTACTATTCGAAGAAATATGGACTTCTTTTGAAAAACACTAAATTTTTGGTTCCAGGATATTGGATTAGTAAATTTTATGTATTAATGACGTATATTTTAGGGTTAATTGTTGTCCTTCCATGCATTGATCACATTCAGCGTGTAGATATGCGAAGCAAGATGTTTGAGGTCGCTCCAATGCAGGTTAATCTTTAGCACAAGACCTGTAGCCAGCTTGGTGCGTTAGGGATGTTAAAACTATTCTAGGAAGAGCATACATAGAATTCAAAGCTCTTACAACTAGAACTAAAACTTCTATACAGGTGTGCAAAATAAAATGTTTTATAGGCAGGTTCAGCCCCCGACGCTCACCATCTGGTTATGGGCGCATTCAGTATATGCACTGTTGGGCTTTACGGTGAAATAAAGAAGTGAAACGAAATTGGTTTAACAAAGCTAAATCTCACCTACAAGTCAAACATGATTTTCAACTTCAAGATAAAACAAAAATTTACCAATTTCCGAAACTTATATTCCAATAATTTATTTACTTTTTAACAAATGACCTATGCTAACTATGGCGATAAGGACATTAATTAATTTTCGAAAATTTTACATTTTAGTAAAAATTTATTGAGCGAAAAGATACAATTTTAGTATAAAAGAATAAGTGAAAGTTATGTTACAAAATTTGAGCATTTTGAAATTTTGGGAGGACGTTATTTGGTGTGAGATCTCCTGTTTGTGGGTGTACACTGCAAACAATGGTGAGTCAAATTGACTCTCTCAGAAATAGGCTTTTCCGGACTACACAAACTGAGTCAAAATTCTACTTCGCCAGAGTCAATTTGACTTGCCATTTTTTGCAGTGTAGGAGTGCTATCCGCGGCGCTGGTTAGTCCACTTTTATACTATAGTGACCCGGATAAGAAGGTGATCTGATATTTATTTGGCGCCTTCAAAGGGTACCCCTATTATTTGGTTGCAGGTGAGTTGGCTACTCAATTGGCATTCAAATTTTGCGCCCTAAAAACCCTTTATTGTAATCAGATCGCTGGTAAACGTAATAATTAGCGATATAATGTAACAAATTGTCAGAATGGTGACTAGCCATTGTGCCGATCGTTGTGTGCCGCTATTAGCAAGAGTAGATAATCAGTCTTAAACAAGAGTGTAACAATTGACAATAGACATCGTTTGAACTGATCAATATATGCCTAAATAAAAATAGCATTTTGGTACCTTGTGTAACTGTCCCAATAAAAACTGAAAATCAGTTCTACCGTAACTCTATTCATAGAGGATCGGCCTAAAATGCAAAACGCGCTGGGTAAATGACTTGGTACACAAAATGTACCCAGTGACAAACTCTTGTCATGGAGAGCATTATCCGCTCTTGCTGTAAATTATGCGGCTGATTGAACGCGGCGGCTACGACATATATACGATTTATGTTAATAATTGTTTCAGGTACTAACTATTGACGGTGGGATTATTCATTTGTCGTGCACTGTTGAGTACGGTGTCCGCGACGCAATTGCGTCTGCGACACAAGTGCGCAACGCGCATCAGTCAATGCAAAATTTGGTGCGATCTATTGTTTACTGCGCGATTAATAAGCGCACAGTTGCTGCGATTGCTGAAAATCGAAAACAATTCATGGAATCTCTAATTGTGAGTATAGAATTGAACTGTATCGCCCAAAAACAGAAATGTTATTGTTTTGCCATACTACCACACGAGGCTTTTTTGGAATGGCGGCTGTCAATGTTTGTATCTATAAAAAACCATTTTAGCTATGAAATAGTCGGAAACCTTTGTGTGTTGCATGTATGATGAGATCGTGCAAGTTTACAAATGAGCTGTTTACTTGCATATTAATCACACAGTCAATGAGGTCAACGAAACGGTCGTCATGTTTGATATTACTTGTTACATAACTCAAGTTTACCAATAATTAATGAATTTCATTTGTTGGCATTTTTATTGTTAATTTCAGGGTGAACTTTCAAAAGCGACGTTCCCATGGGGTTTAGAGATTCTTCGATTGCAGTTGTACGTTTACATTTCGACTGTTGTTTCAAAACATTTTTTAGTTGAGTACTGAAAATAATGTTGCACTGCTGAAATAAAATAATTGTGCAGTTAGAATCCCTTGATCTTGCGCGCCACTGAAAATAATGTTGCACTGCTGAAATAAAATAATTGTGCAGTTAGAATCCCTTGATCTTGTGCGCCAAACTTTATGTTAAGTTGGTTTCGATTGTAATGTTTTGTTCTTTACAGGAATGACGTTAAAGTGATGAAAGAAGCAAATCCACCGTTCTCAGAATCATTCCAATCAATGATTCCTGGTCTTTCTGATATTATTAATATGCGAAAGAAAGAACAAAGCGGTATGTTGAACTGGCATAGTTTTATTCTACGGACTGTTATTGTTATTAAACGTTTACAAAACGTAATTAATAAAAGTTGTATCCTGTATCTTAATTTCGACAAACCGAGAATTGCGCTTAAATTTGTGTAATTTTAAAACTGCTAAATTTTCAAATACAGGTATTTACGACAACATAACGTTACATAATGAGTTAATTGTTCAACCCAAGTTTTTTTAATATCTCACTTTTAAGCAATTTTGAGCTTTTGCTCTAATATATCAGTAATTTTGTATAACAGTATTATTTTGGCTAATATATCAACTTAGGGTAATATTCATTATATAAAGAAGACGACTAAATTAACGTTAAAAACTCATTTTTAAACTGTTCAATGTATTTACGATTTGTTTAGTTAAATTGTGCTTGTACTGTATTGACCCGAATAAGAGAGGGGGTAATAAAAGGGGGTTCCCATTTAGAGTCCGAATCAATCGGAATCCGTATCCCTAAAAAGGGTCCGTAAGCGGATAGAGTCACTAAACCCTAATTAAGGTCCATAAATGTCAATTAACCCTAACTGCAGCGCATAAACGGCTACATGACCAAATAAATTTGAGTTCGAAACTTTACAGCGTACTTAAATTTTGAAAGTGAATTCCTAAGTATATCCTTGTATTATCACTCAAACTATTGACACAAGACAAATAAACGTTTAATTCAACGGATAATTGCAGTACCGGACATATATCAGTAACGAAGGGCGGCGGAGCGTGGGTTAAAAATAAATAACAGTCCGTAACCGAATAACAAGGGGGGTACTCTCTACAGAGGCCAAATAACCATCAGTCCCCCTCTTATTCGAGTCACTACAGTATACGTTTTTATGAGTTTAGATATCGAGAATTTCTCAATTTTTAATCAAAAATTGCAGTAGTATTGCAGAACTTTATTCACGTGCAGGTTGCAATTCGTTTGATTCGCAAATGATCGGCACAGGAGTGCAGTTGACGGAGATTGGCGAAGCGCCCTTGTCTGGAACTGAATATGAAGAAAAATTACTGACGAATTCAAACGTAATCCGAGTTTTACTTGTTTTTTCTGGTCTCAGTATACTACAAGCTAGCGTTTGGACAGTTTTTCAATTACCGGTCGGTTCGAACATTTTGCGTAATGGTGACATGGCTTGGCCATAGTGCAATCGGTATTACAAAATAACATAAGCAGATCCCGAAAGTAAAAATATTACACATATCGGCTTGCGTAAATATTATTTGTAAAATTAAAACAAGTATAAATATATAACGAACTGTTGTCAATAAAACAGGCGGGTTGCATTATTTGGCAAGCAAATTTAGTTCCGCTACTTCAATTTAGTAAAAACGATATAGAGTACAAATATCTATTTCTTAGCATAATAATTACTGATTACTTCCAAAATAGCTTCTAACTTTACTCCGTGCAATCATTTGCTGATTCCGGTGGTGCATGAGCAGTAAGAGTAAAGACTATGTTAAAATAACAAACTTATTAATTATCTATAACTATTTCGCATGTGGAAAGATTGATACGCTGTACACACAAAATAAATTGTCTTAAAATACCAAGACTCCTACTTTCTTAAATTTTCAAGACATAATTGTCTTGTATTTCAGACTTTAATAGCCTTAAATAGTTCAGAAATTCGTGTCTAAAATGATTAAAACATAAATGTCTTATATTCAAGAAATTGCTATTAACACAGTTTATAAGACACAAATTCCTTTCATTTCAGAAATTCGTGTCTAAAATGGTTAAAACATGAATGTCTTATATTCAAGAAATTGCTATTAACACAGTTTATAAGACACAAATTCCTTTCATTTCAAGAAATAGTTGTCTTACATAATTTCTGGTTTTTGTATATGTAAAAAAGTTGCCCCGTTTACATTCTTTAGGAGTGTATATAAAAAATCAAACTTCGCGGATTTTTCGGGTTGATCTCAGGATCCCCATAACTTACGTTTACCCTTTGGACGCAATCTTAGATTGTAAAATTACTGTATTTGTTAGAAATTTAGCCCCCAATTTCGGAGTCGGTTTCTCTGGTAAATCTATCTTTGTATTAGACATATATGCATTTATGCTTCAGAAATAATTGTCTTAATCGTTCATGAAACAAAGTGTTGCATTTAAGACATTTAAGTGTGGAAAATTTGAGACGAATAATTCTGAAAAATTTAAACAAGAATAGTCTGGAATTCGGAGTCTGTATTAAGACATAATTGTATTATGTCAGACAATATTTTTTGAATACAAGACAATTTATTTTGGTGTGGTCTGTTAATTTTAAAACAGCTGCATGGGTACGTTCAGTTTCAGTCCGATGTTGTTTTGAATCGTTTAATTGAACTGGTCTCTCCAATCTTGTCCATGGATCTCGTTAACACAATTGACGCGCGATACACATTCGTGATTCATGAAATTGGTTGTTTGTTTCTCGATTTGAAAGATGGTGATTATTTCAGTTAACATAGTTTAGCCTGTACTTTTGATCACAAGTCAATTTTAAACTGAAACACTAGGGTTGATACGATTTTCGTAATCTCTTATTTGATTCAAATAAAGCTGGGACGCCTAATATACGTAGATTCAGTATCGTTCGAACAATAATTGGTCGAATAATTTAGTGTCAACAAGTGATGAAACAAGCTAATTTGTAGTATCTCAGAAAATTAACAGTGCTGTATGATTTTAAAATTTGCTGTCGCAAATATTGTAACCGTATAGAGTAGTTAGTTTTTTAATCTTCAAAATGTTTTTGTTTGTTTTACCAGGGTGTGGCAGTATCAGCAAAATTTCTTCGGTGGAAGAATGTCGCATGTTGTCGGACGCAATTGTGTTTCTCAGCATCGATTTGCTGTTTGGCATACTTGCGGGTAAAGTTAATCCGTTGTCCGCGTACTCGGCGAATCTCATCGTTGTCGAAGGTGATCGAATAACTGCTGCTCGGCTGAAAGAGCTCGGAAACGCAATGGGAAAGCATTATTGGGAACTAAAGAAGCGTAATGAACTGGCCATTTAATAACGATAAACTTCTTTTATATTCAAAAAATGACTAACACCGTCTCACCAAACTTCAATAGAGTTTCAGCACAAGTTATCAATTGGTTTTGAAAAAGACAATTATTGAGGTGGTTCTTAGCATTAAATTTTGCACAACTGTAGCCAAGTAACTCCTATTGATTGGTAGCTATGTAGGAACGTCACCTAATTTCATCGTAGTTGACTTAAAAACTGCAGTTCTATGGGTTTTTACGCACAACACGACAAATTGCAAGAAATTGTTGCCTCGCATTCCATCTAACTTGCGTCGATTAAGCTCTGTTCCCCAGTAATCATTAAAAATACGTGTTACAAATACAGAAGAACGTTTGCGTTTTATAAATCATTCCATGTAATATATTTTAATGCATAGAAAAGCTATCGTTTGCCGTTTTTTCTTAACCAGGAATTTTATTAGAGTTTAACTTTAAAATATGTGACTGAGTATTTTTTGTAATTGTATTCGTTTATGTTTAACGTAATTATTTTTAATCAGGCTACAATTGGCTTGATTTCTAAATTCTGCCATTGATTTTTATTTTTTAAATCTGTCTCTAGTCGCGTAGAGCATTGTCAATGCCGTAGCAGACAGGTTTGGAGGCTCCCCCCAAACTGGAGAGCGCAGCGAGCGAGAAGTCAGACGCATTTTAAAACTTCGGCGGTTTTTGTTTCAACCGATTAGGGTGGGGGCACCAAATGGGGGTATGGAGCAGTTGTGCTTAGGCTTAGGCTTAGGAATAAGCTCAAACTTACGCTTAGGCTTATGCTGAGGCTTAGGAATACGCTTTCTCTACACTGTAAATTTCAATGAGTTGATTAATCATTTCAGCTAGCGAGTTAGTTATTTCTGAATTAATATCGGTAAACATTAACTCATCCAAATTCAGTTGATTCTCACTCTGAGGTGAGTTGACTCTGGGTGACTTGATTAATTAACTCACAATGAATTGAATTTGCTCAAAATTATGAGTTCTGATACTCCTAAGTCAGACTGAGTGATTCAACTCATTCTGAGTTAAAATGAATTTACTGAAATTAACAGTGACTTCCCTGTACCATACATTGGCCCTAAATTGTAACGTGTTAATTAATACACACTTTAGTTGAAAGCGTTGTAAAAAGTCAGCTTAGGTCAGCGAATAGTTCTTCCAAAGAACTGTTGCTGGATTAAATTATATTTCAAAAATGCATGGCTTTTATGTGTTTACCTAAACCGTAACACGGGTTCATCTCTGAGCAAAAATTTTCTCGCTTTGTGTGATCTAGTCATTTTGTTTTAAAAGTAAACGTTGTGTACTGTTGTAGACTGAAATGAGCGTTTATGTGTAAAAATGAAATTCCCTGAATGAGTTTTAAAAAATGGTTAAAGTTTGAATATACTCATCCAGCCTTGGGCATAGTTGGATGGTACAGTTAACATTTGAAATCGCACTGTTGACTATATATGAACAATATCACCCGGTTTCTGTATCAGAAAAACGCAGCAAGTAGTGAACTGGGTTGAATTGATCCAAGAGATAATTGTATGGCACGCTAGAGTATCGCGGTCAAAATTTTGGTCTCATCGGAAACACGAGTATCAGTCAAGTCGCCAGGCCGTCTCAGAAATTATGGCCAATGCAAAGAACAGGGGTGGAACAGTATTATAAGCATATTCCTAAGCCTAAACCTAAACCTAAGCCTAAGCCAAGCAAAAAATTAGTCTAAAGCTTAACACCTTCTCATATTGAGTTGCCTATAGGCAACTCAGCACAGTGTGTATACGTTAAATAATATATATCACACCGTGTTTAACAATTGTAACACGTATACATATTACTAAATCACCACAAGACGTGAGAGCCCCCTCGGGCTCGAGCGTCAAGCTCTTATAGCTGAGTGGTGATGGTATACGCCTCCCACTCCAGTCACTGGAGTTCGATTCCTAGCATAAAAGTACGTCTCAGGGGAAATAGAATATATTCATGTGAGAAAGGGTTAAGCTTACTATATTTTAGTCCCACAGAAAAACGTTCCGTCCCTGATCTTCACATGAGCCGAAGTTATTAATGTGACCAATATTTAACACCACCATCATTGACGTCTTATGCGCGATCACGATGCAGAAATCCAAAAAATAAAACTGCTATAATTTTAATAGCTGAACAGTTATAAGAGCATTTGGCAACTTACGGGCCAGTCAGCGTTCACTGAGCTGCCGATTTTTTCTTTTCTTGCGCACCACTTAAATGAATAACAATATTTGCATAGACAAGTTTGCTTTTGTTTGTTCACAAGTAAGCTGTCGTAGCTAGTAAAGCTGTAATTCTAATGCTGCTAATTTCTACGTCACTACTATACAAGTATGCCTGACATATGTGTCATAAAGTTAACTAGTCTGCCAGCTTTGCGCAATGCGCCAAGTTAGCGAAAGCGCAAAAATTTCCTTGCAAATTTTCTTTTCATAGAACAAAAAACAATCAATCACGTGTATTTGCTAAGAAATTTTTGTAAACAAAGCAATGCTGGAAATTTGCACAAAATCCGTATGTGGGTGGGGCGTTCCAGCTTTAACATATAGATATTTAACAATCCAAAACAGTACGTGTCTGTATAAAGTACATACGTGATCAATACTGCCTACAATCACAGTTCAACATTGTTAGCCAAAAACAATTCTATAGGGGTTACAAAGCCCCGAATAACATAAATTCCCTAGGTGCCGCTGTCCCACCGTGGCTGTCGCTGCCGCTACGTGCCGGGCTGAAGATTTTTGCTGTATAGTAAAATTCAGACGTATATAGGGGTATATTAGGCACATGCTTTATCAAAACGTCGACGTCTATTTGAAGCTAATCCTATAATTTTTGCATAAACAAAAAGACAAATGATCGAACAGTACTGAAAGAAAAGGCATAATCAAAACATCCAGTCTAAAACAGCTTCGTATGCCTTGATGTGACACACTGATTGCTGCTAATAAATGGTTAGTTTCTGGTTTTATTTTAACAAAATTGAAAACTATTCGTGTTTGGGTAAAACTTGTAATAAATTGCTTTGAGTAGTGCTAGAAATAACGTTACAATTGTACGTTAATAAGCGTAAAAGTAGTGATTTAAAAGTTCTTCGTGTACCAGGATGATTGTGGATAAAGCGTATTGTTACAATAGATCGGCTCGAAATATTTAGACGTAAAAAATACCTAAACAATTCAGAGTGTTTTTTGTTGCAAACTCAAATACTACGTCAGAACAGTAAACGGAGAAGAACACAGGATTTCAAACTTAGTATTATTAACAGCCACGCAGTGCACCTGAAGCAGCAGTAAGATGAAAACCATGCGAATATTGAACCAGTATCGAGAGCTTTTTATATTATTTAGTTGTCATTTTCATCTCAAAATTGCAATTCTTGAAATTTTAGTTTGTTGTCCTTTCGTAGAGTTCAGATTCACGAATATTTTGTCAAAAAATCAGATATCTGGTGGAGGGTAAACTAATTATCGACCCAGAATGCACGAAACCAGGCGAGGACGAACAATTTTAAGCAACAAAACGGAAGGAACCGTTTTATGCTTCAACACAATGTTTTCCAAACTTGGAAATAATAAAATGGATTCCGTTTCGTATACCAGGATTTTATTGCACTGCACAACCGATAATCCATAATGACACTACTTCATACGATTTTACGAATTCGTCCCACAATGTCTTGCCGTTCGACATTTCGTAGCCAACATTTCGTCAATCCCGACAACTTGACGTCTGGACACCAACAGCTTGTCGCACGTACAAGTCGACAAGCCCCACAACTTGTCGCCCCTACACTTAGTGATCGCGAGAGCTGTCGCCCCGACGTTTGCCGACCGTGACAGCTGGTCGACCCGATATCTCCTCTACCCAGACATCTTGTCAATTCAAAAATTTTTCACTCCGATAACTGAAACACTACTTCAGGTTTAAATGAAATGTTTTGCAGATGTACACAACCAGGGCTCAAACAGAATTCCGATTCCGGCAAAAGATTTATACCGATTCTGATTCCTGTCAAAAGTTATTCTTTATATATATATATATATATATATATATATATATATATATATATATATATATATATATATATATATATATATTATGAAGGATTTGTTTTGCAGTGATAATCTATCTATTTCAGTGAAACATTTCGGTTGCTCAGTTAAAACTAATTTTCTCCCTTATTTTATTGTTTTTAACCGCAACCAGTTAATTACTTCAGCAAACCTACACTTAGATGCAGCTTTGAATTCCGACGGGAATTTGAATGCTTGCACACTACCGATACGCGAGGTTGCTCAAAATTGGAGTTAGTGTAAAGCTGAGATTAGTTGAACTCCATTGAGTTTTGAGTGTCGAAAAACTCATTAAATAAAGCGACAGATTTTTTCATCACCATCCAGGACGTAAGTAACCTTATAAGTTAAAATCGAACGATGTTAGTAATCTAATTTGCGCTTTAAATTGAAAAAATGTTGGTTTGAAAGTTAAACTTTGCGAGCATTAAAGTTTTCGGCAAGTGCTGACACCTTTGTTTGACCAGGCGCTACGCTCGAGAATGTTTATGCATTTGTTTGTAATTGGATTAATAAAAGGAAGGGTCATATCAGGCCAAAAAGACCGTCTATTTTTCTCAACCGATTGCTTATATATTCTCAGTTGGCCGTAAACATTGATTGCTTTCTAATAATTTACAAAAATATTCGATTTGAGAGAAAGGGCGGATTGCAACGGTTGAGGCGGAGAGAAAGTAGCACATAAAAGTCTCGCTTGAGGTCATATTTTTGTGTAAAATCAACTGCAATAACTAATATTAAGGTTCTGCGGATACTGAAGATCTAGGGATCAGTTTACGCAATTAACATCACCAGAAGTTTGTATTAAGTGCAACCACGAACGAAATGAATTTCGTCATTGTATCATATCTAATTTTACTCCTGGTTACTTTATCACTTCAACATATTAATAACAAAACATATATACAAACCGAAACGAAAATTTTGTGCTAGTATTTCATACATTTCATTAAAAAATATGTCCTAACAGGCGTATATAAGGGACACAGGGCTGGGATTGCCACCGGACGACACAAAACCAAAATGTTATATTTCCAATTATCACTAAAATGACTTTTGGCTTCTCGCTTGTTTCACTCGCGAGCTTTGACCGCCCTGTTTTGTTGAACTCACAAATTCAAAAACTTCCGGATATTGTTGCCGTTTGCCAGTTCGACAACAAACCATACACGATAAGTAAATGGCTTGAAAGTATGATTTTATTTTAAAGTACTGTAGCGATCCGAACACAAGGGAGGTGATATTTATTTGGCGTTTCCAAAGGGTACCCACCTGTTATTCGGTTACGGACTGTCATTTATTTTTAGCCCACGCTCCGCCGCCATTCGTCACTGATATATTTTCGGTATTTCAACTATCGGTTAAATTAAACATATATTTGTCTTGTAAAAAAATCGTGAGCGATATTTGCAAGGTTATAACTTAGGAATGTACTTTCAAAACTTAAGTATGCTTTAAAATTTCGACTTCAACTTTATTTGGTTCTGGAGTCATTTATGCACCACAATTAGGGATAACTTACGTTTGTGGTCTCTAATTATGGCATAGGGACTCTATCCGCCTAAGGACTTTTATTAGAGATACGAACTCCTTTTGATTGGGCTCAAAATGGGGACCCCTTTAGTACCCCACTCTCAAATTCGGGTCACACAGTAAGTAAATTCACGGTGTTTCACGATGTTTAAAGTAAAACGCTTGAACTTAACCTTTTTGTTCAAAATTTCAATCAAACAAAATCTGATTTCTGATTACAGCCGCCCACCATTTATCAAAGTTACTCGGGTTAGGGAAGAAACATGATTCTGTTGCCATCACTAACTTCCGGCTGAGAATTCGTCTATGGAACAACAATCAGGTTCGAAAGATGTGCGTGCACTGTTTTCTATAGCAATCAATTTAATACTAAACTAGGAATAATACACGTGTACACTTTACGTCATCGTTATCATTGAAAATTGTTGTGTTTTCGTTTTCAATCTTCGGCCTCTTACCAAATGTTACGCTGCATTCAGCAAGCAATTTTTCTGGCGAAAACAAATATTCGACAGATACAGCATTGGCTATTTCAAAATTTTCCAATAATATGTTTTTTGAAAATTCTTAGCTTCACAGTATCTTATGTGTAGCTTGGATGTAAATAACGATTCAAGCATCGTTTACTTCGCCCATGTATAGAATATGTTCGGAAAAGTAGCATAAGCATATTCCTAAGCCTAACCCTAAACCTAAGCCTAAGCGTAAGGATGAGCCTATTCCTAAGCCTAAGCCTATGCCTAAGCCTAAGCAAAAGTTAGTCTAAAACTTAAACTGACTCTACTACAGCCCAGCCGGAAAACCAACCGGCCCTGTTCGATACATGGGCCGACATGGCCATCTCATGGAACGAGGCTTGTACAGTCCATCCAATAGACACGAATTGAAAATTTGGTATTATATAACTGAATATTAACAGTTTACCACACTCATGATTGTTGTAACAACCGGTGGGTGGGTTTTCGAGGGGTTGATCTGTAAAGTAAACGGCCCATGTTACTTTTAAGGCCGTCCCGGTTTCTGGCGGGTCTGTAAAATATTAGGCTTATACTCTACAGTACAATTTTTGCTTAGGCTTGGGCTTAGGCTTAGGCTTAGGCTTAGAAACACGCTTTTGCAACGCTTCGGCTTTTTAGGCATAGCAATACGCTTAGTCTACTGTCACAGCCCTAAAAGTAACATTGGCCAAAACTTCTAAACTTGCCTTGTAAAGCACAAGTGCAATGGCTTGAAATTATCATATTTTTACCGTATTGAGGCGTGCCCTTTACGCTTTAGGTTACTGCTGCCCATTTAATTCCAGTTGATATCTGTCTATTAGCAATAAAGCAGTTACAAACGTACTAATCAACAGAGCGAATAAAATTTGAATATGGGTTGGATCGTTCCGTACTTCAATCGAGACACTGACGAGCTGCGTGCGATTGCAAACTCTAAACTCGCGTTGCCTGCAACTCAAAAACGCGTAGTACTTGCTGTTGTATCAGTCGCCCTGTTACTTGACAATATGCTCTATATGGTTATAGTCCCTATTGTACCGCATTTTCTTGAAACAATCGGAGCATATCATCGAGTTTACAACTGTACAATCGATGGAATAAATGTCAAATTTGACGCAAGTACTAATGCCCGACTGGCAAAGCTGTATCAGAACTCACTGAACAACCCGGAAGTTTGCGAAAAAACGTTCGCTAACGAAGAAGAACGACTCGGATATTTGTTCGCGTCGAAAGCAATTGTTCAGTTATTGGTAAATCCATTCAGCGGAACACTTATCGACCGCATCGGCTACGAAGTCCCAATGATTATCGGACTGACAACAATGTTTTGTTCAACCGCGGCTTTTGCAGTTGGCAATTCGTATTGGATTTTATTTTTTGCCAGAAGCGTTCAAGGACTCGGGTCTGCGTTTGCCGATACTTCTGGACTCGCAATGATTGCTGACCGATTCAGCGAAGAAGGAGAACGTAACCGAGCGCTAGGGCTTGCGATTGCGTTCATATCGTTTGGTTCGCTTGTTGCGCCACCATTTGGAGGCCTGTTGTACGAACGGGCCGGAAAATCCGTACCGTTTTTAGTGCTGGCGCTGATTTGTTTGCTTGACGCCATTGTTGTGTTCGCCGTGATTCATCCAAAGATACGAGAATCGTCGAGTGGCAAACGGCTCAAAGGAACTCCGATATATATGCTACTGCTCGATCCGTATATTGCGATATGTGCTGGAGCGTTGGTCACCGCTAATGTGTCACTTGCGTTTCTCGAGCCAACCATTGGTTTGTGGATGGAAAAGATGAAGCCAGATATTACGACGTTTGAAGAAGGTGTCATTTGGTTTCCGGCATTTTTTCCACATTTGGCTGGCGTTTACGGCACCGTTTATCTAATGAATCGTTACCCATCGCGGCATTGGATGTTTGCCGCTGTTGGACTGGCGATTGAAGGTGTATCGTGTTTTATTCTGCCATATTTCAAACAATATTTTCTGCTTATCATACCATTGTCTCTTTTGTGTTTTGGAATTGCGCTAATGGATACAGCCATTTTGCCACTGCTATCTTATTTAGTAGATACGCGTCATGTTTCCGTGTACGGTAGTATCTACGCAATTGCTGACATTTCGTATTCGTTTGCATATGCTGCGGGACCTGTAATCGCAGGCAAAATAGACTCCGGGTTTGGATTCACAAGGCTCAATCAAATTTTGTGTTTGATCAATCTTGCCTATGCCCCTATACTACTGCTACTTCGTCGATTCTTTGCGTATCATCCAATACTTTCCGGTATTTCCGAAGAAAACGCTAAAAATGTCGCCACCGACGAGAAAATGGAACAAGACACCAGAATGGGTTTGGAATTAAAGCCTCAAACGTATGGAACCATGCTGACAGATAATCGAAATAATCTCGATGGACAGTGGCAAACGGATATGGCTAATTTAGATCAAGGTGTCAGGGACAAGAAGAAAATTGCGTACCGTGGCTACAACGACACTGATTATTTGATTGACGACGAAGATAATTCAAGCTGAACAATACTATTCAGTTTGTCTTAAAGAGTTTTTATTTATTTTTAGGCTTGAAATGCTTTAACTTAAAACAAGCGGAAGATTACCATAGAAGAAAAAGAGATGTATATATACTATAGCAACTCAATAGCTTTACGTACCCATTTATGTATAAATTTATACGCATTGTCGCATCCATGGCCTGAAATTTACAGCAGCGATAGAAGAGTTCAATGATTTTTGGAAATGACAAGTTTTTGAACGAGCAGAGTTATGGGTCATCCACGTTAAAATGCACGCGCCAATGTAATAAATGTTCCACCCACCCCATTAGGAACAGCATCAAAGTACACATACTACCTGGAGGCAAGGTACAGTTTCATAGCTCTACTAACATAGTGTTAATTGTCTAGACTCTGTCGGAAAGGACTCTGGATAAATACACGTTGTCTGTAGGATGTCAGGACATTACGTTAGCACACGCGCACACATTTAAAAAGAAGACACTCTGTGCACACATATTCACACGCATCATTCAACGCAAAAAACTGAGTCCCTTCTGAGGGACTATGGACAATAACAGTTCCCGATAATGATGTCAGGACAAGTATATATTTAAGCCTAGAGCATATTCATCGTCTAAATGTTCAGACAATGACATATTGACATCTCAGACAGTGTATAGAGAGAGTGGGTAGGGACAACGTGGGCACCCAAAAGGGAGGGACATTTTTACAAATGTGCGTGCATTTTAACGTGGATGACCCATTACGCAACTTAAGGCCAATGTTATTTGTAGGATAGCAACTCTTGATTAAGCGTATTTCTAAGCCTAAACCTAAACGTAAAAATAAGTGTTGATCCGAAGTTTTAAACTTAAGCAAAATGATCGGAGTTATCCGAAACTAGCCGCACGGTGTATCACAGCTTTAATAAAACGCGTTCAAATTTGCAAACGGAGAGGTAGGTATCATGGTGCAAGCGGAATTCCGGTTCCGGTAGAGAAGTGGAGAAATCCGGTAATTTTCATTATCCAGTTCCGGTAATAAATCAAATATCCGTTCCACTACAAATTTTGTGCATGCAGAAAATAATTTGATTTGCAGCTGTTCAGTTTTCCATATGTCCGAAACAAACCTGTCCCATTTTCTTAGCGAAATTTTGAAACTGTCCAGTTTTCTTATATTTGCTCAAAATTAGCCTGCATCGTTGACCAAGCAAAACCCTGCAGCTGTCCCATTTTCCCATTTACCAGCCTGTCCCGTTTTCCAGCGAAAAATTGCAGCTGTTTCGTTTTACCATTTGCCCGAATCTTTGGCCTTTGTCCCTATTTGGGGTCGGCTCTATTGGATTTCTGCCGCCATTTGACTCTGTCCTCGGCATTGTCAGGATGCAATCCACTCTTCTTCAGGTCCATGTGTAGCACATCGCTCCATCGCTGCATTGGTCGGCATCTTGGTCTTTTCCCTGGCACCTCCATGTTGAAGCTGTGTTTAGCCATTGTTGATGGCTGTGCACGTAAGACATGGCCATACCATCGCATTCTCCTTTCTTGCCTTTTCTCAGCGATCGGGATCACCTTGTACATTTGCCTTATGTCATCATTATGAACGTGGTCTAATTTGGTCACGCCGCTCGACCACCGAAGCATTTTTGTTTCCATAGTCGAAAGTCGATGTTCATCTTCTTTGGTTGCGGGCCAGCATTCGGATCCATAGAGGGCAATAGGTCGTACAATTGACTTGTAGACCTTTGCTTTCAGCGTATTAGGCATACGCTGGGCGCAAAATATGCCGGTTGTGTTGCGCCACTTCGCCCAGGCGGCGTTTATCCGAGTTGTGATCTCAGCCTTGAGCGACCCATCGGCAGATAGTGTAGAACCGAGGTATTTGAAGCTATCGGTTTTCGGCAGGAAAATATCAGATACTTTGATAGCGTCTGTGACGTTCGGGTCTGTTGTCATGTATTCTGTTTTCTTTAGATTGAGTCGCAGACCGAACTTATCGAGACGATCGTGCCATTGCTGGACCCACTTTTCCAGGCCGTCCTTCGTAACTTCGGCGAGCATGATGTCGTCGGCATACATGAGACAGTATGGTATCCCACGCTGCAAATCACGCGTGATAGTGTCGATCGCAATGATGAACAGCAAAGGTGACAGTGCTGATCCTTGATGGGCTCCAACAGTGACGTTGAAATTGTTCGATATTCCAGCTGGACATCGCACCCGGCTATTTTGCTTGGCGTACAGTATCTTTATCCAATTGACGAGCTCTTTTGGTACCAGATGCGAGCGAAGAGAGTACCAAATTAGATCGTGGGGTACCCGATCGAAGGCTTTCTCTAGATCAAGGAACGCAATGTGTAGAGGGCTTCTCTTCTCGCGGTGCCTTTCTACTAGTAGTCGTGCCGCATGAATTGCATCGGTGGTTCCACAGCCCTTGACAAATCCAGCTTGGTTTGCTGTTAGGTGTACTATGGACCGCAGGCGTGTCTCCAGTACTCTCTCAAAGATCTTCATAGTATGAGAGAGTAGACGGACAGACCTGTAATTTGCACATTCGGCAGGGTTTCCTTTGCGCTTCCATATTGGGATTGTGGTACTTTTCTGCCAGTCTAGCGGTGTTGTTCCTTCGGTGACAATCTGGTTGAACAGCTTCGCCAACCAGGTTGTGGATACTCGTGCTGTACATTTCCATAGTTCTGATGCAATGTCGTCTGGGCCTGCTGCTTTTCCAGGCTTCATTTTCTTCAGTGCAGCAACCACCTCGTCAGGAGTTATTGGTTGTATTGGACCAGAAGTAGGCTGAGGCTGAGAAATCGGAGGGTGTGGAAATTCAACATTGGAGATGCCCTCGAAGTAACGTCTCCAACGTTCAGTTGCCGTCGTCTTGTCAACAATGAGCTTGCCGCGCTCGTCGTTCACGCCGTAGAAGTTTTCCACATCCTGTGCACGGCGATGGCGTTGTTTGACCAGACGGTAAAGCTGACGTTCTCGATGGAAGCTTTCTAGCTTTTTGTAGAGGACCTCGTAGTGCTCCGCCTTACGTTTGGCAACGGCTTGCTTAGCAGCAGATCTTGCCTTCTTATACTCAGACCATGTGCTAGCATTCTTATCGGCAAGAAAACTGTGGTATGCACGCTTTTTCTCCCGAAGCCTTGCTTCTACTTCCTCGGTCCATAGCCAAACATTCTTCTCGACGAATCGTCGGCCTGGCTTGGTAGTTCCTAGCGCTGTCGCAGCTGCTGAATGAATCGATTTCTTTGCTTTTAGCCACGTTTCCTCCACACAGGTTATTTCTGGGAGCCTTAGATTTTGCATTAAGGCGCTGCTCCTATCACTCGTCTTCCACCATTTTATACACTTTCTGCTGACTGTCGTTTGGCGTGGCTCTGGTAGTTGACGAACTTGAAGCGTTGCTACGACGGGTCTGTGCTGCGTGCTCACTGTTTCTGAAGGGTTCACCTTGACGTCTTTGAGGTTGCCCAGGTCTCTTCGTCGAACGAGGACGTAGTCAATTTGAGACCTGGAGTTACCACTTTCATAAGTCACCAGTTGAGTGGTTCTCTTCTTGAACCAGGTGTTGCTGATCACAAAGTTGTGGGAGTCAGCAAACTCGAGCACTCGTTCTCCATCCGTATTGCGTGTTCCATAGCCATTGCCGCCGTGCGATGCATTCCCTTCCGCGCGTTCACCAACATGACCGTTAAGGTCACCACCAATGACAATCGAGTCAGAGTCTGAGATTTCGCGGATCCTCGCGTCGAAATCGTTCCAGAAGTTTTCCTTTTCGGTTTGTCCGCGGCCTGCTTGCGGTGCATAGGCTGAGAAGAAGTGAATGATACGATCACTAATAGCGATTACAATCTTCATCAGCCTGTTGTTATACCTTTCACAGGATTTGATGTTGTCTCTTAGAGCTTTACTAACTACAATTGCCACTCCATTCGCTGACCGACGTGTTCCCATGTAAAGCAATTTGTAACCATTGTCCCCTTCTTGATCGTCGAGGTTACGTGACTTAGAGCCGGTCCATCGAGTTTCCTGCAAAGCACATATGTCGATACGTCGACGATGTAACATTTCAACCAAGTCACCTGCTTTGGCGTTAAGTGTTCCGATGTTGAGCGACATGAACCGTAGGTTGGCTAGCTTGCTTGCGTCTCTGCGTCGCCATTGGTTCGCAGATAACCCTTGCCTATTTGTCACTGAGGCCGGGCCTCGCCTCAGCGCGTCGGATGAAGCGGACGCCCTAGCATTTAGGTTAAGTCTTGTTGACGTGAAATCCATTGATGTTTGAGCGACATGAAATTACACTGGTCGATGCGTCGCAACATCTGTCACCAGCACCCCATACGAGGTTCAAGAAAACCACAGCTTGCCGTCAGATTCTAGCAGTCGCAAAGGTTGCGATTACCATAGAGCCGTTGTACTACCAATCAGACGCTTCCATGGATTTTTGACTTTTTTACGTGGTTTGTCACCCACGCGGTAATTTTTCTGTCAAGGATTACCTAGCCCTTAGCCTTTGGATAAAGATCCTTGGCCCGCAAGGCAGCGGGGACCGAGTTATTTTATACATGCGCCCAGTACCCGCATGTCGCCAGAGGTCCTTTTAGCGTAACCCAGGTTATGCCACGAGGAGGCAAGGACTTGTCTTGTTGAGGAGAAGCGATATATTGCGCTGAGCGTTGTGGTTTTTTAGGCCACGCTGCACTCGACCAATAACCCTTATATATATATGTATGTATATATATGTATATATAAGAATAACTTTTGACAGGAATCAGAATTGGTATACAACTTTTGCCGGAAGCGGAATTCTGTTGGAAGCCTGGTTATGTACATCTGCAAAACATTTCATTTAGACCTTAAGTAGTGTTTCAGCCATCGGAGTGAAAAAGTTTTGAATTGACAACATGTCTGGGTAATATATATCTGTCCCAACTGTCCCAAGTGTCTCATCTGTCCCAACTGTCCCATCTGTCCATCTGTCCCATTTGTCCCATCTGTCCCAACTATCCCACCTGTCCCAACTATCCCAACAGTCCCATCTGTCCCGTTTGTCCCAACTGTCCATCTGTCCAATCTGTCCCATTTGTCGCATCTGTCCCAACTAGCCCATCTGTCCCAACTATCCCGTCTGTCCCGTTTCTCCCAACTGTCCCATTTGTCCCAACTGTGCCATTGTCCGAACTGTCCCATCTGTCCAATCTGTCCCATCTGTCGCAACTGTCCCATCTATCCCAACTGTTCCATCTGTCGCAACTGTTCCAACTGTCCATCTGTCCAAACTGCCCCAACTGTCCCATCTGTCCAAACTGACCCAACTGTCCAAACTGCCCCAACTGTCCCACTGTCTCATATGTCCCAACTGTTCCATCTGTCCCATCTGTTCCAACTGTCCATCTGTCCCATCTGTCCAAACTGTCCCATCTGTCCAAACTGCCCCATCTGTCCAAACTGTCCCATCTTTCCCAACTGTCCCATATCTGTCCCAGCTGTCTCATCTGTCCTAACTGTTCCATCTGTCCCATCTGTCACAACTGTTCCAACTGTCCCTCTGTCCCATCTGTCCCACCTGTCCCATCTGTCCAAACTGTCCCACCTGTCCAAACTGCCCCATCTGTCCCATCTGTCCCACTGTCTCAGTTGTCCCAACTACTGTCCCGCTGTCCCAATTATATATTTTGCATGTACTCCTGGTACATTGCTGTCCCGGGAAAATGGGACGGCCTTTAGGGTAACATTGGCCCGTTTTCCAGTTTTACCGAAACAGGCCTGTCTCATTTTCCCGTTTCCCCAGCGAAAATTTACAGCTGTCCCGTTTGCCCGACACAAGGCTGCCTCATATTCCCATCTGCCCGTAATGCTGTCAGCATGAGCGTGAATTTGCCCTAATTAACTCCTGTGTCTTGCTGTCCCGTTTGAAAACGGGACGCCCCTTAAAGTAAAATCGTCAGTAAGTAATTTTGGTCGTGAGAAAACATTGTTGCTGTAATATACTTCCGGCAATGAAAAAACCATAACCAAGTGACGATTTGTCGGAGCTGGATATAAGGATGCACCCAGGTGCGAAGGCAAATTCCTTGAATAAAATATATGTTAACTAATATTATAATGCTTAAGTTTTAAACGGATAGTAACAAAACGTAAACAGATTCTGTAGTGACCCGAACAAGATAAGGAGGGGTCCCCATTTCGAGTCCAAATCAATAAGAGGCCGCAGCCCTAATAAAAGTCCGGACCAGTGTAAAGAACTGGGGCAAAACAGTATTATAAGCATATTCCTAAGCCTTAGCCAAGCAAAAAATTGTCTAAAGCTAGTGTAAAGTTTAAACTTACTCTTTTCTAGTCCCACAGAAAAACGGCCCGCCCCTGATGTTTACATGGAACAAAGTCCGTAAGCGATAAAGTACCTAAACTCTAATTTGAGTGCATCAATGTCAAATATCCCTAAACTGTAGAGCATAAATAACTCCAGTACTAAATAAAGTTGAGTTCAAAGATTTAAAGCATATTTAAGCTTGAAACTACATTCCTAAGTTGATACAAGATATGTTTAATTCAACGGATAGTTGCAATGCTACGTTAAGCAGTACCATTTGAAGCCCTTCACGAAAAATTTGCTGCAGGTACGGTGGGCCTCAAACAAACGACGTACGGATTACAGGTCCGCTGCTCAAACCAGAGCTACGCAGCCATGCAAACTTTTCGCTACAATGCTCTATATGCCATAAGTTTTGGTACTACAAGATACAGTAACGAAGGGCGACGGAGGTTGGGTTAAAAATAAGTAACACTCCAAACCGAATAACAAGGGGTACCCTCTGGAGAGGCCAAATAAATATCAGTACTTACTTAGGCTTCGGGCCACTACAGTAGTGATCAAAATAAAACAAACGAAAATTGAAGTAGAAATTTTGCAAAGATGTTTTTATTTTCCTGTCAGCTGAATTGAGGCATGCAATTCGGAGAGAGTCAATTTGACTCACCATTTTTTGCAGAGTACAGACCCACCACAATCCGGGACGGCCCTAAAAGTAACATGGGCTACGTTTTGGATGAATTTCACAATTTTCAGTTCATATCGAACAATTGCAGCATATAGACAATGAAAAATTGTGCGATGTATACGTGATTTTATTTTTTCACAACGGAAGCTCCGAAACACGTTTATTGAAGCCGCAAATCAAAATATGACACATACGTACAAAGCTAAAAGTCAGACAAGTTTTACGCAGTTCAGATTATAATGCAAACTGCGAAATTAATAGAAATCAATAAAGCATAAATAAAGCTAAGCTAAGTTCTTTCCTTAATCTGTCTAAAAACGCATTGTGTACAATTTTCGCCAAAAATGATATTTTTCACCATTCAGGTTTTACCTAACAACTGCTGTGATGTTGTGAATTTGAAATTCCAGGTTTGAGACAGAATTCAGAAGTCTACAATAGAATACAATCTTTTGCTAATGCCAAATGCTCTATGCACATTTATTAAGCATGTAATTTTAAAACGAAATTATACTCTGCTACGGACACAAATCTACACGTATATATGCATGACAAAAAGTGATCACACTATGCTGTTCTTTCAGCTACAAATGCATTAAACAAGCAAACTCTCCATTAAATATTGGAGCTGCTAGTTTGTTGTAGGAATGTGCCGACACTAAAATTTTTGTTGACACCGATTTTTATTTTGAAAATATTACGATGCTGAACCGATGCCGATTCAATTTTAACACACGATAATGCTTAAAGAACACATTGGATGCTATATTACATCATTATGCGAAGACTTAAACTCTTACCACCATTACCGATTATAATTTTATGAGAACTGTTGTTCACTTCAAATATTTTTAAAACACAAACCAAAGAGAGATAAGAGTTTCAATGATAAGCCAAAATGATATACGCCAGCAAGTCAAATTCATACCATTCCAACTAACTGTTATGTACAAAAAGTATCGGTAAAGAAGCAGCAATACATTTGTAGTGCCGATGCTCACGAAAAGTGCTATTACCGATGCAGATTAATCGGCACGGCCCAGTGTGTTGCTCTTGCCACAATTCAGGCTTTACCGGTTGTTTCACAATCTTCGTGTTAGTTTTTGATTAAGCTTACCGTAATAAGCTCGTGAATAATAGTACCTACGCAAATTACTTTTTTTACACGAACGTCTGGAAGTAAGTAAGTATCAAAGCACCACAGACACTAAAAGCGACCTACAAACATTAAAGCATAAATAAGCCACGTTACAGCTCTTGTACACTTTCTCCAACACATGAGGGTAAGGCTAAAGCCCTATTCACACGTGCAAGTTTTTGCAGTAAAAACTTGCACGTGCAACTTGCATGTGCAAGTTTGGTCACAAAGCAGATTTGAAGTTCTTGCAGCTGCAAATTATTCATTAGAATTCATGTGATTAAATTTAGTTCGCACGTGTGAACGCCGTCGCAAATCGCTCGAATTTCCTGCACTTGCATTTTCATTTACCAATCAAAAGACATGTTGCGGAGCGCCTTTTGAATTAATTCAGACTTATTGAATTTATTCAAGAAGTGTGAATTAATTCAAACATCTAACTTGTTTGATATTTCGCAACCGACCGCGAAAGTCATGGGACTAGTTTTAAATTTTTAGGCATTAAATAAAAATTGCATCGCGATGAAAACTTTTTCAAGTCAAGAAATTTCGAGTATAACGTTCTTTGCGCATGAATGTTTCTTACAACTGAATCTTGCAGCTGCAAGTTTTTTGAAAAATTCATTCGAAGAACTTGCAGCTGCAAGTTATTCATGATTAATATATGCGAAGAATTAATTCGTAGGTATGAATAGTCCTGCAGCTCGAATGCATTTATCATCATCGGCTAAACTGATAGATTATGCGTTATGTTTGATATTTATTGCAGTGGTCTGCAAATTATTCACATAAATGCATGTCAAGATTAAGAATGAAAGTTATGATTCTTTACAAATACTTGCAGCTGCAAGTATTTCGTGCAAGTTGCAGATGCAAGTTCTCGCGGCCAAAACTTGCACGTGTGAATAGGGCTTTAGGCTTAGACGACAGCTTAGGCTTATACGCATACACTAACGCTCAGCATAGGAAAGCCATGTCCTAACCGTAGCCGTGAATGTGGCAGAAACGTGTATATGAGCCAAACTTGCATGCGTGAATAACGCATTTACATATCGGTACAAACTTTTATTTGAGCAATTTATTAAAACATTCATGGCAATATGGCTTCGACTCGTGTTCTTTAAATGTGCCTTTGTTCAACGGCCGCGTACAAAACGAGCATGTAAAATGTTCCGGATGAAACTTTTTCCGCATCGCAGTTACACATCTTCCTGCGATTGGCTGAGAGCATTGCGCGCACACTGAGCCACGTTGTGCGTGATAGTGTGTTTCGCAGTACGGCGCTCCGCCATGATCAAAGAACGAGCCGCCGGTGAATGGCCGTCGACAATCCTAAAGGATACATCAGATACAAACTGCTGTTCATACTAGAGTTGCCACATTTAAAAACAAATACCCAAGCCATTCGCCCATACTTCGCTCACCGTTGATATTCACAACCTGTTTTCCGTCGAACACCCCTTAATGTATGCCCATTGCGTTGACTGGTTATGAAAATACCGTAAATATTTATCGCAATTTTCATCTCAGCTTCTCGTTAACGAATATGGCTTAAGATTTGTACTTTTCTACCAAGAATCGAATTGGAATTTGACAAGCTGTTTACAACTACACATAATGGTGGTGTTGCTCCATACAACAGTAAGTCTACTGTTTTATTAGGCTGACGTACAGCACCTATCGATTTTTGCCCATTATTTTCCATACTTCAAATGAATGTGAGGTCAGAGGGCAATACCTAAATAGCAAACGGAAACAATATTAAATTTATTGCGGTAAATTCGTAAGTAACTGCACTTGCATGAACAAGACCTACTACCTCGCCAAGTATATAATTTGTAAAGATTTAATTTTTTACAAAAAATTGCACATATTCAAGTTTACATGCACTTAAAGTTTAGTTTTAGATATACGCAACCAATACATTCGTACAACCATTGGGTGTGATTTGCATATTTCGCACGCTGCATTTACTAAAACATTTAAGTAAGTAAGTAACTCCAGTCAATATTTTACAATACCTATGCTACTCGGCAGGGAGCAACGTATATCTAAATCCGGCTCCGGTATTATAAGTTTCCGCAATATTTACCGCTAGAAAGTATTCCGTAACTCTGTATTACAGCTATTTATGACCAAAACTGCAATCTGTCACAGTGACTTTTGTTCGAGATGACAGACTAACCATACTTCTTGCACAGTTAATTTAAGGTTTGCTTTTGATTGAAATATTCACTATAATATCCGGGTCCGGTATCCGTCTCCGGCCGAATATTTTACTAATCGGCTTAGTATTTTTAATATGTGGTTGCACCCTTCTAGTCCATGGTGAACACAGCACACTTATGCTTATTAATGCAAGCCACTAGCATTCGCCATTAATAGGTATTTAATGTGAGGACAAATCTAATATAGAATTAAACCTTGTTACAATTTAGTACAATATATAGTTTCTTTAACGATAGCTAATGCCATGCATCTATAAATAACAACAAATATGCACTACGTTTCTCTACCTGCCGTGTTCTGAATTCAGGTAAATAACGTGGAATTATCCACCGCTCGCTACCTGTTTTAAGCCTTATTTAAAATACCCGAAGCAACACACGAATTTTTTTATCTAGAAGCAAAAACCAACATTAGCAGCTTTGGCATGTATATCAGTAGCTAAACTACGTAATTTTATAGCTAAACGACGTAATTTTAAAGAAAGCTAGTTATATTAACAAAGACGAAGAGTTCAAAGGATAACAAGCGGAAGTCAACAGCACAAACATTACAGCGGCACAAGGGAGCAATCAAAACGCGCAGACCCGCGCAACCAACCAAGCCCAATTGAATAAACATTGTTGTTTATACAAAACTTAATTAAAAGTTAGCTATGTATTTTCGAAAGCCAATCGTCAATCAGTTCGGGTGTAAACCGATATCCGGCTTCGGCTTCGGAAAAAAACGACATCCGGCTCCGGTATTTTAATTTGCCGGATGTTTTTGGAAAACTTCATAAAATTGAAACCAACATTTGTCTTTATGCCAACTACCGTGGAACTGATTGACTTAGTTCTAGATATTTTTCTTTGTCATACAAGTAATATAAATGTTTGCATGTACAACTGTACACTTATTTATCTTTATTGGGTTACAATAACGCTGGAAAACCTGATAACAATAACCAGTGTTATTTGAGGGGCGTAACAGTATATATCTCAGCATATGTTTATTATTCAAAAGGCTATGTCTATACATCAGCGCTCAAGTAAGCCTATAACTAAGCCTAAGCCTTAGCATAAATAATAGGATTCCGGTATTTTGTGGTATCCGGTCGCACCCTAGAGTATATAAAGTGTCAATAAAGCGAGCAAATCGATAACACACAAGTTATACACTGACCGAAGTCAAATTCCTACGAAAAACTGTTGCATAAAACGCAAAGTTAAAACCAATTGAACTTGTCAAATATCTGCAGTGCAGGGACGTAGCCAGTGTTTTTAGCATTGCTAATTCAAATTTCTAAATTACCAACCGTTATAGCTGCTATAACCGCCGGCTAAAAATAAGGAAAGACGCCTTTAACCCTCAAATCGCCTTTGATATGCCTCCGCCGCCATGCAATGGCCAGGTACTCGATTAGCAATGCTAAATCATTATACTATCCCAACGAAATCCTACGTAAATATTGCAAAAAGTTCTATGTCTACTAGTTGCGCTAAACACCGCAAGATGACACACCACGTGCAATAATCACCTAACAGTTGCAAATAGTACAGAAGATTGAAATCGATCGACAGACACACAGGCCACTGCCAGTAAACCACCGTTGACAATGAAGAAACCGTCAGTAACGGAAACCCCCGAAATACCAAGAAGTTAACACCAGCTTGCTATTTTAGGAAATAATTCGATTAATGCAATTTTTGTAGCAGTTCAAATGAATCAATGTTTACAATAGGCGTTATAATTTTAAACTTGTTTAACCTCGAACTGTTAAAATATCAAAAATATATGTTATTTAACTCTATAATACGGATACAGATAATCTTTAAGCATAAAATTGAGTAATCGTTATATCTATCCGTACCTGACAGCAAGGTGTATATACTTTGCAAAATATTTAGGTATTTACAGACAGAAATGAATAGGCATTATGGTCTTAAAGGCAGTTTTAGGTTTAAGCGATTAATAAAGACACCGAACATTATCCTAACACAATGCTAATACAAATACTGCGAATACTATATATTTACATAACATAACAACATATCAGTGATGACCCGGGGCCAAGTATTCAGCCGGAACAAGAGCAAGGAACCAGGACTCCGCTATTGCATACCAATATACAGTTTAATTAATATTACAGTTATCTTTATTCATAGTATAGCATTTGATTTTTAATTTTAAGTAACTATTATTACATTAATTACTAGTATTATTTATGTGTAAGTATTACTAATTGTTATTTTATTAATATTTTTTCAGTTTAAAATGTGAAGCGTTAAATTTCGCAAATGACGTGATGCAAATGTTCCCCAAAGATTGCTGCTTCGTGGTCCTAAAAGCATTAAAATGCCTGCCATACCATTAATGCTAAATCAAGTGTTATTAGGTCTCTAACAGACTTCTTATAACCCGTGTCTGTACGGCGGTTGGAAGACTAAACCTGAAGTCTCGAACAAAATACTATGATCAATTTTAATAACCACTAATATTAACTTTGCGTCTTTTATCACGAATTGTGGTCAAAAACAGCTATATGCAACTTAGCACGTTTTAAGTAATTGAACCACCGAAATCAGAAGCAGTTACTTAGAAACACTCATAAACAAAACGCAAGCGCACGTGCTCAAAACTAGAAATTGCGGGTAAATTAAGTGATAACCAGCTAATCCAATATTTGTCAAACAAAAAGCTGGTATGTAGCGCTTTATCCACATATTCGTAAAAACTACCAAGACAGATTTCAAACAAGCAAGCTACGGCATCTATGAATTCAACCAAACAACGATCATATCATGGCCCGTATTCTCAACTGTGTGTAGCACCTCACCAGTTAGTGATAGGCCTTGTAACTTTAAAACCAGTGAATTATGAGGATTGAAATTCAGCAGTTTTTTTTCGCATTGAATTGCCATACTTCAGTATCAAATTTTCGACAGTTTGAAAAAAATATCGACAACTGGTGGCCGGTTCTGAACACATTTGAGAATATTGGCACGTGTGAGTGTGTTTGCTATGTTTTCCCAATACCAAGTCGTATTATATTAGGACTGCTTGGAAAATTTTTTAAACATTAGAATTTCCATGAAAATGGCACACATTTTAATTACAACTGCATTATCGCAACCAACATTGCACAGACCAAAACAACTGTCCGGTCACCATGACACAGCCAGTTATTCCAGTGTAGTCAAAATACTACATCTTTAACCACGATAGACATATTTTGTGCTATCAAGTAGAAATGGCGAACATTCTGGGACTCTTAATGTGTAATACGGCCCAGTAGTAGCGGCTACAATCATCACATATGCTTAATTTAATATTATCCTTTTAGATTGAGTTCGTGAGCCAACCTCAACTTGTTTTGGCGGTCGGGCCAAGCGCTCGGCTAGCCGATCCGTTTTACCTAGAAAAATTGAACAAACCGATCCTTTTCCGAAAAAATTCGACTTTCTGTGCCGGTTTCATGAACCAACAATTTTCAAAACCTTCGGAAGGCACAGCTGCATGCCCTCGCTCCGACTTAAGAGCTACATTATGTTTTAAGTCACAAAATTATATGACGATGTGATAGACTGTTGGTGAGCTCAATTTGACAAAGTACAAAAGAATCGTTCTGCGCATGTTTCCCGCTGCTTAAAGTTTGACCATTACACCACTACAGAGGTTGTGATAGCAGATGTGCATGAAAAGCGAGCACTTACACAAGCTTACTAAAATCCTGGAGCGCACAAAAAGTAAAACTACGTATGTATGTGTTTAAATAATACAATCAATATGGTATGCGCAAATTTTACAAATTTTCAAATATGAACACTGCCATCCCAAACACGAACGTAGATGAATAAATTATCGCAATTAACGTTTGAAAAAGATCGCAACTCTGGATATGACACGAAATTTTTTGCGAAACTTTCGATACAATAGAACGCTTAAACTAGTCTTTTTATACGACAATTTAGATTTAAACCTCAAACTGCTAAACTATAACTTAATACATTTCGGTGCAAGGAAACCAACTGTAGTTTTAAACAATCCTACACATTACCCACATGTAGTAATTTAAAAATAGCTTTAGTTGATATGGGAGTTGAAAGTCAAAACAGAACAACCATAAGAAACTAAACATTTGACGCTAAACGAAGAAAAATACTAAAACCGTCATCAGCAACTTATTTAACAAATTGTTAGATGAAATCAGCAATTGTTCTTATTTTGCCACTTATAACGAAATAATGCTGTCAATTGCTACAGGAAAGATTGGCGTTCGTCTTTATCTTAAGAAACAATGTAACTCCAGTAAATTTTTAATACTAATTCATACCTGACACACAAAACACTGAGGATGCCATTGTGTTCCCAATGCAGTTACATAGCTACTCGTAATCGACTGTTCGCAACCACGACATTTTGGCGCGAACATTGTGAAATAATCTTGGCGACAAAATGCTTTTCCGTCCTGAAACGCGAAGGAATTAAAATTTATCGCAGCGCGGAACTTTGCTTCTATTAGTTCTTTTTCTGTATATAATTTATATACAACATAAAATGGCGAAGATGCAACTGGCTGAACTGGCAGAAAAATGCGAATATGCCCGCAGATGTGACAAGTAATGGGTGCAACCGCAAGTCCGGCACACTAACTATGCCGATATTTATAGTTGAAAAATACAATCACGGACAGAATTCAGTGCAACCGCGATCGCGCTCTAAACGCGTTTAAACTCGCGATCACTCGTATCCGCTATTGCGATCGCCCGCAGACAGCCGCAATTTACGTGGACGCAAAAATCACGGTTGCGATCGCGGTTGTACACGCAGTTTTGCGGTTACAGACGCGGCTAAAATTGCCGTTATAGACATAGCTAAAATTTCGATTGCAGACACGGTTAAAATTGCGGGTGCAGACGCTGTTAAACCACGACTGCGAACGCAATTACACTCACGACAAAGATCGCGTCTCAAACCGCAACCGCAGTGGACGCATAAACTAGGGTAACTAAGTTAGAGTCTAAGTTAGAATCTTACTGACTCTGTGATAAACCTGTTCAGTTTCTTTATATTATTATCAATTTTATTTAGACTATATGATCTGTAGACCCTATACCGAACCTCGCTATAGACCAAACATCTCATTAAGAAGTGCTCTACAGATTCTTCCTCCATTCCACAGCAATCACAAATACTCGAGTTTGAGAGTCCTATTTTATGCATATGCTTATTTAGTTGACAATGTTGCTTTCAGACAGTTTAAACCAGGCCTCTGCTTGCTGCTTTGGTATGCAATAAGAGGCATAATCTTCAGAAAAACATGAACGAAATGCGCTTACCCGCTCATGGAATCCCTCATCGCCGAAATCTTTGCCGCATTCCGCGCATACAAAATGCTCTGGATGCCATGTTTTGTCTAACGCTGTTATACACTTCTAAAATGAATGAACACGAAACAATTTTCACTGCGAGCTAAATTCACGTTCGGCATGTACTTTAGCACAGTAACAGGAATTAAAATCAACGTTTTTTTAAAACAAAACCTAACATCCGAATAACTACGTAACGCTGTTAAGCCGTTCAAAACACTAATAAAATTGTGCGACCTGGACATTAGCCAATCTTCGAGGCAAGTCTCTGCCAGGTTCCTCAAACTTACATCCTTAATCGGTCCATTACAATACGCACATCGCGGTGAGAACAAATTGTGATAATCTTGTTCGCAGTATGCTCGACCTGAACGTTCAAAAAAATTGCGATGACTCAGCACTTCGTTGCAATGATCGCATGTAAAATGTTCGGGATGCCACATTTTGCCGATTGCAATCACTACCTAAAATGCAACGACAGTCTGTTGTTAATATGACCAATTCAACACTGCTCCTCGTCTACTAACTTTGCTCAAGCAAGTATGTAACGCTAATATTTTCAATTTTTTCCAATGCAAATACCTCTCATTAGCGAGCTGAGGTGAATGCAAAGCACAACATTCGTTAATACAAATATATTGCCGCCCCAATCTGGCTAAGCTGGATGAGTTGCTGTAGCGCACCTATCAACTGGCTGCACAAATGCTCCTTGATTGCGCATATATACCCGATTTTATCTTATTCAACTCAGCACGCAATCCAATTTAGGAATGTTATTGGAACAGCAGGGTAGAAATTTATCATAGCGTTTGTGCTGTAGCCCTAGACGAAATTCGAAATTTCTTTAAGTAATACAAACCGTATGACACAAATTTTGCCATCTGAAATTTGCGCATGTAAACTAGGTTCAGCTGCCACGCAGTAAGCAACTTAAAACTAGTGGGACAAATGCCCCAGAAAACGCTTGCAATATATGTTTCTTATGTGGCATGTAAAAAGCAAAAACAAGGTTTGCTCGCTATAATTGGTGGGTCGCCCCCAAGTACAACATATCCAAGAAAAATTTACCCATAGTTTTTTTGCCTGTATTCACAGACTGCGTTACTGAAACATATTTGCAACTTTTGCTTATGTATGCACTATGAATTGAAAAATTCGACATGCTTAATGCACAGAAGCGACAGATTTTGGCTTAGCTACATCGTGGTTACAAATCAATTTAGTTACTGTTTGAATGTAAGACCTGAATACTTTGGACTAATTGTTCATAATTAGTAAATAGGTCGAAAGTATTTAGCAAAACATTTTTTAGAAAAACAAAAACACTACACGTCCAACTAAACTCTTTTAAAGTCACGTTAACGAGCCATAAATCTACAAGCCACCTGCCTGGATCTACGACGCTAAAACCGAAAGAACACAGATCATTACAAAGAGTAAATGCTTATTACGTTAGAAACACAATGACCGTAACATTATGTTAAAAATAAAAATCGGATTTCAAAATCTAATTCCATTGAGGATTCGGAATCGAATATGGTGTTAACGGAACAGAGTTAACTAAGATTGTTGACGCCCGGAGCTACGCATGTAAAGTTGCAAATATGTTTCAGTAAAGCAGTCCGTGAATAGAGGCAAAACTATACGTAAAATTTTCTTGAATATGTTGTATTTGGGGGTTACCCGCCAATTATAGCGAGCAAACCTTGTTTTTGCTTTTTACATGCCACATAATTCACATATTTTATAACCGCCTTCTGGGACACTTTTCCTACTGCAATTATGCACCCACCTATTAATAACAAAATAACCACAATCACTAATTCATCTGTCATAAAACTCAAAAAATGCAAAGTTTTAGTTTCCTGTAAAAAGGAATATCCCCTTTCGTAGTCGAAAAGCCGAAAATTTCGCTTAATTTCTTTTATAATTTATTGAGATTTTACTGGATCTGTATCTAGCAATTACTATGGTTTTATACTACATAAAAATTAATCACATAACCTGCTACAGGTGGCATTAGGGAAACTTTACAAAGCTTAGCGTGCGTTTTGTTCGAAAGGTTATTGAATATTAAATTACAGTTATATACGTTGGGTATTGAGCTCAGATATTCCCAAAGAATGATTGACTATCAACTCAGTTAGGTTTTAATCCAACAAAATGTCAAATCAAGCACTTTGAGCGAAACGTAAACATATAATGGGTGACACTACCGTGTCCCTATGATAATGTGGAGCTTTCTTTTAACATTTACTATATTATTTACAGATGAAAAATGCGACGTCTTGATGTAATACTCCCACCAAATAGCAACCTGAGCAAAATTTACCGGCGGATACATGGGGGGCATCCCGGTCGTGACCCCTTAACAGGATCTCAATAAAATATATTTTGGAAATCAGGTTAGCAGATGCGCAAGCAGACAAAATGTGAGAGGCGTAATATCAACCGCAAACCGAACAAACCGATTGAAACAAAAACCGCCGAAGTTTGGAAATGCGCCTGGCTTCTTGCTCGCTTCGCGATAATGGTCTCAAATGTTATAAAACGGCTTTTATAAATGGATCTATTATAAAATTATTGTTTTGATTACATTTCCTGGCAAGTCAAGATGCTTTAAGTGTTTAATACTCAAGTGATACGAAAAGTCAAAGCATCAATTTTAATCCCATAAATATATTTTTGCATTAACCAAATACTTCGAACAGTCACAACATTGAAAAATTATAGTACCGGGTTCGGTTAAACCTTCATATCCGGTACCGGTAATATTCATATACGGCCGCATTCTGCAAAATTTCAATCATCACCATCTAATATTACCTGACCAACGATGGCTTTGTCGCAGGCAGCACAATCGCCTTTGGGAACCGTGCTGATGCCGTGTTTGCCGGCAACTTCAGAGTCAAGTTCGCCGAGCATCGAATCGAGCTGATTGCTTGTACGTGGACTTTTTTGAGGCTGCACATACGATTCAGCGCTGTCTTGCACCTGTACAGGCTAATTCCGAAAAAATCAAATCGTACACAAAGGATCGACCACCTAGCGGATACCGGATAATTCGGGTTGTGGTCCCGAATATGAAAATGCTTCTACAAGTGAAACTACTCTAAATATTTTGCCGCGACTGCATTTCCTTACAAGTCAAAAAACGTCAACTTTTTTACACTGCAAAACAATTTTACATCAGTAAACATATGCTTTGGCACGACTAACATATTACCAGCACTCAGCAGTGCATAAATTCACTGTTGTACCGGCTTAATATCCAGTTCCACTAAAATTATTATCCGGTCAATCCTTGTCGCAGAGTACTACTAGAAAGAACATAGCATCAAATTCCAATAAGTCCACTAGTTGAATTTGAGTTGGTTCAGCACAAAAGATTTCTATAAGTCACACAATTTCAAGACTAAGATTAGCAATTGTCCATGATCCGATCGTAGTTATATCCCCTATGCAAAAATAAAAAATCCCGCTTACCTTAAACTTGTTAAGAGAGTCCATTAAGCTATCTAAATCTTTGCTGGCTGTTCGCGATCCGAAATCTCTCTGTCGATAATCCCTTAAAATGTATTATGAGATTAAAATTGCAGTACAGCGTATGGCACGCCAACATGCTATTCATTCAAATCAGCCTTGTGCTCCAAGTCTTTAACTGCTATAAAAATAGACACATTAAATTTTAACCGGCCAAAAGGACAAAATAAAACTCAACAAATTAAGAGTGATCTACCAAATGTTAAACTCTGATTAACAACTACTGAAACATAATAGAAAAAGACGGTGATAACCTATAGATAAGAGCATGGGGTCTTTTCCTATATCCCCCCAGCCCCCGTTCGCCCAAAAATGGTTCGCTTTTAAAATGTTTTGCATATTTAATCTTCTCATGACCTCCCCTGATCGTTCCACGCCTAAAGTTGAATTTTTGAATAATTAGATGTTTAAGGTCCCTAGGTCCCCCCTTGGGAACAAAAAAATTTTGTCCAAAAGTTTGATAAATTATATATCATTCGACACAGATTGCAGAGCTGAGTCTAATGGTGTTAATGTTCCGTAATTAGACGATTGGTTAGCGAATTGCGGGCAAATTACTAATTTGGCGCTATCCCAAATCAATGGCAGCAGTCGAAATCAGTTATTCCACAATAACTCGTTGTCCAATCGTCTAATTACAGAAAATTTAACACCATTCGACTCAGCTACGCAAGGTGCATAGAATGATGTATAATTTTTCAAACTTTTTGACAAAAATTGTTCTTGGTTCCCAAGTGGGACATTGGGATTTTAAAAATCGAATTTTCAAAAATTCAAATTTTGGCGTGAAACGATCAGGGGAGGTCCTGAGAAGCTCAAATATGCAAAATCTTTGCTGAGGGTATAACGGAAAAACACAGAGTATGCAAGTTACAAAGTATTGCGTGGTACAAAATGTACCAACACATATTTCGTTTAGACCTAACAGAAATTCCGCTCCACCTTGTGCCGGACAAATTTCGATTTTAATGTACACTGTTTCCTTATTTGAAAAACAAAATGGAGTATGTATACATATATGTTCATAATTATTCGGAGATTATAACGTATATATTTGCACTGGTTACTCGAGATTTTGCTTTTCTATACAAAAAGTACCCAGTCAGCTGCATATACTCTTGCCAAAGAGTATCACACACTGCTGATGATACAAGCATTCGAAATTTTCAAAGCTATGAATTTCGTCACGGTTCTATAAACTTTGTTTTCCAGCTTGTTTAAAAAGGTAATAATTGCAGTTTACGATCAGTCGTAATACAAGTTGCAAGTATACAAATACACTCACATTGTAAACGCAATAAGCAACAACACAGTTATGCACAAGCCAAATAACACAGTTCACCAGCTTTATACGCAAAAATCTAACTAAATTCAAATATAGTCTAGTGCGTGTTAAATCAGTAGACTAGAGTGTACCGCTAAATAAATTCTAAAATAAACCCAATACAAAACCACTTTAAAAAAATTCACGTTTCGACTCCATTAATGAGTTTAATCCCACTTTACGTTAAGGCGGTGAAATGCAGTGAAAACGCACTGGATGTCCATTTAACTTGAACAATTGTACACTGTGGAAGAAAACCTACACCGAGCACCAATTGTGCAAACGATAATAAATCGCCTAGGTTTAAACAATTTAAAAGATTTAATAAAATTTAAAGACATATAAAATTTAAAATTCCGCTTTTGACAACAAAACAGAATGACGAGTAAGTTCATTGCGGGTGGCACCTTGCATTAAAATAGCAGTTTGCGCTTTCCAGTTTTCACACACAGAGAATCGTCCTCAGCAAATATGACATCAAACTGTAGATTTCATCAAAACAGCCACGCAACAACTAAACCTATCACCAAACGGTGCCAGGTCTGCTACTGTCGATTACCATTACACAATACATACAACTCGAAATCGGGTAACCACCAAAGTTTTGCAAATGTCGCCACAATCTGACAACGTAACCAGACCAGAAGTTCGCCCAAATCCCAGCACATAAGACACCCACAAACAGCTCCTTACATTACGTAACTCTCTTGTACACACATATTGCAACCAGCCACAACTGTTCTGCTTTAGTAACCTTTGTCATATTCCAAACATTAAAATTTCACCAAGATTTCCTTAATACATTCGAGGTAGGCCGGTCGGTGTACGCGAAGCTGGAAAAGGTGTAAAAAGCGAACAATTGCACAACTACACAAAAGCCTCACCTCGAAACATACATGAATACCCTAATTTAAAATTACCTGCAATTGTCGTAATTTATGAATTTTTGTATATTACACCGGTGTTTTCGATATTTTCAGATTTTGACATAATTTAAGGCATAGTCTCACGCTTATGGGTGAAATTTTTTGTACAATTGCCTTAAACAAACGGAATTTATACAATACTAATTAATTTCGCATTTACCATCCAGTACTGCTCACGGCTAAAAACGTGATCCTGCCAGTACCATCCTAAATTATCGATATCTCAATTTTGGGTCTAATAACAAAATGCACACAAAAATCACGTATTGTTGGTGAAAATAAATAAAAATATGGTTGTATCTTATCAAGAGATTCCAAATCTGTTACACTTCTAACAGTTGTACACAAGAATTAATTACACTTGGACACGATTAAATCAGGCTAACATCCGATACCAATGTCGGTAGAAAATTTCAGTATCCGGTTACGATATCAAACAAAATTAATAGCCAATTGCACAGTGAGCACAGTTACCAGTCGAATTTTTCAGTCAACGATAATTACTCACTAATGGCCCATACCAAACAATCAGCACTACATTAAGTTAAAACTAGGTGGTCACAGTCAATTAAAATATGTTTTGTGTAAACAACTATACATACATTAAAACTATATATGATGTCAAAGAAAGTAAGTAAATCGGTGGAAAACAAACAAGTAACCACAGGTTGCAGAGAGGGATCTGTTGCTCAGAAAGCTTAAGCTCACCTGCCAGTCGTGCAAAATGCCCAAATGTTTCCCTGAATTGTATGTATCCCTTCCCCATACCACATTGAGTTGGCTAATAAACATAAGAAAACGACAATGGGCTTATTGTTATGAAGGCAGCGTAGCAGCCCACGCCCAGGGTGGCAACAAAGGTTCGGATTCGGCAAATGTGTTTCGCATTCGGATTTGTTTGTGAAAAAGCCGAATCCCAAAGCACAATCCAACAGTGTTCGACAATATGTTTTAAGCAATAAGAATTTTATATAACTTGTTATATAAATCAATATTTTTTTGTTTCAGGTCAGAAACCTAATAACTGAGGTAAAGCACCAAATATAATAACCTTTAAAGGTATGCGGTTGGCATTGTATTGATATTCTGAAATAAATTATACATATATCTGAAATTGCAACATGCTAGATTCGAATTCGGATCCGGTTTCGTTAAATTAGCAATGGATTGGGAGTCGGTCAAATCGTGAATTCAGTGCCTTCCTGGTCACGTTACCAAAGTCAATGCTTTATTGAACCACAGTAACGGTTTTCTAACTCTATCTTAAAAGCGTAATGTGTGCAGTAGAAAACGGCACAAATAAATGTAATGTGTTCTATCATCCATATTAAAAGTATATATTAGAGCTGCATTTGGGTCCGAGTATTCCGCGTATTTTCGGCGAAAATTTCGGTCCGGTCCTTGGTATTCCGAAATTCCGGGTCCGGATTTGGGCTTTAAATAATTCCAGGTCCGGATCTCTCTTTTGGTCTTGACAAATTCCGAATCCTGGTCCCGGTTATTTCTTTTTAAATGTTGCAACTCTTTTATATATTATAATACACTACAAGTACAGGTAAACGTTAACTTACTGCCCATTAGGTACAGCGCTGTCCAGTTCATCAAGAAGGCTTTCGACGGTCGGTCTCGCAACTTTACCTGTTTATAATACATTTCCAAAATAGACGACAAATATATTACACGAAATCACGCAGCATGTAAGAAACTCGATGCAAAGTAGCTAGCAGCACTCGTGTTTTTCATACACAAAATTGACAGGAAAATGTTTTAGTTTTGAACCAATCACTACTGTAATAACAAGCGATATTTAGTAGATCTGCAACGAACAAGAACTCACACACAAGTCATGTAAGACAAGAAACATCATTACGCGACTTCTGACGAAAGTCTGCTATTGTTACAGCTTATAAAAATTTAGGTCGGGGAGCGAAAAGTTTCGGAAAGGGGCGACGCTCCTCACGCCCCCCTGTATTTGCGAGTCTGGCTTACTTGTCTGCGTTGTCGTCGTTGTAACTGCGCTCATTTCGTTAATTTGTTGTGTTCGTGGTACTGCATGTTCAGCAGATGAAATAGTGAATTCACCCTAAACAGATTATACGTAATACCGTAGCAAGCAGAGTTTGCACAGAACCTAATGGCAAACCGGCACTGAAACCTGATTATCCGAGGGTGGCAACAAAAGTTCGGAATCGAATTCGATAAAAATTTGCGGTCCGAATTCGGATTCGGTTGTAAAAAAGCCGAACCCAACAATGTTCGGAAACGTGTTTTTTAAATTTTTAAGCAATAAAATTTTAACATAACTTGTTATATAGATCAATATTTTTGTTTCAGGTCACAAATATCAGAACTGAGGTCGGACATGAAATATATTAACGTTTAAAAGTTATGCGCTGGCTTTGCGCTGATATTCTGGAACAAACTATACATAGAGCACACATTTGTAGCATGCAAGATTCGGATTCGGTCAAATTGTGGATTTGGTGCCACCCTGCTCATTTGGTCGGGGATTCACTTTACTAGGTTTTTTACTCTACAATTTTTCAAGTATTATATACGAACCGTGTATACTAAATTAAAAATACTCGCGAAAACATTTCAAACGTAGATTCAACCGCTAACACCTCATCTCCATCAATTCAAGTTGAAGCAATACGTAGCTTCAAGTGAAACGATAATCTAAATAAACACCGCACTTAAAATGGCCACGGCATCCAGTGACTCCCGGCCATCTACAAACGCGCGTACATACATATATACCAGGGATCCAACAAAATTCCGATTCCGGCTAAAATTCCGAAAAAATTTGGGTTCCGATTCCGACTGGCTTCTATTCCGATGGCGGAATTCCGATTTTTCGGTTATGAGTTTTAGGCTGATTGAACTTAAATTTTGCCTATTTTTCGTTCAAAGTCTAAGCGTTTGCAAATCTGTTTGTTTTTGTAAGTAAGTATTCTCGATAGCACAGTAAAGGATTTCGCTGATTGTCGAAATGTGACTGCAAAGGTTGCTCTTAGAATTGTCAGGCCTACATTGATATCATAATTTACAGGTTAGAGATCGTTAATACAGTCAGCTATACAAGCAATTTTTACTGAAACTGGGAACAATACAGACAAATATACTGTAACAAAAAGTCAAAAGTCACACACTTTAGTTTTTGATATAATTACTAAAACTTGAATTCCGATTGCGGTTCCGACGAAAAAATTTGATTCCGATTCCGTTTCTGCTTCCGACAAAATTTAGTTCCCATTGGAACCCTGAGTGCATATTATATTGAACAGGGTTGTTCCTCAAATATATCACTAACAAGCAGTCATGCATTTACTTGATTAAATATGACAATAATTATATATACAGCTGTGTCTATGTCCCTTTCTTAAAAGTTATAAAATGAACAACTGGTAGTTACATGTATGTCGTAGCCGCTGCACCATTTTAGCCGTATCACTAATATAACCAGCCACCGGAACAATTGTCGGCTAGTCAACGCAGCAATGGCGGTTGAACATTGGTGAAATATAATCAACTGTAAGCCTACGCTGTAACCTGCTTGATCCATTTTTTCAAACAAACAGGCACCATTGCTAGGGTGGCTACTGGCTAGCTACTTGACAGTTTGTGTAGTCGCTAGTCTATGGTTTAAATTCATGCGGTGGCTATGACATATATACCTAAATGAGTAACGCTGCCAAAAATGTAGGAATTTCCAAGCATTAATATTTACACATCAAACATACCTCAACGCCATCTTGGCAACTATACTTCGATCGTTTCAATACCGCGGTCGTGTTCTGTAAATCTGTGAGCAACGCCTCTGGAACAAAATTTTTCTATGAGGTGCAAGAAAAAGACATCAAAACACTACGCTGAAAAAACAAATCAAAATGACAACAAACATCAAAGGGTTTTCCAAACAAAGACTCACTCACTAATATTAAACACGCTGATTTTTTGTTATTTGGTGTGAAATTTTTCGTTTTGGCGTAAGAGGTTGGGTCGTGGCATGTGACCTTAACCCCAATGCCTTAGGCTCCGGCGCTAAATCCGGAGCCAGGCACAAGCTATCTCTACTTCACAATGGCACTAAAGTATAATTTTATACAAAAACAAATATCTTCCAGAATAGATACGATATTGGAATTTGGATAAAAATCATACATCACAAAATATTTGTAATTAAGACACAAAAACGTATTAGGCACTAATAAAAATAAACATCAGTTATAGACGACACGAAGCTTTGTAGGTATATATAGGTTTAACTATTCGCAACAACAATTTTACGCAAACAATCCGAGTCCTATTAGTTTCATTTGCGGCAAAATGACTGTATATATTTCAAGTACGATGAAAAATGTATATAAACAGCTTTAAACAACATTTTTCAGGACTTTTAAATTCTTTAAAAGAAATATTTGGTAAACCGCAGGGTGCAATCGGGATTCCGATTCCGAATAAAATTCCGATTCAAAACGAGTTCCGACTCCGATTCCGATTACACAATCAATCGGAATATCCACATTTCAGTTTTAGACCTACTTGTTGTGATATGTCGTATAAAAATTCAGCATCATTTATCTAGTAATTTGTTTTCGATAAGTTAACTTATCAATAATTGATTGTAGTTTAGCTTTACAGAGCCAAAAAAGATTGCCAATTTGTACATGCGACGTTTTTGAGAATTGTTGCCAGTCAACCAACAGACACCCTAAATCAATATTATACTTGTTAATACAAATTATCCGTATAGTCATAAATTTTGTAGTTCCGATTCCGGTATAAATTTGCTGCTTCGATTCCGATTCCGGCCGGTATAATCCAGTTCCGCTCGGCACTCTGGTAAACAGTAACACCCCAATGGAATTTAGCCAGTTTGTAAACAAATCCGCCGAGAAAACGAATAGTACAATCAAAATAGAATTGACATGTGAATCGTAAAATTGAAGTGGACATATTTTGATATCTATTTAAACACAAAACTTCACTTGCTCTAAGCGGTGCATAGTTTGACGCAAACTATGCACCGCTTAGAGCTATTGCATTGACTTTGACAGTTATACGTATATACGTATACGAAAGTCATCAAGAAGTTGAACAACGATGCTCACCTAAACTCGTATGAACTGCAGATACAAACGGCGATCTAGAACGTGGTCGACCGGCAGAGGTTGCCATACCCACAATTTCATTTAGTTATAATCCTACGGTATATTAGCTCTCCAGAAGTAAAACAAAGTAAGCGACATGCTTGGAAATTTTAGAAAGGTTGCCATATCGATATATACATACGTACCAGAGTTTAGCGAATATGATCTTTTGAGGGGACACTTCCCTAATATACTGATATATAATGCAGGGTTGTTGGCCAGAAACGCACTAACAGTGACCGTGTGTAATTCACCGTTATGTGCACCACGGCTCATTATATGCCCGAAAACTGCAAAAATTTGCGCATTTGAATATATAAAAGGGTTTCTGAATTGAAGATTTGCCATGTGATTTAATGTAACCCTACGCTTGGCATCTCAATTGCTTCGCTTAAAAATTTCGTTGGCGGTGGGGCCAAAGTTGGTTCTCTTAAAATTGAGCATTTGCCTTTACCGTTTGATTTAACACTTGTTTAGATCGTTTTACTCGTGAGCTTCTTGTGATTTGGACCTCCCCTGATAATTCGACGCCGAAGTTTGAATTTTGGAAATATTCGATTTTTAAGGTGCCAAGGATGCCCCCTTTGGATAAAAAAATTTTTGTCAAACAGTTACACAATTCATGTGCCACTCGACGCAGCTAGTGGAATTGGGACGGATAGTGATTAATTTTCCGCAATAAGATGTCCGGAAAAGAAGTTGTTGTCATATAACTAAATTTGGCGCCCACACAAGATCGCTGGCAGCGCGCCAAATCAGTGTTTTAACAAGAAGTCCTTAACAAGACTTATGAATTCTGATTACAGAAAATTTAACATCGCTCGACTTAGCTTTTCCGGCTGCGTCGAAAGATACAAACAAATTTTTGAATTAATGCACGGATCATGGGACATTAAAAAACCGAATTTTGCAAAAATTCGAATTTGGAAGTGGAATGACCAAGGTAGGTCATCAGATGGTCAAAACGCAAAAATTTTCAAAATCCAACCGTTTTTACGCAAACACCGGCTTGCGGCGGGATAGCTGAAAAGACTCTAATTCCCGCTGCACCATGCCTGTAATGGTAATGTGCTATCTATCTTTAATTTCTTGCTTTTAATGACTGAACTTGTTAGCACACATCGTGATTTTATTTTCTATTTAGTTACATTATTTACCTCTGAGCGTACTATGGAAAATTAACGCGAAAAATTTACTCAGACAGAGAAGGATTTTTTCCACTTTTTCCGGAAAAAATGAAAAAATTCATTTTTTTCAGTAAATTTTTTTCCAGAAAAAAATAACCCTGATATAACGTATCAAACATAGCCCCAAAAACTCTGACATATATAACAATGATCAAAAAAACTCCAACATAACAATGATGCACAAAAACAATATGCACAGTTTTCGCAAACGCAAGTGCTCAAAAAAGCATCCGAAACCCGATAATACCAATCAACCGGGTTAAATAATTATATACGGACACATATTCGCTATCTTGACAGAGCTTATAAAGATGGTTTAAACCAACTCATTGAGATGAAAACAGTTACAACAGGTACCCGCAGGCGGTGTGCGCGTGCATATATACAAAACATGGCTGAAAGGAGAGAAAATCGTACTCGGGACCATATATATTCTCAAGTGACAGCAGGAACTGTTTGCAGCTGCGGCGCGCTATATATACCTGCTTAAACCTACATTGTTGGCAGATATTAATGCAACGATTTTACACACTGCATTTTTCCAAAATGAAAACAAAACATTCAAATCGCGTAATTTTTGGACAGCCCATACATAGTCACGAATTAATCAACAGTTGAAGCATAAATAAATCTTGAGGATACAAAGAAAAATTTATAAACATAGAATTACTTCGGCTTGAACACCTACTGGTAAGTATTTACTAATAAAATGCTAAAATACGTAATTAAGCAAGATTTTCCGAGATGTAGCTTTTAGGCTCAATTTTAAGTTGGTATATATAAATGTTTTATAACAAATAAGTTATACAAAGCCGCTCAGCGGCTACTAAAACACGCTTAGAACTTAGCTTACAACGTTCATTTACGGGTACACAAATGAGAGATGCTGAGGGCTACAGCCACAAAAATTTGGGCAGTTAGTTTTCGTGCAATAACAAAAATTTTTGCCAATCAAAAAACATACATATTCCAACACAGGGTTTATTTTTTCAAAATTAGGCGTCGGTATTTCATGGGTTTCTTGAATTTCAGTGGGTTTCTTACACAAAGTAGGTTATTCAAGTACGTTCAAAAAGACAATTACGTACGTATGTGCTATATTACATCAGGGTACAACCACAATTACAATTTACCGGAACCTGTGCGGCAGGCTGAATTTTCCCACCGGAAAATTCAGTATACATTTTTACCACGAGACTCGGCCTTGTCCAAATCCCCGCGAGACGAATTTTTCCCGACCCTGCCACAGTTAAATACCAATTATATAGTAATTTTGTTTTTCGCTCTGCTGCATACGTAATTATGACCTTGTTTTTGTATATAATATTAATTGCGAAATGGTGAAAAGATTTGATGGTATTAATGATGTGACGATTGAGCATGGTCTTAAATCTAATAAATATGCGGCGAAATGCTCAGAGTTATCTCCGCCTAGAGCCATAATGAGTATGTAATACGCCCTACTTGAACTTAGATACTGCCCTGGTTTTGATCAGAACCTTGTTTGAAAAGTTTAAATGATATAAAAGGTAAGTTTACACTGAAACTCAATTGATGGTTTAAAAGATACGAAGAGGAAATTTATCTTACAGGCAGAATGGATAAAATAGCTTCACTGACTTGCCTTTATCCATTTCGAAACTATTAGCCAGAAATCGTATGCGACGTTTATTAATTTTGGCTCTAGATGGAGACACCTTCGACCATTTCGCCGGATATTTACTGTTTAAAATCTTGCCCAACCATCGCATCATTAATAACATCAACGCTTTTATCCATTTCGCAATTAATCGGCAATATGTAAAGCTATACGTACAAAAAACAAGGGCATAATTAAGGAACGAAGCGAAAAATTCTAATTGGTATTCAATTGAGGTAGGGAGGTGGTCGGGAGAAAATTCGACATGCGGGGATTTGGAGCAGGCCGATTTTTCGAGGAGGAAATTCGGCCATAGGTAAAATATCAGCCTGAATTTTTCGGGGGAATTCAGCCGGTCGAACTTTCCGGGGGGACAATTCGGCTGGGGGAATTTAGCTTGCCACACCGGAACCAAAATTTGAAATAACCGAAACCAACCTTAGTTGAAGATAAGTATACCCTTAATCTGTTGTATTTTAGATTTTCATTATCCACGGAAGCGAAATCTACCTTCGGTGGATTATTTTCGGGAACTGTCAAGGTCAGGGTGCAACCGAAATTCCGGTTCCGGTAGGAAAATCGGGTATTTTTCACTATCCGGTTCCGGTAAGAAATCCGGTATTTTTCACCGGAATTTTCCGGTATTTCCGGTATAGAAAATTTATTCACATTCGAAAATTAAGAAAAATTGGCATATTATTCGAACTTATTTATCTAAAACTGTCCGAGCGTGTATTGCCAAAATTTTCAATTTGTGCCATACTCCATATTTTTATATGTTTCCATCTACTGCATTTGTTTCAGGATTTTGGCATTCTAAATGGTGTGTTTACAGCATTAATAGCGATAGAATAGCGCTTAAAAATTAATTTTTCGGCAACAAATATTTTTTATTTTCCGGTTCCGGCTCCGGTTCCGGTATTTTATAATTCCGGTTGCACCCTGGTCAAGGTTAATGTACTCCATATACTAATGAAATTATTCTATTTTCATCATATGTATTTTTTAGTAAAATGCTTAATTTTCACAGACCAAAAAAATCCGAACTCCTGAAACAAATGCAGTAGATGGAGACGTATGATAAGTTATGCAGTATGGCACAAATTGAACATTTTGGCAATAAACGCTCGACGGCAGACAATTTTAGAAAAATAAGTTAGAATAATATGCCAATTTGTCTTATATTTTCGAATGAAAAAATCTTCAATATCGAAAATACTGGAAAATTCCTGTGAAAAAATATATACCGGATTTATTACCGGTATCGGATAGTGAGAAATACCTGATTTCCCTACCGGAACCGGAATTCCAGTTGCACCCTGCTGCTATGCTAGGCGAAATTGTGACCTATGTTTGTTGCTGTTAGTATAACAATTGGAGTGGTCTCTTTGAATTATACACTGCAATATTTGTGACTGCAAATTGTACCAATACGGCAGACTGAAAAGATGCTGGTAACTTTTCAGGCTGGCTAGGGCATAGTCTCATTTACGAAATGAATGTTTAACACTTTTCCGCATCAAGTACAGATGCGGTAAGTCAATATTTACAAAGTGTGTAGTAGCAGAGCAAGCTGACAATTATTCAACGTATCTTCTGCAGACCAAAACCCCACAAGACAAAAGAGACCCTCGGAATCTAGCGTTGAGCTCTTATAGCACAGTGGTGATGATAAAACCCTGCCAGCTGGGCGTTCTTCTTTCTATGAAAAACACTTGGAAGACTTGGTGGATTTTTCTGGCGGGTTTTTAATTTGTCTTGTTTTTTAAAAAAGTTGGTGAAAACCCCTCACCCAAAATAAAACCATGTACCAGAGGTTGATACTTTGGCCAATTTAACTTTACGCCACATTAAAAAGGGTGGTCCGTACGCTAAAAAGAATAAAATTTTGCTGTATTAGCCTTGTGTATAAGGCAATGCGTGTTGTATTGCCTTGGAGGCACCCTTTGATGTGGGCTACAAATATATAATAGAAAGATATAAAATGATGTGCACAATTTAAATACGTGTTTGCATATATCGTAAATGTACAATCATTTAAAAGAGATTTAGGATCTTGTAGGTTCTCCTATTTAAGAATAAGTCTAGGTGTAGGACAAGCGTAACGTATGCCTTAAGCCTTAGCACAAACATAAGTTTAGAATTTACCTAAAACTCTGTTTAAGACTAAATCTAAGAATGAGCTTAGCATTCACGATGGTGTAAAATACCAGCTCAAATAAAACAGTAATAAAAATTGTTTTAAGACACCAGTAGTGGCAGTATATTATAGTGAAACACCAATGAACAGAACTCACCAAGATCTTCCATGATAATATTAAATGCATTTATTAGTGAAGCAAAAACAAAGTTATAACGTTTGAACAAAACTGAAGCAAAGCACACACGGAATGTATGTATGATTAATACAAAAGTTAATGCTAATAAGTTATCCAAACACCAAACTTTATGGTTAATATTCAAGCTAAAAATTATATAATTATCATGCTAAAAATATATTCCTACAAAAATGTAATTCCAGTGCCTGTTCCTACATTCGAAGACGCAGGAACCGGAACTTTTACGGTTTTGTAACAAATTATTCTTAATCAATCAAATATCGGAAACTATATCTCTGAAAAATTGTTATTTCAAAATGAATGTTTTTGCAATTAGTTCACATTTGTTAATAAACTAATTCTGATGTGTTTTCGCAAGTTTGTGATAAAAACAGCTGAAAATTCGCTCAAGACAATTTCGCAAGTTTTCTTAAAGTCCAACAATAATACGACGATCAAAATTGTGTCAAATTCCGGTTCCTGTTACGGTTCCCGCCGAGAAATTGAATAACTATTCCTGTTCCCGTTCCGGCAAAAATTAGTTCATTTTGGATCCCTGGATGGGAGTAATAGTGGTATAACAGGTAGTTTCAATCGAAGGTTCTAGAATAGGTGTACTACAGAGTGCGACCGGAAACCTTCCATGGTTCTAAGTTATCTAAAGTGTTTCCTTGGCAGAGCTTAACATCTCACGCCAATCCATTTTTAACACGTTAAACAACCCTATTCCATTATTCTTATGTATGACAGAAAAAGTTATGTAAAAGTAAGTCAATCATTTTCATGGCAGTTGGCATAAATACAAATGATGGTTTCAGTTTTTTGAAATTTTTGAAAAACTTCCGGTAAGTTAAAATGCCGGAGTCGTATGTCGATTTTTATCAAAGCCGAATATCCGCTCGCAGCCTGGCATACTCCCAAGCTTATAGTACAACCAGAAAATAAACGCGTTTTATAGTTTTACGTTATACAACACTTTGCTCGCTAAAATTCAACCACCGTTTTTTCAGCTGATTTTCATTTCCTGCTTAATTATATATGTAAACCTGTTTCCAGTCTGCAATTCATAAGCAATAGCGTTCCATTGCCGCATTTACTTCCATAAAATCTTTACTACTAGCGTTATGTAGAAACATGTTATTGAAGGACGAGTAAGAGCGCTAGTCTGGATGCGGATACAGGAACCGGAGGTCAACCCGATAGCACGACAAAATAAATTTTGATCTGTCGCTAAATGCACTAACGAATATCTTTGTGTCGATAACGCTACCTGTGGAAATTCATCGAGTTTCAGAACCAAATCATCACACTACGCACTGCATGAAATATTTTTGATAAATTTCAGTGATATACTATAAGTCATATTACGACTCAACGTTTGCTGTGCCCAAAAATATACACTGAGCGTAGCTAGCAAGTGTGACAATCTGTTAACCACACATTTGAATTTGCCAGGCAACAAAACCAATACGTATAAAACAACAACTACTTAAAAACATGATAAGCCCTGCTGCTGTCATTAACATGAATAATACCCTAATTTGCTAGTATCTAATTACGTAAGTTACATGCGGGTCAGTTTCTATGCCTCATCTCTAAATTGTCGCGTCCGAAAACCCCTATGATCCACACTGCTCAAACGCAGATATAAAAATATTTTATTAAGATAATTCCGTAAATGTCATAGTTAGCACAGCTAATATGCTAATGAGCGTTGCTAACAACTCAAATGCATGTTTTAGCGATTTAAAAATAATTTATTCAAATTCCCAGTTACCAAAACAATTTAATGGTGAAATCAAATAATATACCTGTAAACCTAATAATTACTGACATTACCTGAAAAGTCAACTTAGCCAGTAGCTATTGCGAGAAACATTCCATAATAAGCTTTTAAACACAAATGTTCGTTGAAATCCATTCAACGGTTCCTGAGATTTTCGTCGGACAGGCGACAGACCGACGGTCATCCATCTTTAGACCTACGAGCACAAAACATATATCGTGCTTTGCTCAATTATTCAACTATATTGCAAGATGCAACCGGAATTCCGATTACGAATAGAATTCTGATTCAAAACGAGTTCCAATTCAGATTGCAGAATCAATCGAAATCGGAATTTTAAAATTTTAGTTTAAATTCTACTTGTGATATGTTGCATAAAAATTCTCTCGATCTCAGCATCTAAACACAAAAAACTACCGTTTTGTTTTGAAAATAACAATAACTGATTGTAGTTTAGCTTTTATTACGAAACCAAAAAACATTGCTATATTGTTCATGAGACATTTTTGAAAATTGTTACCAGCCAACAGACACACTAAATCAGCATTATATTTGTTGATACAAATTATCCGTATAGACCCGCTGTTCCGATTCCGATATAACCCAGTTCCGCTTTGCACCTGTTGGCAGGGTGCAACCGGAATTACAATTTACCGGAACCCGAATTAGAAAAATCCACCGGAAACGGAACCGGAAAATGAAAATACATGTTATCGAAAAATTCATTTTAATTTTCATTTTCGTAATATCATTGATGAAATAACCCTAGTTTGAGAAAGGTATTCAGTTTATCTGCTGTATTTTAGATTTTCATAATCGACTGAAGCCCACTCTACCTTCGATGGTATATTTTTGGCGATTTTCAAGGTTTGCATACTTTACTAATGAAATCTAGTTAATTTTTATCGTCATTTTGTAGCAAAATATTTTAATTAAAACCGACCAAATTTTAGTACCGGAATTTTATCCGGCAAAAATTTACATAACCGGAAGGCGAAAAAATGCCGGAACCGTAACCGAAACCGAAATTCCGGTTGCACTCTGCCTGTTGGTATGCGTGGTGTAGCATGTGTATGGGAATAGTGTATCTAGTATAGGACACATACATATACCTGCACATAAATGTTAAAAAAGATATGATATCGGCCGCGTGGTTAGCGTGCTTGATCCAGAGTGAGAGGTCCGAGGTTCAATTCCGCTTCGGAGTTCAACCGGAATTACTGTTCCGGTCAAAATTCCAGTAAAATTCCTGTTCCAGTTCCTGTTCCCGTATTCAAAAATACAAGTACCACAATTTATACGGTTTTGTGATGAATTGTTATATGTACTTCTCTAAATATTGGAAACTTTGTCTTTAAAAGTTGTTATCCCTAAACGACTGCTTTTTGTAACTTGTTCAATTTTCTTAATACAGTGTTGGCTAGTTTTCTACACAGTCCAACAGTAATTCGGTGATGATAATTATTTCAAATTCCCGTTCTTGTCCCTGTTTCGGTTCCTACAAAGAAATTCATTTCCTGTTGTATTTCCTGTTCCGGTAAACGTTAGTTCCTGTTGGAACCCTGCTAGGCTTATTCTTGCTTGCAATAGTGTCTATGAGTGTCCTTTCATGTGTCGGAATACCCTTCCATTGTTATGTTAAAAACCGGATCACCTAGATACATAGGAGTTCCCATGGAAGTTCGAGAGTGGTTCAAATAAACAATAGTACTGCCACTTAAGCTCAAACGCTGTATGCCTTTTAATTTATATACACCGGATTACACCGGATGTTTAACAGTACACTAGCTATGTATATTTATTCGTAATAGGAGGGTTGTCGGCATGACTTTAGAAGGAATACTAAAGATTGCAAATTTAAATGCGTCGAAAATTATACACCTTCGCTTGGATAATTTTTAGTATGGGTTTCGAGCAGCATTATGTTGCTTCAAACGTACTTTGACATATGTAAAGACAGAAGCGGAAAGAGTAACCGTGAGCTTTAGAGCATTTTTGCTAGACTTAAGCTTAGCCTTAGGCTGACTTAGGCTCAGCCTTACGCTTAGGCTTAGGTATATGCTAATTCTTACGCTTAGGCTTCTTCTTAGGCTTAAGCTTAGGCATATGCGTATAATACTGTTCCGCCCCTGTTCTTAACATTGGTCAGTAACTATTTCGGAATCCTTCTTTTTAGGGTTATAGCGAGTGTTAAATTCCTCTTAAAACACTCTTAAACTTCAAACTAGTCTTAGGCACCAAAATATTAGAGTATTCAACGGTTCACTGATATGCAAGTTATTTCATACTCTTCTCCGGGCGAGTAAACAAACCACTTTGCACATCGATTCACTTGACAAGCAAGCTTTTTGGAAACTCTGACTTATGCTAAAACTGCATAATTTAAGATGCTTTGTTGCCCAGCCATTAACGACAGAAAAATAATGGCTAGGTTGTAGAAATGCGTCTGTTGTACGATTTTGATTTCCATCAAATTTTTCTTAAGATTTGCCGCCTATAAAAGCCTCGATGTTTTCGCTAAAAATAGAAGTCTAAATACGTAGCTAGTTTGAATAGCTAAAACCGCATTCTTGAAATTAAAAATTGCAGTTTGCGAATGATGTGATTTATAGTTTTCTTTCAAAATTGTGTAACAACAGTGCATCATATTGCAAGCTTTCCTTTTTCTATCGTAATTATAAAACTACATTTCGTATGGCTGTAGAGAATGAAGACATATTGAAGGAACTAATAGAAAAGATTCAGGTCAGCTTAATTTTTTGAAATTTATGGTTATTAACAATTAAGTCAGATTCCATCGGAACATAAGATTTTCGATAAGTGTTGAGTAAGTTGTGCCTAGGCACGATTAGTTAGATTCCATCGAAACATAAGATTTTCGTTAAGTGTTGAGTAAGATGTTAGCCCAGGCACGATTGGTTCTGTGCCAATGAGCGAGCGGCACGTAGCCAATCGGTCGCTTAGGGAGGAATCTGTAGCGAACTGCAGTTTTTAATAATGCAGCTGGGAAAGTAAGTGTCCTGAATTTCTGAACTCACGACATGCAGCCTCCTTATCCTTATTCTACGTATTTTTAACGTCGATTAAGTTGAGTCTACCGAATTTAATCCCTTCACGTTTAGATCGATCATGATCGGTTAAGCAAACACTCCGAACGAACAAATGTTCCTATGTTTGAAAGTGATGTTCGGAAAATTGTTAGTGAAATTGATGATTCAACAAAAGTGTCTAACCGTAAGCACTGTTAGCCAAAGTCAACAGAATTCATTTTATATATATCGAGGTGCAACCGGAATTTCGATTCCGATATTCCGATTGAAATGCAGCTCCGATTCCAGTTGCAGTTATAAGCGGAATTATAATTTTTTATTGTTTCTTATTGCAATTATGCCACAATTTTGGCTACAGTTCTGTTAGGTTTCTTAACAACCGGTGTTTATGTCAGTTCTCTCTCAGGTCTCGATTCGGTTCCGGTATAAATATCCTGTTCTGATTTCGGTACATATATAATTTAGTTCCGCTTTGCACCTTGATATATATTTATAGTAGTGTGGAGTTGCATCCTTGTATTTTTGCCGAAAAATTAGGGTCCGGGTATTGATTTTGGGAAGTTTCGGTTCCGGGTGTTATATACGGAAATGTGTACCTGATCAATATGTATTTCAAATGTATTTCTTCATGTCGCTTTTCGGTTTAGAATCTTTTGGTCGATTCGCATGTTTGCTATGCTTTGTCACTTCACTTCCTCTAGGGTTTGCTTTTGGAGGTTTCAACGGACTGTGGGTTCGTACTTCAACTAAGATCGATCGTTCCGCAGGAAGCGCACGGCTTGGAAATGTTTATATAAAAGTTATTCGCAACGAGCAAAATAATATAATAAAACACCGCAAATAGGCACGAATTATTTGGCAACTAATGTACGGACTTACTCTTGTACTAAAACAATATGACTTGAAAAATTTGAGTTCTTGTGCGCACAATTAGAATTCCGCAATCCTTAAGCATAATTGACTTGCTAAGAAAGGTAACAATTACGCCTGAGCCAAATATAACTGCTGTGTACAGCTTTACCGTAAAATACTACGTACTAAACCAACTGCTCACATGAGCTAGTTGTATAAAATATATATCAAAATACTCACCAATTACCAGGGAAAAATATCCAAATCGGGGAATGAACCTCTGGAAAAAACAAAACTCGAAACGGGGAAGATCCGGTAATAACCAACATAACAGGCAATAACACACACTCGGACTATATATTCAACTTGGGGATAAAACACAACTCGGACAACGCAACTAACTTGAAGATTCTAACGGTAGAACTTAATTGGATTATTTTTAGGTTTTTGATAATAATTTTTGTGGAATAATTTTAAGAGTTATTGTTTCAGAGCGTTTTTACACGGGCGACGCCGATAAAACAACAACAAAAACAATATAAAACACAACACATAAAAATCCTAACAAAACCACGTAAGACCCCTAGCTAGATAAATATAGCGCAGGGCGCTCCAGAAAAAGAGAAAGTTGAGGGAGGGTGATTTAAAATATAAAAACTAAAAACCCCGAATTTCAAGGTGAGGTAACACCTACAGTTCAAATGGTCGCATCCCATTTTAGATCTTTCAACTTTTGATTACAAAAAGCCCGGGTTCGGGTGTGCGGCTCTTCATTTTAATTTGTTGCAACTCTATCGTAACATTTAATACGTACGCGTTTTCGAATTTTTTGCAATTACCTATACGTTTATAAACTCAAACAGCCACGTTGTAAGCTTGAAAGATGTCCACGTTGTAAGCTTGAAAGATTTTCGTTTTTTGATAATCTTTTTACGGTTGTGTTTAGATGCTAGAAACATCGTTGATATGCTGTCGTTGAAAGGTCTTTCATTGGAACTGCAAGTCAAACACGCAACTCTTGGAGACGCTAAAAAGAAATTAGATGCCAAAATGGAACACTACACAAATACGTGTTCAAGATGTCAAGGTAAATAGAGTAGGGTGTCAGTCGAGCATTTTGGTTTCGCGCTTGTTACTTTCTTTTCTTCCTTTCTGTAGCTAATTCCCATAGGTTTTTTGTTTGTAGCCGGAAGACTGATTTACTACCAGTAAGCTGGATGATGATATCAATAGAATTTTCAAAAGAACAATTTATTGGAGAAGGTTGTATTTGCTGTTTGGGAGTAACGGAAATTTATTTATATTTTTCCTCTGTATGTCATATTTTGCGGAAAGATGGACGAATACCCAGAAAATGTGGAAGTTGAATGTGTGGATACAGTTTTTCTGTTAAGTTCAACTTCATGTCAATGATATAATCTAGATTACGTAGCGTTGAAATTATTTTTTCAGAGCTTCTGCATTCATGTTCAGATCTATCAGAATCAGCTAAAGCTCATTTCAATCGTTGCGTTTTGCTGGAAGATAAACTTAAAGATCTGTCGTATTATCAGTAAGACTAGCGGTAATCATTCGTAGTATAGTGTTGGATTGTTCACTGCAAAAGGAAACATTCTTAATCACACAACCATTTTTATTTTTTCAGATAATCAGTTAAAAGTTTTGTTTCGAATTCCAGACGTTTTGTATATAGATCGTTATATATCTATATCAGGGTGCAACCGGAATTCCGGTTCCGGTTCCGGCATTTTTTCACCTTCCGGTTCCGGTAAATTTTTACCGGATTTAAAAATTCCGGTATTATAATTTGGCTGTTTTCTTAACTTTAAAATAAATACCTATGTTCGACTAAGGTTATTTCACAAATAATAGAGCAAAAAATAAGATTAAAATGAAATTTTTGGTGAAATGCATTTTTCACTTTCCGGTTCCGGTAAAATTTTCAAATTCCGGTTCCGGTAAATTGCAATTCCGGTTGCACCCTGATCTATATTATATAATTTTATTACAGAACACGTGAAGAGCTGTTAAAGGCGATGTTTGGCATTCATTTCATTGTTTTCGATTCACAACGTTCTACTGGATGTATGTTTTATTTTTTCTTTGATGTAGCATTGACTTGACAGCAGGGTTACCGTGCAACCGGAATTATAAAATACCGAGACAGGAAAGTTAGAAAAATACCGGAGCCTTAACCGCAAAAGAAAAAATATTTGTTACCGAAAAGTTCCTTTTTGAAGTTATTTTATCGCTTTTAACGGGGAATCAGTTTACATCGAGCATTCTAATTTTGTGTAGAACGTCTGAAACTTCGCTTAGCACTTTTAATCATTAACTCAACCTAATCAAGTATATACTTGTGCTGCTAACAACATGGGAATTTATTCAAGTCCGGCTTCACAGGAGTGCTATTATTTTGAGGCACATTATCGTTTTCAGTTTGAATTAAGTTTTGAAGACATGGTTGAAAAATTTGCCCTTACCGGGGCGTTACATACTTCTGACTATGACTCAGGGTGTAATCGGATATCCGTTTCTGTTTTCTGTAAAAATCTGTTCTGTTTCCGTTTCCGTTATACGAATAATGGAAATTCTGTTATTTCTATGTTCAAAATTAGTTACAAATCACGTATATATCTCGCAATTATTCGTTGCAGATATGCTGAAATTGTTTGAAAAAACTTAAAATAAATTATGAAATTTATCCAAAATCTTAAAAATTTCGATGCATTCGCCATTTTTTCATTACCGGTGAATATATGAAGGCATCAATTGTGTTGGCAGAAAAATAAAACATTTTTGAAACTTTTATACTTCAATATCCATTTCCGTTATCGTGATCACTATCCGTTTCCGTTATTTTTACTATCCTTTTACACCCTGTTGTTTTATTACCTGTTTAACGTGTGTTTCTCGAAGAACTAGAGCGATATGAGTTGCTAAATTCGTGTTCCTTATCTCTAAGTGTTGCTCCTTATTCATACATGGTTAGTTCCAATGCAGCAAATTGATTTTGTTATGTCTTCTTGTTTGCTCATATTATGGTTAAAACAAAATGTCACATTGATACACGTTTGATTTTGACTATCTTTTTAAAGAAAGATGATTTTCCATAAAAATATCTTGTCATCAACAAACTTATGCGCTCTTGTTGTTTTCAGATGTTTTCCATCGGAATGCGATAAAAAGTTTTGATTTCAATACAACAGAAGATAGCAGTGATGCTAACATATCACGTCGACTGTGGAAGTTACTTGCAGAATTGATCAAAAATGATGTGTAATCTTGTGCTCGCAATGTACCATAAATTTCAAAAGTTGTTTATTTGCTACTTTGCTTTAAACCAAATTTCACTTTCAACGATTCGGCAAATCTCTGGCGTGATACGTGGTGCATATTATAACTGAGGCAGCTTGGGACACGCTTTGTCCCATGTTGATTTGATATCGATTCTAAATTTAGGGCTGTCATATCAGGGGCGCAGACAAAAGTCGAATGTCATACATATGACATCAGCGTACAAACCACCGCATGTCAAGTATTGATGCTGGAAGATTATGGGAATATCATTATATGATATTCCTAAATTACAACGACTGTTATGTGACACTGAAAACAGTGCTATTTTGCGCTCTTATAATCAAAACACAGGTACGTCAATAACATTAAAAAGGTTAGCGATGTTGTCGTTTTGGACGAAAAGCCTGTTGGGAACTTCAGTCATAACTAAAAATTTAAGTCTGAAATTGGAGTATCATAATAATGTTTCACCGAACAATTTAGTTGCTTGCCTCAGGTACGCGAACAACATGTCGCATATAATTATAAATAGTGATGTGTCGATTCATCGGCATCGACATCGGTAATAATCGGTACTTTTCGTGAGTATCGGCATCGGTAATGATCTGTACTTTTCGTGAGCATGCACTGCAAAACGATACTTTTTGCACATAACAGTCAGTTGGAATGCTCTAAATTTCATTTCTGGGCCCCTATCAGTGTGTGGTAAGGAAAACTGTTTATCTCTTGCGTTTGTGTTTGAAAAAATTAAGTAAAATGAACCGTTCTTATAAAATTATAATCATAATGGTAAGGGTTTAAGTCTCCATATAATAAAGTAAAGATGTATCCTATCTGTTTATTAAGCATGGTGTACTAAAGTTGAAATCGGTATCGGTTCGGCATCGGCAAAGTTCAAAATAAGAACCGGTATGAGCAAAAATTTTGCTATCGGCACATACCAACATATAATATTTAAGTACAAAAGTATGAACCATGCTTGATGGCAGCAGACAAACGCAGATTTTTTAACATATTGGATTTATAAAGCAGACGAAATTACCCAGTAGTCCAATACGGACAAATATACGTATCCAAAGTTTAACCAGTTTTAACCTGAACTGTGTATGATTTTATCTTGATTCCTTTAAATTTTATTCGTTGCGTAACCACATCATTGATCGTAGGTGGGCTTTGGAATTAAGACGTGTAGTGTTATTACTTTCAGGGTGAAACTTATGCTGATAATTTTGTGCTCCAAAATTTTCCCTCTAATCTGTCATTGGAGCTCAGAGGTGTAGAAATCTAAGAACTTGGACGTAAATTGTTGAAAATGAGATCAATCGACTAATTTGAAGGAGTTAAACGCGACATGTCAACACATCCGGTATTTTCGCTTTCCGATTTGTTTGCGGTTTCAATTGAGGTTCAAGATTTGCACTGTAGACGGTTTTCTTGATCTTATAATTTAACAGGCTCATGTTATTTTAGAACATTTCCGTTTCCTAGCGGAGCTGCAAAAAGCAGCTTTATATTTTGGGCTGTATTTTTGCTTAGGTTTAGGAAAATGCTTAATCTGCAGTTACGGTTTTAAAACAAACTAACATTGCCAATTAAAATTTTTCTACTGTGGTATAGTGTTCGCTTTTCAAGTGATGCTGTGCTTTGGTGTTAATAGCTAAGCACATGCTGGCTACAAATTGTGCGGTATGGTTTAGGACAACATGCACGTATATATGTAAATAATAACTTTCTAAAGCGTATGTAACCACAAATTTTGTTTAGTGGAAAGTGTAATGCTGTTTTGCTATTCATTGATTCTGATATTTTAATTTTACTGTATTTGTGTATTTGTTGATATATTGCGCCTGAAATAAACGAAACAAACATTATTCTTGGACCTTATAGGTGTATCTTGTCCGCTCGACATTTCATGAAAGAGGTAGTATATACTCTACTATTTGTTAGCCTATGTCAGAGAGCGTTTTCTTTTTGAATCTGCGACCTAATAATATCCGTTTCTGCTTCTTCTGATTACCGCTTGATAGCTACAACCCTTAAAACATTCGAAAATAAACCTTAAGGGTGTGTTGTATCGATTATGATAGGTGACGATTAGGGTGCAACCGGAATTCCGGTTCCGGCATTTTTTTACCTTCCGGTCGCGGCAATTTTTATTGGAATTAAAAATTCCGTTATTAAAATTTGGTCTGCAGAAATTGAAGCGCAATCTATGGACCCGCTTTAACAGAAAATCAAGCATGAGTGTCAGTAGCTGGAAGTTCCAACAAATTTCTATCTCAATTATATTTATTTGGCCTCTCCAGAGGGTCCCCCTGTTGTTTGGTTACGAACTGTTATTTATTTTTAACACGCCCTCCGCTGACCTTCGTTTACTAGTATATATCCGGTATTGTAACTATAACTGAAATAAAACGTCTAATTTTCTTGTGTCAATAGCTTGAGCGATAATGCAAGGTTATACTTAGGAATGTACTTTTAAAATTTAACTACGCTTTAAAGTTTCGAACTCAAATTATTTGGGCCTGGAGTCTTTTATGCGCTACAATTAGGAATAATTGACATTTATGGGCTCTACTTAGGGTTTAGGGACTGTATCCGCTTACTCACTCTTATTAGAGATACGGACTTCGGCCCATGTTACTATAAAGGCCGGCCCATGTTACTATAAAGGCCGTCCCAATTTCCCGGGACACAAATATACCCGGAGTGCACACTTATGCGCTCGAGTTTACATGTGCACAGGCAGATATATTTATGCACCGTCCACTTTATTGTGCGTCCATACCGTGGAAATAGAATTTGTCAATTGACCGTCTGACCAAATGCAAACTGCTGGGGACGGTAAACAGAAAACAGAAATTCTCAGATGGTAAATTGAATAAAATTTATATTTTATAATTTTCAAGTTCACCATTGCAGAATCTAGAAAATTTGAGACGGGGCGCGTGGTTGATAGCTATAAGGCGGGTGGCTGCTCCGACCCTGATACATGTTTAACACAAATTTGTGCTTTCAATCCCTGTTAATAGCAGCTTAGACTTAAGTGGTTGCCTTTAAATCCGCCAGCGTTTTTATGACGCTGTTCAAGAACATGAGAAATTTCATTTCAAACATCTGTCCCAACTGCCCCATCTGTCCCAACTGCCCCATCTGTCCCAACTATCCCATCTGTCCAAACTGTCTCAACTGTCCAATCTCTCCCATCTGTCCAAACTGTCCCCTCTGTCCCAAGTGTTCCATCTGTCCCAACTGCCCCAACTATCCCATCTGTCCCACTGTCTCATCTGTCCCAACTATCCCGCTGTCCCAATTATATTTTTTGAATGTAGTCCTGGTACATTGCTGTCCCGGGAAAATGAGACGGCCTTTAAAGTAACATTGGCCGGACTCCTATTGATTGGGACTCAAAATGGGGACCCACCTCTTATTCCGGTCACTTCAGTACTTGCAAAATAGATTGGAGATGATCGTTTAAAAGTGTGTTTAGCTATTTTGTGTCTGTTCTGGTTATCTAAATACACGAAGTTCCAAACTAAAACATCTTTGCAATAATGCGTAAATATCAGCTTTTCGTTTTCAAAATTTTGATCCATATTCGTTTTCGTGATTTTCAGTATTCGTTTTACCTAAGTACACCTTGACTTTATGCTGACATACTACGCTTTAAATTAACAGCGGTTAGAAACGTTTAGTTGAAATATATACCAGAGCAATTCAACTTTGTTACTCGCTTTCATATAGCTCATTCAAAAAATGTAAAAAATAATCATCAACAGTACGAATCGTTACTTTGATTAAATTCCAGCTAATTTAAACTTTTATAACTGCTGAGTTATAACACTAACTTCAATACATTGAGGACAATATGTTCGACGTCCTCCAACGTGAACGGTTATAAAACACATTATTACTTATCATTTTGTAACTTATTTAATATATACTTATCAATTCAGAGCAAAAATACGACAGAGCCGCAGGAGATGAAACAAAAATAACAGAAAGCTCGCATTCAGTCGTGCACACATTATGTCACTTTAAATAAATATTTTAGTACATTATTTAACAGTTTTCAACATACGAACAGTTTAGTTACATGATTAGCTAAAATTTTCACTGGGTGAAATTTCGACCGCTCTGAGATGTTCCTGATATAGAAAAACTGACAGCTGATAATGAAGGCTAATCTTCTAATACATTAAATTTCTAGTTTGCAGATGAAAATCTGTTGCAATTTCGACCAATTTGAAAATGGCACTTTGCCGATTTACAGCGTTTATTACTCTTCAGCAATAATTTATTAATTTTCTTTTTTTGAGTATTTGTTCATTGAATAATATCAAGTATTGAACTTTATAAATTAATACGAATTGAAAACCATCTCTTGATCAGTTAGATGCGATCAGACAATCGTAAAGAAGAACAGTAGGTATTTCGCATAATAAAACAGGATTTGAAAAGTGTTTGCTTTTGCTTCCAATACAATTTTACCTATAAGTTTGTGGAAACCGATTTCTACCGCACACACGTTAAAGAAGAATCTTATCTGACTTATCGGCAAGAGTAACATTATCATCAAGTACTATTGAAAAAATGTGAGGTATAATCACAGCGTTTCTCTGCTGAATTTGTCTTCATTCAAACAGGAAATGGCTTAGACAGTCTCTCAGCTTTAAATCAACGCCCAGTGCCGTAGCCAGAATTTTATTTCGGAAGGGGATAATTTTTTATGTAAATGTTTTCGCGAGCGAGTGTAGCGAGCAAATAATTTTTTCCGCTTTAGGGCACAGCAAGATTTACACTATTAAAGTTTGAAAAAAATACCGTTGTCTGATTTCCCTACAAGTTTCGTGGGGAGAAAAATTTCCCGACCAACGCCTTACGCGCGCAGATAATATTTTAGTATGGCTATACACACGGTAACAGTTCTACAATTTCACAAACACTGTATTTTGCACTAAACCTTGAAATTCTTGCACAATTAAAAGTTAACAATTTTCTACATTCTTGATACAAATTTTAACCTGTCGGTCAGTTGGTTGCAGGCCAACCTGCTATTCAGGCTAATCACTAATTGATGTAGACCAATCTGCTATGTAATAGCCTAGGCTAAAACTGCTATTGAACAAAACGAAAGTTTTAGCTTATATATTTAAACTTCACATAAGTTACGCTATACATTTGGCATCGAATTTTAAATTTTTAGATAATTCCGAGGACCTTGGGACAAAAAAACCGAATTGAAAAATTCAAATTTCAATTTATATAATTAGGCGAATTAAAAAAGTTTGAATATGCAAAAAAATTAAAAACGACCCATTTTAGCAAACTCCAGCTGACGGGCTCTTGATGGAAATGTGTCCACTAGCCTGCTGTTTGCTCAGAAAATTGACCTATTCCAATTACTATTTGACCTGGATAGCAGGTTGACCGACGACCTGTACTTGCTCTGAAATTTTCTACCCAACGAGTTTTTAGGAGCATCTGAGGTTAGTTCCCATCTTTGTATTGTGGTGAGTGAGTGGTAATTTCAACTGTTTCAGACACTTTGGCAGTAGTGCATTTACAAGTTACAAAACCTGAAAAATGACTTTTACTACTTCAGCGCTTGGACAACGATTATTAGCACCACAATAAACTGTGTCTGAGTTTTATGTTTTCCTGCATTTTGAATTCAACTGCAATATATGCCTTCATTTTGAGCTTTATGTGGTGTAAAGTGGTAAGTTTATTAATTGTATTAGAAAACATTTTAACAAAACAATTTTCATATAAAACTAAAGCGATTTAAAGCTGTCGACCTTATGCTTAGAATTGATGACGAGGTTCGGAATTGTTTGTTACAAAATATTGTTAGGGAATACTGTGGTCAGCTGACGTGGTATCCCAACGCGCTGATTTTTCATTTTAGTTGTATAGTAACATTTTAGTATTATTAATTTAATACCTAATCCGAATACAAGTACATTTAATAGTTATTATAAAGTTTCGTTAACAAAAATAAATAAAAATACTGTTGGTTATGTGATGTACCTAATTGTAAAATTAGCCGTTATTACTAGTCTTGCGTAGACTACTGTGCATTGTTTAGCAAGACACAGATTTCGGTTTTTACAGTATTAGAGCCTAAGTTGTCAGCCAAAACCGAAATCTAAACGTCTGTAACATGTCATTGTACTGGGTTTACGCAACACTTTAATAGCGTAATTCGGCCACTGTGCAGGGAAGGTTCCGACGGCAGAAGTCACAGGCGAATATTTTCACCAAATTGGCGAAACGATAAATAATTATTATACATAGGAACTACATTTGTATATTAAGTCACAAATTATTGAAATATATTCCTTGTAAACAGTTAAATTTAAAATGAGTTAGTGTTGCAGTTATAGATCGCTCATAATCATTGGCGCTGCAAGAATATTTTTTGGATTTTGCATGCGGGGTGTTTGATCAATTTATTTTATTTATATTAAACTTACTTGAAACAACAAGGACTGTGTTTTTCCGGCGTCTATATATGCGCATAATTCAAACGACCCGATAGCACGCTATAGTACACCATAGACGATATTCTAAACACCACAGTTTCACAAACACAGTATACTTAATGCTTTATTAAAATAAATACAATTTAACTCGCGATAAAGTATCACAATGTTCTACCGGTTCCAATTTTGGTTTGCTTAATTTTTACTACTTCTCTGCGGGTTTGATAGCGCATGTGTGGAATATGCCAACTCTGAAATACGTCAGCTTTAATGGAACATTCAAACTGTGGTACTGGCTGGAATTTTAAAGTTCCACGCATGAAAATGGATTCAAACTCGTTTTTGGGTTAATATTTACTTTTAAAGATGTATATATTTAATTGCGCGGGTGTTGGAGAGTGATGTATTATGAAGAAGAGTGAAATATAGTTGTCATGTATTTAATTTAGCTTTTATCGTTTGATTTTTAACATGAAGAAACAAGTTCGAGAAGACTTTGTGAAACTTTAAACAGGCAATTGCAACACTTTTTTTGCGGTCGTTGAAATATTCCTATGCATGAAATACTACTGACACAGTTGAAGCTTACGCGTTTGATATAATAACATTTACAAACTGCACCTCATGCTAGCAGATGTTAAGATATAAGGTTTTGAACGAACAATTTACGATATCAGAATATTGTTGATCTCGCACGCTTGAGCTAAAAATGCAAAATAGAAACATAAAAATAAAGTCCAAAGTTTACAATACAGTACTTGCGAATTAAGATTATTTATTCCAATTGCTTGTATATAAGTTTCGACGTTATCTATATATTAAAGCTGGAACGCCCCACCTACGTATTTTGGACAACTTTCCAGCATTACTTTACAATAATTTCTTAATAAATATACGTGATAGTTCTATGACAAGAAAATTTGCAAGAATTTTTGTGTCTTCTCTAAGTTTTGCGCATTGCGAAAAGCTGGCAGACTAGTTCAATTTTATTTGCGAAACTGTAATTTATTGTCATGATGAATGGAAACCAATAATTGATTAAGGAGGATTTGAGAAAAAATCAACATCATTTGCTAAAACGCAAGAACAAGATTTTGCACGTTTGACGCAAGATTACAGCTTACAAACGCTCTCAAAAACCAATGCGATTTAGATACAATTTTTTTCTTGTAAACCAAGAATTCTGCCTGAAAAGTACTGTCGAAGTGAACAGGGTGCAACCGTTGGTAAAAAACGACGGACCTGGAACCAGATTCATAAATTCGAACCCAAATTAGATAAAAAAACATTCTTTTGAAATTTCACGGCAACGGAAGCTCACAAAATTGCGCTAAAGTTACAAGCATACTCATTGAATGACACAACATGCATAAAATGGAAAATTTCGATACTTAATTTGTGCTGGCACCGTCGGCTAAAACCCTTCCGGAAGCGGAAGTTAGTTCTCTTTCGCGACCGAACTAAGAGGCTGACCTAGGTTTTATACCTAAAAAATTGAATGAAATGATTAATATCTTAGAACTGCTTACAACAAGTGCTAACATATATGGTTTTATGTATACTGGATTAAAAACCAACAGCAACAGGTAGGTATATAGGTTTGTTGCTAAAATGATAAACTGACAAAAATGTGTTTTAATGCACGTTTTAATTCTATATAAATGGTATCGAATTACTGAATAGAGTAATCGCTAAGGACCTCTCAGGTTTTTGACGAATGATGTGAACGTTGTAAAAACGTGTCATATTGAAGCGTGTGCTTACAGTATTGAACTGTTTAGTTGTGTTTTTATGTTTAGAAAAAACTCATGAGATTGCGAATGACATAAACATATTTCAGGTTAAATTTAACCACTACAAACATTAGGCAAACTCAGGTTTCTGTGTGACTTTATCACTAATACTAATATGTACAAGTGTGATTGCAGTTGAATTTGAAATTTAAGCCTAATGTCCAAACCTAGCATGTGCTCTAAAGGAAACAGCACTAGCGCCAATGTGTTTTCGGTTAAGAAAAACGTTTGCAGAATATATTTCAAGAATTATATACTTCGACCCTGTATGATTATCGAGTATTTTTGCTTGAGACAACGTTAGACCAATCCCGTAAACAGCTATCTCAATCGCAATAACAACGTTCTGAAATCTGTAAATGTCAACTTTTCTATAACCTACATTGATGACTTGCACTTTAAGTACATACATAATATACGAGGCAACAGATGGCACAAACAACACCAATCGCAGACGAGACGTTGAAGTGTCGTTGTTAGAACGCTATTAATTTAATCGAATGGCTTCATTGTCTGCTTGCAAAACTTTCTATGCCGTTTTATTACAAGTTTTCAGGCTAGTATTAATTAATACATCGTCCGCAATAAAGCAGGGCGGGGTGGTAGAAAACTGAATTCAGTTTGACCATAAAAATTTGAAAAAAATTTCCTATTCCGGTCAATTACAAAATAAACGTGCGTGTAATGCGCACTCGATAATGGTTTATTTGTAAACAACATAAGGTATTTATATGCATACGCAAACCAACAAATTACAAAATTTGTGAAATTTTATCTTTGGGGCAGAACTGTCTTGCTCCGAAACGTTTTAATCATCTCCATGCTCGTAAATCTATTTTCAGATTTAATAAAGTTTATGCGGATTGTCTATATGTCAGTTCGGCCTAGGCCATTCTCCTTCTTTGGTCTCTCATATGGACTCTGATTAGGACTAATGTTTATGCGGATTGTCTATGTGTATGGTAGACAGTCTAGGCCATTGTTCAGCTTTGGTCTCTGATATGGACTCTAATTTGGACGAAAGGACATTATCCACTAATGGACTCTAATTAGAGATACCGATTCCTATTGACTGAGATTTAAAACGGAAACTCTCTCTTTTATTACTCCCCAGTACAGTACACAACTTTAACAATGACACGCTCATGTTGCTGTAATTTCGTAGCACTTCATACCTTATTTGTGATAACATTTCAAGTTCATCATCATTGAAGTGGTGACACCGCGACTCCAACCACCTTGAAGCTTGATTTCTCAACATCGACACAACCAATTAAATTTGGAAATCGGTTACTTCGTTTATCACGGGTCAAGGTCTAGTAGAAAGTTTAGCACTTGTCAAAAATATAAACTATTTTCGAGGTTGAATTTTTTTGATTTCAATTATTTCTTTTGGCACTGCTTCCTACGAACCGCTGTTAAACGGTTTATAATATTTGGTGCATATCACAAACAGGTTTTTTACTATGCAATTTCAATTATATACAGGAAATCCAATTATAAGAAACAGTTTCCTGTAAGTTTATGTATAACTTGGATATATTAAGTAATTTATATTGCATTTGTAATATTGGACCCACAGGGTGATCTCTTCAGTTGCCTTTATGATTAAGAATAAGACTGAAATTTTTAAAATTAAATGCTTGTCAAAGTCACCACCAGGACAACGTGGTATACACGACGCATACAGCTGAATGCAGTGCCTGTGCAATTGCTAGCTCCCAGGCTAGCGGTTTCCGATTCCAATCAAACTATTTGAGCATACTGGCATTGAAAGTCTGCGTATTCCTTATTTGTAACTCATCAAAATAACCAATTTTCCGCTATTTTAATAACGACAAAAAACCGATTTAATTTTTTGTCGAAAATGAATAGGCATATCCGATTACGTTCTGTTAAAAAGACACTGGACTAACGCAACAGTCAAGTTTGAATTACTATAATTTTGATTTTGGTCACGTATATGTTGCCATTGCAATGTATTCAACGAATTCTTTTATTATCCACGCTTAATTAGGTTTCCACTTCTACGTAAAACGTTATGGAACAAGCCAATATATTATATGCGTGCCTGACATTAGTCGTAAACTCACATTAGCATTTTAGGGTTTATGCGCCTAATCACCTGCTTATTAAAGGCAATACGCTAAGGTACAAACACGGTCACGTGAAATATCATGACAAAATTGTGACCGGCTTCAATTTCGGTTAGCATATTATAGTAGTGCCCTACATTAATACTGAAGAAACGTTGTCTAAAGAACTTTTTGGGGTCTGTCATTAATATTCATAAGTCGCAACGGTAACTTAATCTATCAGTATACACTTCTATAATATCAAACAAAAATATATACAAGAGTAACTGTTTGACAGCAAACTAAGTGAAAAAGTGAGGAAAACGGTATCGAAGTATTTGTTAGAATCAATCGTTTGTTATTGACAGTTTGTTTTAGTTTCAGACTTTTCATTGTTGTCTACAAAACCTCATTCATTCGGGCATCTGATGTTTGCTTTCTGTCTAAAAACAATTCTGTCACTCACTGCTTTTGCTATACAGAGATATAAAAAAGCGGTGGCGATGCAAGATTCCTCGGTCGTCTTCATGCGTTTTTGCCCTGCAATTACAAACAAATCTAGAAAATTTTCCAGCCGTTTTTAGATTTCCGTATAAAAGTTTAAGGTAAACGTTGTAAAAAATTATGTCCAAAATCCCGTTCGAAAAGCCTACCGCTGCAAATAATTCATTAAAAATCATAGTTAGGAATTCAATTCACATGTTTGAACAACCATGCAAGTTCACTGAATTTAATGCAGGCGCTTTCTCTCTCTGAAAAAATGCAAGTTCTGTGTGCAATTGACCAGCTGCAAGTTCTCGCAGCAAAAACTTGCATGTGTGAAGAGGGCTTAACTGATTTCACCATTTTTGAGTGATTTTGAAAGTTTTTTAAAAGTTTTCGGTATAGGAGAATTTGATATTTCCAACCCCCGTGAATCCGCCAGCAAATACAAATGTTCCGGTTAGGCAATAATGAATTATTCAGCTTTAAACAAGATAAATGATGCAAAACCAGCTTGATATATAAATACCTTTCGTAGTTGCCAACGAATTGCGATTTCTGATCTCTGGCACATCTGATAAGTTAACTAGTGACCCATGAATCATTTTGACTTATCAAATAGCTCAGTCTTAATATCTATACAACCGGCAAGCAATAGAATTAATTATTTATTTGTACCATGGGTGTAGGCAAGTCATAAGTTTGAAAAGGGTTGTTACATTCTATGTAACTTTCGTATAAGGTTTCTTGTGCTGCTTGCGGAAAAATTTCTAAAACAATGAACAAAAATTACAAAAGAATATTTTGACTTCTAAACCCTCTCTGGCTTCTTCTAGGAGTTAAAGCCATCTACTAGAGAGCTGTAAAATTGTAATACAGAATCAACGCAACACTATTGTACTTACTGCAGTGCCCCGAATAAGAGGATGTGGGGTAATAAGAGGGGGTCCCCATTCTGAGGACCAATCAATAAGAGTCCGTATCTCTAATAACAGTCCGTAAGCGGATAGAGTCCGTAAACCCTAATTAGGGTTCATAAATGTCAATTAACCCTAAATGTAGCGCATAAATAAATCCAGGACCAAATAGGTTGAGTTCGAAACTTTAAAGAGTACATAAATTTTGAAAGTGTATTCCTAAGTGTAACCTTGTATTATCGCTCAAGCGATTGACACAAGACAAATAAACGTTTAATTCAACAAATCATTGCAGTACCGGATATATATCAGTAACGAAGGGTGGCGGAGCGTGGGTTAAAAATAAATAACAGTCCGTAACCAAATAACAGAGGAAGGTACCCTCTGGAGAGGCCAAATAAATATCAGTTCTTCCACTTATTCGGATCACTACGATACATTATATAGGTTGTATCATTATTAATGCCCTATCCACACGTGCAAGATTTTGTGCAAGAACTGGCAGCTGTAACTTGCACAAGTTTCTAGCAGCTGCAAGTAGTTGCAAGGAAACATCATTTTCGTTATGAATCTTGGCATGAAGTAATGCGAATAATTTGCAGTCAACTGTAATAAATATACAGCATAAGCTATGAATTACCAGTTCAGTCAATCATGATGAATTATTTTGACTTGCAACGCTATTCATACCAAAAATTGATTCTTAGGTTATATTCTTGATGAATGAATTTTAGTTGCAGTTCTGCGAATGAATAGTAGAAAAACTTGCAGCTGCAAGTTTCAACTGAAAGCAAGATTCACTCGCAAAGAAGGCTTTATTTGAAATTTCTAGGCTTGAAAACAATTTCATATTGTTGCGTTTTCTATTTAGCGTGTAAAAATAAGAAAAAAGCCCCATCACAATCGCCGTTCACTGCGAAATATCAAACAAGTTCGATATTTGAATTAATTCAAGCTTCTTGAGTCTGAATTAATTCAGAAGCACTGAACAACATGTCTTCCGATTAACCGATCAAAACGCAAGTTAGAAATTCAAGCGGCTTGCAACTGCGTTCACACGTGTGAATTTAAATGCAATAGCAAGAATACTATTGAATTATAATCAGCTGTAACAAGTTCAAAGTTGGTTTGTGACAAAACTTGAACGTGCAATTTCCATGTGCAAGTTTTTGCTGCAAAAAACTTGCACGTGTGAATTGGGCTTCACGATGTAACTGTGATCCCAGAAGTCTTATTATACTCTCACATTTCATTTCATGAAACGTTGTTTAAAATTTCTGATTAAATCCAGCTTCGTGAAATATTGAACAATGAGGAAAATCTGCAAATTAAGCAAGGCAAAGCGAAAGGCTAAGTATGGAATTCAGAAGTGTGAAAAAATAATCTTAGTTTTTGAATTTCGTGCGAAATAGGTTTGCTGAAGATACTATATTCCTTGAAATAAGCCTACTTACAGAAAGAAGGTGAATATATTTTGAATAACCGAAATAAGGCTCATCTTTCAATGATTTTTACTTCGGTGTTATGGTTGATAATGGAATTGCTTTAGTCTTATGCCAACCTGAAAACATTGCTGAAGTTATTAGAGTTGCTGTGGATTGTGAAGCTGTAGAGAAAGTTTTTTAGTTTAAAACGAAATGTACAGCTTTGAAATTGACCATATTCGACAGTTTTTGTTTCAAGAAATTCCAAAGTGGTCGTAGCACCAAGTTATTTTGTATTTGTGAAATCACTGGAAGCATGTTGTGTCGTACTAAATATGAAAATTTTAAAAAATAATTCCTCTACATGAAAAGGACTCAAAATTGTAAGTTGGTGACATGACCAGTGGCCTTGGTTAAATCGCAAAGTTTGGTTTTTGAAACAGTTCTAAAAAGATAATTTCTGAACAATTATTTGCTCATAAATTGTTATCTTAAAATCAATTTGGTTTTCTAGGCGGTCGTTCGACAATAACAAACCTTTTAATTTGCCTTAACAGTTGGGCAAAAAAGTAGACTGTGGGAAATAAATTGATATTTTGTGTCAAGATATGGCCCTCGATGTATTGTCTCATTATGAACTATTGCAAACGTTGGCGTGTATATATTGGGGTTTGCGGAAACCTACTACTTTTGCGACTAAAGAACGAGTTCCTGTGCATTCTAAAACTTGAAATAATCTTGGCGGATTAATTTCAAGGCGACCGCTTATGATTTGATATGCTAATAATAAATTCCAGTCTTTGAATAGATTCCTTTTAAGGCGGTGGTATAAATGAATTTTCTATGGCCCACTCCATTGCCTAGTCAACATTGTATGCTGTGTAATTGCGTTCATTATACCTAATCTTCTTTGCGTTACAACTTAGCTACTGCACGGAACAACGCCGTAAGAGTAGTATAAGCATATTCCTAACCGTAAGTCTAAGCGTATAACCCTAAGCCTACGTTCCGTCCGTGATTTTTACATGACCAACTTTCACTAAGTAGAATGTTTCATGATATGCATCTCTAACTAGCGATAGTGTAATCCTCAGTTTATTATGTCAATTGTGAGAGCAAAATGAAATGTGCCTAAACAAAATTTCTCTGCAATTTACAACCGAAATTGGTTCATTCCTTGAAATGACAGGTCGAATCGAATTTAACCTCTTACATCGCCCAATTTGTTTAAAAGAATGTGTTAGCTGTCAAAATTAGCACAGGTGACTAAATAAGAAGCTGATAAATTTGGCGTATACAAGGTCTCAGTATGGCTTTTGTACACTTTTCCGCAACATATAAAACTAAAGGCTTGGCTCAGGCGTATGCAAAATGCATACGTAAGCTTCATCGTAAACGTAAGCATAAATTTGAGGGAAAGTGTAAAATAGTCTCAACGCCAAGTATAATATATTATAAAAATAGTTATTTATTAAAAACTAAATTTAGAAGGAAAGAAAATCTAATATAACAAACACTGACGCAACCTCACAAAAATGCCGTGAAGTAAAAACATACCTTCTGTTAATGAAATAGCCTTTTCAGGGGTTTTAGAAGGTTGTAAATGAGAAGATTCTAAACAAAAGTACCGCATTAATATGAGGATTAGTTTTATATACCATTTTTCAATAATATTAACGATACTTATTTGCATTCACGATAAAGTAGGTGAGTTACCTTTTGCAACAAACAATATATTTTATTCACGTGAAGATTTTCATTATTTTACCAGAAATGGAAGACCTACGCCCAATTGGTCCAGTAAACGCGGAAGTGGATGCGGAAAAGCACCCTAAAGGTTTCTTCATTTGTTTTAGTCTCTTTTGTGGAGCCGAATATAGACTTATGGACGGTGTCACTGTCAAATTTTGATTAGAAGAGATGTCAACTCGTATTGATTGAGACTCAACATAGGGATCCCCATCGCATCACCCTATTGCCGGTATTCGGGTTACTACAGTATTTTAAAATGGACGTTTAAGTTACCGCGTATTAGGAGGCTACAGAAACAAACCGGGAATTATTATGATTGACCCTACGTCTATATGCAACGTAATGCGGGTTGTCGCCTGCTCTAGTTATAGTATAAATTGACCTCTGGCTTCAGCTTCGGTATAGAAATATTATGCTGAAGGTTTGGGCCGTGGTAGGACGGCGTGGAACTGGCCGCCTCATGGGGCAAGCCATTCATATGGGACAAAAACAGGACAGAAATCGGAAGACGAATTTGTGGCTGCTTTGCGTTTTTAGCTTAAATGTATGCGACAAAATTTTCTCTGCAGACTGAACATCTAAATTTTTTCTATTTCAGCTGTTTCATTGCTTCTTCACCGCCTAAATAACCAAGACTATGATTATGCCGGGGACCAATGGCCGTCACCGAGGACAACCGTATTGGACAAATCGAAAATCGCTGATGGGACAAACGATTATCTATCGTCCAGTCAAATTCAGCGACTCCGTGCTCAGCACTGGACATCAAGATCAATTCGTGCTGTGAGGAGTAGTGCATCTCCGTACGCTTTGATGCCGTTTGGAAAGCGTCGCTATGGTAACGTGTTATCCGCTGGTATCCCTGAAGGATTTCACTCTATGTTTGGAAAACGTAGCAGCAGAAGCAACAGTGACACCGACTTTGCACGAATCGTTTTAGTCACTCCCAGATTGGCGTCTAGCAGTCTAGACGAACAGCTACACCTAGTCGACATCCCAGACAGGTCGGTCCGTCAAAGAGCCGTCAAACGCTGGACTGGTTTCGATATTGATGCGGCGATGTTTGGCAAACGACAGGATAATGACGTACAGCCGCTATCGTTCGATGCAGCAATGTTTGGCAAACGCAATGGCTACTTAGAAACTCGACGTTATCGACCAGCAATTATGACAAAAGCGCCGCCGGTGTTTTATTATTCGCCACCAGAGTCGTCGTACTATAGTAGTGAGCCGTGGAAGCGAAATACCTTCGAAAATTACTATGCAGCGTTCGGTTAAGTTATCAGGTCCGCAACCAGAAATTGTTAGCACAGGGAACAAAGAGATTTATAAAGTGGGAAAGATGAAATTTTCCCGCATATAAAATTATGCTAACGCTAAATTTATCGGCCTATGGTGTGCAATGATGTCCGTAAGAACGTCGACGCCGTTTTGGTTCCGTTACTGTTGCGGCCCTGCAAGTTAGCATGAGTAGGGCTAACTCAACATATGAATTCATGCCATTTTTAAAAATTTCGCTGACACATTATAAGTATACCTATCAAATCGAACGAGTATTCTTCGTGTGTTAAAACCAATGAAATAAATAATGCTTGTTAAGGTATAACCAAATACACCGTTAACATAGATCAAAATATTCAAAAATAAGTGTTCTTTGGGAGCTTAATTGAAACGAAAAAATAACAAAAATATATCGGCAACAATTATAATAGTTTGCGCTAAACAATTTAGCTATTGTCGTGATCCGAATAAGAGGGGGGTTAGGGGGTCCCCATTTTGAGTCCCAATCAATTAATGTCCGTATTCTTAGTAAGAGTCCGTAAGTGGATAGAGTCCTGAAACCCTAATTAGAGTCCATAAATGTTAATCATCTCTAATTGTAGTACATAAATAACCTCCAGGACCAAATAAACTTGAGTTCGAAATTTTAAAGCATGCTTAAGTTTGAAAGTATATTCCTATGTATTACCTTGCATTACAAGACAAATAACGTTTAATTCAACGGATAGTTGCAATACCGGATATATATCAGTAACAAAGGACGGCGAAGGGCGGGTTAAAAATAAACAACAATTCGTAACCGAATAACAAGGGGCAACCTCTGGAGAGGCCCAATAAATATCAGTCCCCCTCTTATTCGGGTCACTACAGTAATGTACAGCATTTTTTATTTCGCACCATTACAGACCGCACCTTCAGTATATTTCCCCAAGTGTGGAGAATAACTGTTTGTGAAACGTTTTCGTGTAAACTAACACTGTAGCCATTTCGCTGTTATTGATTTACATTTACCTGTCGGATTCGTGCAAGATTTTCTGCTAAAATATCCAATTTAAGTCGTAAATATGCGATCTATGGTTCAGTTAACATTTTAAGCTATACTTAATTCACTATTTATCTATGTATTGCGCAGACATTACAAATGGCAACTGAAGTGTTGAAAATGCCTGCCCACCCTTTCGCAGCTGGCTTCGTATTAAAAGCTCGCACTGCTTCGAAAATACACTTTCCAATGCAGCTTAGTACGAAACGGCTAAAGTACCTAAAATATAACCCGGTTTACTGTTCACTAACTACAATAAGACAATAAAGAAACAAACTACGCTGTTTGATTATAGTTCATTTACAATACATTTATGCCAATACTTGTGAATGTAGGATATATTAATAGCCTACGTTTCAGGATATGACACGTCGGTTCCGGCGAATCTGAATCGGACCGAACAGAAGGGAATTGGAATCACCGCGAAATTCGATGTAGGCTTATCCCTAGAATCGCTAAGGCTCAATCGATACGACACGAAATAAAGCTTTACTGGTAATTTGTAAAGCACAACACGAAATATCAAGCAAGTTGCCCTTCACCGATTTAGTTCCAATTATTTTGTAACGAAAAATTAGCTGTTTCAAAAATCGGAAAAAACTTTGAACCGAAGGCTGAACCACATTGTACGATTGCAACCCAGAAACTTGTACTTTCACGTAAAACAACTCACGCTGTGCATCCAGCGACAATGTACTAAAATTGTCGCACGAAAACTAATAATTGTGCGATCTCGCGATAATTACGAGAACGCGCGTAAAATTGCAAACAACAAAATACTAAACTAGAGAAAACAAACCAAATTAAACTAGCTATCTACTCGAAAATTTGTTCAACAATAAAAATCACAAAAATCAAACAACTTCCAATTTTAACTAATAAAAACACAGAAAAAGAGCTAAGACACAACCCATTTTCTCGCAATACTCAACCTGTTCAAACGACAATTGTTTGTCTATTGCGAAAACAAAACGCTCTGCAATTCAGAACATATTATATATTATAATGCACCCCCCAAATGCAACGTACAGCTCTTATACACAACTCAGGCTAAGGTTTAGGCTAAGAAAAATGTTTCCCGTCTGTCTAGGCCTAAGTCTTTGCCTACTGTAGCGACACGAATGAACGGCAGTAATAAAAGGGGTTCACGAGTACCAAGGCAGAATAGCCTAGACTGCTCAAATATCTAACATACAGGCAGATAACCCACACAATCTTTATTAAGTTCAGAAAATGACTAACAGGCATGGCAATCAATAAAAATGTTTCGGAGCAAGTCAGTTGTAAACAAAAGAATAACCATAAAAAGGCTGTTGGGCCCAAATAGCATGAGACTAATTAAAGATAAATATCCGTTAATGACGGAACAACAGACGGTGCCCGCGGAAAGGCAAAATAAATATCAGTTCCCTCTTATTCGGGTCACTACAGTAAGCCTTAGTGTTTACTAAAGTCTTAATTTTGAAGCGAGAGGAAACGTATACCTTAATCTTGGCAGTGGAGTTGCCGGGACTTAGTTTCAGGAGGGTATAACAACCTTTAGCATTCAGGTGATTATATATCAATTGTAATGCCTGTAAACTGTTTTTTGACTATAAAAATTCGTTGAGGAATATATCCCAACCGTCCGTCCATGTGCCCAATGGATGTTGGGCAGTGCGTCAGCTCAATTCGAAATTCATTATTACATTTCGATTTCAGTTCCACTAAATCTAACACGTCACGTGACGTTTAAACGAGTAATAGAACAAGTAACTAAACAAAAGCATTTAAGCTTGTATTTTAAAACTACATTTGCTATACTTCCGGAGTAAATCGTGACTTTGCCGGAACCCCAAAAACCGATTTGTATTCCAAAACAACAAAAATGGTTGAAACGAGAGCCAAAATATATCGCTTTATTCAGAATTGTTCATCTTTGAAACACTCTACTCGGCCTTCTCGAAGGCGCGGGTCGTGAGGCCGTTGCCTCACTGGTCTCTATTATGATCTGTCTCTATATTAGGTACTTTACCTACAGCGCTTAGTTTTGTCTATTTCTGCCTTACCAGATCGCATTTTTCTGCAATGATTTCTAATACTTACGTGTGGCAGAATCTGTATATATGACTGTGTTAAAGATCTTTTTCTGTACCATGCGGCGTCGCCGAATTGCACCCAAATGTCCTATTTAGGCTTCAAGCGACTGAATATGAAGATGTTTTGGACACAATTGTGATAAATTAGGTTAAATGCTTAAAGTATACTTTTTAGTGTGTTTTTGCTGGTTGACACACTACAAATGAAGTTCAAATCTAAACGGTTTTAGTTTGTGTTAAAAATCTCGTTTAGATCATACATATGATGTTGCTATTTTATCAAATATGCAGATGATTTGTAATTGAATAAATGACACTGCAACTGGTCAAACAAAAGACCTTTGTAATATATGAACAACTTTAAAATGTTTGCGGTACATTACATCGTCTTTGTCGTTGCTGATTACGTAGCATCTAATACCTCAAAGCAAGTGTTTACAAATCGTAGGTTCTAACTTTTAAAGCAACAATTTTATGAAATATTATTTATGATGGCCATGCAATGCCCAATTACACTTTTCGTTGCGGCGCAGTCGCCATACACAGGTTTTTATCGATTTTTCGCCATCTAGCAACGCCTAAGCCTAACTTAAGTTGTAAGACAGACTAGGTGAAGCCAGGGATTCCCTAAGGTGTAATTTAGGGTTTAGATTTTAATTTAGTTTTTAGTTCTAGTTTGAAATATGGTTTTACTCTGCCGTATTACCAATTGATGACTTCATCTATATAAATATTTCTACCAAACAAACTTGCACAATTTTCGCTTACCCAAAAAAAGACACCAGACGTCCGTCCGGTGGCGTATTTTTGTACTATAATCATTTTGATTATTCTGTATATCTTTTTCGCCGTAAAACAAGGAAATAAAACTATTTAAATGAAAATGGTTTTTTGTTTGCACTGTTTAACAGACTTCATTTGCGTAAACATGTCCAAACACTTAAAATGTGACCCAGCAGGGTCAGTTTAAATACATGGTTCAAGTTGTTCAATTGTTTTGGCACCATTGGTCGTTTTTGGTCCCAAAAAACAAATCAACGTTGATTTCAGTTTAAAAGCATCAAAGCCTTCACTCAGAGACTAATTTTGGGTCAATAGCCTATTGTTTTACGTTTTAACAAAGAAACGTTTTGCTGTGTGCAGATTTTTTAGAAAACATGCAAATTAACCATGACTATTTGACGCTGCGAAAATTGCAAAATAAACTTTTTTGCGAAAAACTTAATTAACTTTAACAAAGTGTTCGAATCAACTACAGAGTCTTGCTACTGTAACTAAAGAAGACGCTCGTACGATTTTAAATTCAGCGCTTCTGATAGATTAGTCCATAGTACTATAAGTCATTACACATATATTGTAAACACACATATATAAAAAATTCGTTTTGGCTGTGTTGGCATCCTTGCATTCAGCCATCCTTTCCAAGGAAAGGCAGGTTTACTGAGTATTCGGAAATTACGTCGTTAAATTGATCTTTATGCTGATATCTATGCGTTGCGTAAGATTCTATTTGTGACGAAGATATATCAATTTTCGAGTTGTCACAATATTAATTTTATACAATATTTATTGACCAAAGTGGAACTCCGACCGAGAATTTTAGTTTCACCAAGCACTTTATGTTTTGTACTCGGGGGACGAAAGGTTGATGTCTGTCCGTCTTACCGTCCGACGAGAATCGCAGAAATCGCTGAACTTATTCTGATAAACTTTTTTGTTTCAAAACTTATACATGCCGGACTGTTAACCTATCATTTTGGTTTCGAAATTCTAAGATGTTTATTAGTTAAATGCTTAATTGAATAACTAATTGGTTAATTCTAAATTTGAACGTTTAAACTGTTTCAGTAACTATTCACACGCAATCTGATTTCACTACTAAATGGTTTTAGTGTGCGCGGAATTTGAACTTTAAGCGTATAAGTTTCCAAAACAGACAAATGAAAAGCTCGCTACCAGTTAGGATATTAGCATAATTGGCTAAGTCTAAATTGGGACTTTTTAAATTATTTCACTGATCATTACAGTTACATGTGATTTGATTTCAGTACTAAAGGGTTTTTGAGTTCGATGATTCCGAATAAACTGTTTATAAACATCCAAGACAAGTAAATAGCTTGCTACCAACTAATTTGCCTATTAGTTATGCCAACTATGACTGTTGACTTAGGAAATATATCTATACAATTAAAAAGCTGGAACGCCCCACATATGTATTTTGGGCGACGTCCCAGTTGAATTTTATAAACGTATGCAGATAAGTGTATGAAACAATTTTGTTAGTATGTACAGTTTCAAGAAGATTGTAAATGTAAATTTTGTTTATGTATTGTTCTTTATAATTTCAAGTTGCGGTCCGGTGTCACGAAAATTTTGCCTCCATGAAAATACGCCCCCCGGGCAAATTTTTATAGAAAACCTTAATGAAAAAGTACTCCTTTTTATAAAAATCGCCCCCACGGCAATTTAAAGTTTCGTGACATAAAGCTCCACTATGACCAGTAGCAGTTTAGGGTGATGCACTTTCATTTCATATTCGTCGAATTAGTGTTCCTAATGTGCCTCATCAGCAAAATGCTACGGAATATTTGAATATTTTTGACATAAGAGCTGTTGATACCTGGGCTACGGACACAGAAAGCTTTGCAATAGCTACGTAGTGTTTGGGCTGCAACATGGAAATTTTTTCCAATTTGGTGCATTTCTGCAGTGGTAAAATTTCAGACCATGTATTAGTGCTGACGTTGTTACTGCTGGGCTTTTCTAGCTTGTATTGGAAGGTGTCTGGTGGGCAAATTTTAATAGAATGTGAAAATTTATAATTTCGCAGTAAAAGTTGTAAGGGGGCGGGAAGAAAATATTCATGTGAAAAGGTTAATAAACGCTGTAACAACAATAACGGCGTATTTGGAAAACTTATTCGACAAGTCTGATAGGGAAATTCATCACTCTTTAACCGCCACTGGTCGTAGTACAGCGTTATGTCACGAAAACTTTAAATTGAGGCGGAGGGCAAAGTTTTACAAAGGGGGCACATTTTTATTAAATTTTTCCATAAAAATTTGCTGAGGGGGGCATATTTTTTGTGGTGGAGAAAATTTTTTTTGTGACACCGCATTTTTGCGGGAAACATGTTGGCGTCGGTTGCAAATTTTGCAACCACAAAAACGATGTTGAGGGCGATCACCGCTGCCCTGCATTCAGACATTATTGGCATCTGTTTGAACATTGGTACTATTTCCTATATTCCCAAAAACTCTCAAAAACATAATTGCTAGGAAAATATTAAAAAAACTGGAGATCAGTGAAAATTTAGACAGCATTTGTTTCAGGCCTCCGTTCAACTCAACCACCTTGGCGGAGATGGAGGTAAAAAAATTTTAGAAGCGTATGCAAAGACAGTAAATGAGACTTGCAATGATAGCTAAAAGCTTTCTAGGGGGATAAAATTTTCCCGTTGTCAACGAGCCTGATTTATTTTGCGATGTATTAATAGGATCAAAAAGCTAATCGCAAGTTTAGATATTTACTTCGTTTGAACCCATGTATATATTGTTATAAAATTTTAAGAGAAGATATCAAATACGCAAATCTCACAATTATGGGTACTCAGCGTAAATGCTCAATCGTACCCGGGTCTGTGTTCGGTGGTGTACAATTTGTAACTCCAGCAGAACCGGAAGCTTTAACTGCGGACGAACTCGAAGAATTTGAGCAAGCGTTCAAAGTAAGTATTGATTTTTGAAATTAAAAATCTATAATAATTAAAAAACATATAATATGCTTGGATCATTTATTAAAACTGAAAAATAACAAAACACATAGATTTTAAACATTGTTAAAAAAGTTTACATCAACGAATATTAGCGTGTCCCAATTCTTCAGAGCACCCACTGCATTTCAATTTACTGACTGTTATTCGTTTTTAACCCACTTCTGTGATTTAATCACCCACCTTCTACTTGTCCAATTTTGTATGATTTTTAAATGCGGAACTTTAGCTAAGAACCGTTTGCGTACCTAATTAGTTCAATTTACCTTAACGATTTTTTATTTGGCCTGTATTTAGTTAACTCTAATTAAGAGATATAGACTCCTATTGATTCGCTCCAGAACTACGGGCTTCTGCCTTGCTACCCTTTGGAACATGTGTAGTTGCAAAGTGATTAGTACTCAAGGTCAATATAGTTTTGACAAACGTAAAAGATCCGGGGCATAACGTTTTTCAGTGGGACTGCAAACACGTAAGCTTAAGCTTTATACTAAGTTTTGCTTAGGCTCAGGCTCACGCTCAGACTCAGGCTTAGGATTGGCAACATGCTATAGTTTTCTAACAGGCGTCGTTCAATGCTTTAATACACTTAACAATCCTTCCGGAATGAACTGATTTAAGAATAAATAATTGTAAATCGTATAAGGTCTTGCATGTCTCAATAAACTCATTTCGGTGCAAACATATCGAGATCGAATAATTCAGATTGACTTTTCATAAAAACACTCACGATACGTTTTCATAGCCATCCATGAGTTGCTTCTCGAATACAACGCAAATTTATAAGAATTGCATCTGCGCAATGCGTTAAAAGCAGTGAAATTGCAGTAGAAAAAAGTCATATTTTCCTAGCGAAAACATTTCTGCGCAAATTGCAATTTTATACCTGAAAGTGTTTGCAATGTTCTCGTCAAGTAATTTATAAAATTTCAAAACACAAAAAGTATCCTCCACCGCCTTTAAATTCTATTATCCGCTACTAATAATGTGTTCAAATTTTTGTTATAGCTTTTCGATAAAGACGGCAACGGAACGATCAGCACGAAAGAATTGGGTATCGCAATGCGAACGCTTGGACTCAATCCAACCGAAGACGAACTGGTGAACATTATTAATCAGTTTGACGTTGATGGGAATGGAAAAATTGATTTCGACGAATTTTGTCAAATGATGAAAGTTATGAATAAGGAAACCGATGCGGAACTAATTCGAATGGCGTTTAAAGTATTCGATAAGGTGCTTATGATATATACAGTTGCAAGCTTTGCTCTAGCAGTCCAATCAGACCAGTAGATAGCTCAACATGCTAGGAGGCGATAAAATTTTTTAGGAAACACTGCAACAACTTCAAACGGTTTACCCTAAAGACAAGCCCGTTGCTAGATGAAAGACAGGGGGCGCAGCCTTTCTTGAAAAATTTAGGCCCCCTAAATCAGTTTCCGCTCATCTTTAAGTGATACGATTCCATATGCCTTACAAAAAACATTACACCTCCCTTAACACGATGAGCTGGCGACGAATTGACCATAACAACATGTTCTACGCGACTGTGCGAATAGGAGTCGGTTGTTTATTGGAGCATCATGAAGATTTTCTGCGGAGAAAATTAAATTTGCTAACGTAAAATTCTTTTAATGTCAAAAGATTTTTAAGCGATAGAGTCGAGCACGTCTTTGGACGCCCGTACTAACAACCTTGATTCTGCATACAATGTACCGTTTGCGTACTTATAGTGATTGCAGTTGCTTAAAATAGACTTCTGAAGCATAAAAATGAAAAAATGGTTCACGCTCGCTCCAATCGCTTCCATAAAAGCTTAAACGTGAGATTATACCTTACTGAAATAAAACCTGGTGACGATTTGGCAACAATTTAGGATGGCAACGGTTACATTACTGCGGAAGAATTTCGACATTGTATGACAACAATGGGTGACTGTTTGACCGATAGCGAAGTGACAGAAATTATACGAGAAGTCGATGTTGATGGAGATAATCAGATCAACTATGAAGAATTTGTGCGGATGGTATCTCCCATTATTTCACAACACAACGCTGCTGATAACGCGATGGGCGCTGGTTTTCAAAACGTACTGCAGCATGGTTCGAGTAGCGGTGGATTGGTGGCTAAAAAGTGACACGTGACCCTGCCAATCAGCTGTATTTTGTGAATCATATAATACTGGTAAAAAACGTTTAATGGAATAATTGGCAGACGAAACGGCACCGTAACTGTGACAGTGGCGAATACTGGTGGAGTGATGGGAGATTGAAATTTTTCCAATGCATACGGTTGTTCCGAAGCTCAAACTAGGGATCCAATTCAAGTAAATGGAAAACGAGGCAAGGTTATAGGCCAAAAGTTTAAAAATTTTGCTATTAAAATATCGATAAATTTACTAAAAACGCGCTTTAAAATTATATAATTTCGTAAGAGAAAAAGTTTTCTCTCCCAACGGAAAATCCTGAATCCCCAACTGACTATGGAAACATATGTTAATAAAGCTTAACAGTGAGAAAGTTCGGCGATCGGATGTTAGAAAGCAATGACGTTGGATCGCGGGACATTAAATCATTCAAGCTGGAATTCAGGGGCGTATCCAGATTGAACCCAGGGGGCCGCATACCTTTCAGTCTAAATTATTATTTTTGGGGTAGAAATGTTATCTTTTTGGCAACCATCATAACGATTTTTTGACAATTGTAATTTCAAAATCCAATATTTTAGTCGTTTCTTCGATGTCGGACGCCACAAATCCAAACTTCTGGGTTCACCATTGACAACGGGTATGTACTTTTATGTAATGAATTATGATCTTAAAAATATGCTTGGCAATATCAGCTACTGAGCGCAACGGGACTCTTTCTGATGTGCATAGTTATTTTGTACAACGGAAGTCGTTCGAATCGGCTTAATGATAGTTTGTAACTTACGCGTTTTCTTTATTGAAATATTTATGCTTGTATCTTATGTGCGGTGCCGGAAGGCATTAAAATAGCTGAAAGTATAGCGGCACCCGGACGTCATCAAAAGTATAGCGACACCCTAAATTGGCAAAACTGACAACATGGCTTGAATATATAGCGGCGGATAATTTATGTTATTAAGTAGGGTATGTCTGTGTTTATACTCTTTTGACCTAGTTGGCTACAGAACAAAATTGTGCCTTCTATAATAATACTTACGAAATAGGACTCCCGTTTTACACAAAAGCTTTAACTTTGTGCAAAGCTCGTGCAAGTAGACTTAACGCTTGGGCATACAAAAATCGTGTATTGAACACATAGCTACGAGTTTGTCTAAACTTAGTTGGCTGTTAAAGAATTTGATTTGGTAGTTAGTCATGTCTGGATTTTTTATATTATAATACTCAGAGGTAAAGGTATACAGGTTCTTGTAAAAATTCCTCTCTCAAGGTTTAAAATTTTCATGTTTTAGCACAACTTAGCTTAAACTTAGGATTGTGTTTAAGCTTAGCATTGAACTTAGGCTTAGGCTTTAGCTTAGACTCAGGTTTAGGTTCTGGTTTTACCGTTAGGCATGTGGTTTATGTTCAAGAGCTCGTATACAGAGGACTTATTGATATTACGCTTATTCTATTGGGAGAAGGACATTGGTTATAGTTGCATTTTCATTTTCGATCATATTGGTCGTCTCATGTGATGATTGCTTCAAACATCAAATTATGTCAATAAATTTGGTATTTATTTAAAAGTTGGCCTCACAAAGAAAAAATAAATAAAATTTCATACAATAACATTTCTCATTTTTACCGTTTAAAAATTGGTTGGTACTTACCTACTCCTACCCGTTTCACAAGCGTTCGCCACAGCTTGCTGAAATCACGGGCGTTCACAGAAAATTATATTTGGTGCTGGCACCAAATTTGGTGCCTCTACAATTGCAATTCGAGTTGTTTACTTTTGGACCGAGTGAGGAAAGACATGGGCCCCCCATGCCCAGTGGGGACGTCCATGGCTGAAAACTTGCAGACTGTAAGACAGCTGGTTATTTAAGTTTTCAGTGTTAAGTTCAGTGTGCGGAAAAAGTGCCTGCAGCGGTCATGGCATTTGTTCTTGGAACGACCATTTAATGGCAAACCAATTTCTACTTCATGAGTGTTACATTAGATTAGAAGGGAATTAGTCGTTTTGCTGACAATGCGTATGCCTAAACGTTCCAAGTTTTAGTTTGTTCTCCACACGTTTCCAGCTCGCTACAATTGTTGCAGGTGCCAAAGTTCGTTCGGTTGCCTATTGATTTTCGTTTCATCGAACCTACAGATACTTTTCCTGGTGACCCGTACACTTCTGTCATAATGCGATCTACAGCTTCGTCCCATGACAAATTTATATCATCAATTTCAACATTGCCACTCGTAGTTCTTGTTTGTTTGGTTGTTTTTTGACCGTTTTCAAAACAACAAGGCCTATGTTCACCCTTAATATCAGCGTTGGTTTTGCTCCTTGTTGTAGTGTGGACGTGACGTCGCGGCGTATCTGCACAATCTTCTAGCGAATGGGATTTCTTTTTACGAACTGCAAAAACTGGTGTTGCTGCGGCAGTATTCCTCAAATTGCAATCAGCTTGCGGTGCAGTATGAACACTGCTTGCAAAATATTGCATTTGTCGAGCAGTAATACAGCAACGGCAAGAACTATTCATAAATAAATTTCCTTGTCCTGCACCTTGGCTATTTTTGCGATGGCATTGTGAGCCACTTTCTACCGTACTTTCCGAATCTGAACATTTCCGTCCCCAAATACAGTTGTAAATTGCGTAAAATACAGTATGAGCTATCGTAATAATACTAGCGCCAGTCCATAAACCTAGCGCTCCGCCAACGTTCGAAACAAACGTTTCTAGTGTTAGGAAGCTAACTTCTTGGACTACAATATACTTGATGTGTCCAAAATAAAAATCAACTAAAATAATTGAATTGCTAATTTTTGAGCCATTTCGCTGCGCTTCAGTAGTTTTTCCCTGCGTGGCTGACTCGACATCCAAGTCTGATGCTGAATTCAAGCCTTTTCCACGACTGTAGTCCTCATATGAAGGCTGTTCGTCCGGAACTATGGTACGGTCTGGAAGCTTCCAATATCGTTCTATTTTAGCTGCATATTTCGGATGATATACCCGTCCGGTGGTAACCGATGCCCTAAATTCCCACCACTGGCACGTTTCAGCGCAATGCGCCATACGACACAAATTCAAAAACCGTGGCAAATGATACGCTGTTGATCGGATGCAAGCAAGCGCTTGCGCTGGCTCACAAAATTCTCGTGCGCTAATGTTAACAAATGTATTCAGTCCGGTACAATTGCATTGTTCTCGGTACATTTTAATCATGCATTCAATTTCACAACGACTAAACGAATACTCAGCAAAGTATTCCAACTGATTTAACGGTGAACTTTCAGATACGCAATCGGTTTTAAGATAATTAGACGACTCACGGCGGTTAAGTACCGCTTCTAAGCTAACGTGAGCATGCTGGCCTGGACTGACCGCTAAAGGATTACGGTTGAGCACAGCATCTTCAGGGCTGATGTAAAGAAACAACGCGAGTTCCTCGTACGCGTTGAAAATCGTTGGGGCGATTTCGTAGTCCGGATGCACAAACAGGAACCCGAAACCACCCACAGGTCCGGGTAACTTTTGAAGGAAAAAATAGCTGCCGTGTCGTTTCGCTCGTGAAAAATCAAACACAAAACACGGACCGTTGTGCGACAAAAATCGCCGCGCAAGTATACAACAATTGAACATAAAGCTATTCTCAAACCAACACGATTGATGCGGAAATAGCGCCGAGCACTCAAACGAAACTTGTTCAAAATACGCTAGTAGTCGTTTTTTTCGATTTTCAGAACTTTCGCTGTAATTTGACCCGGCTCTGGCCGTTGTGAGACTTGAATAGCGATAGTTTGACTGGTTGTAAAAAACTGAGAATTTTTCGTTATATTCTTCATCGAGCTCGCTAATGTTACGTCTGGTGCCAGTACCGAAATAGTCCAAATCAGTCAGAGTTGTACTGTAAGCGGACATAAACGACGACGATATATACTCAAGCAATTCCGGATTTACAGGTATCCGGTTTCGTTGAACACTGGTGTAGTTAAATCGAGTCAAAACACAAACGGTCAAATTGGGCAACAAAAGTCCATCTCGAGAGTATGTTTCCGTAATACGGGTTACAGTCGGGGTCCGCATAAAATCTTTCATCAACATAATTAGTTGGTAGCTAACGGCGCCGAGGCCGCAAAAGAATACGACTACCCAAAAAGTTGCACTCAATGAAGTGCTCATGTACTGCAAATGCTGCAGTCCATGAAATGTTGATTCGCGTGAGAAATGACGCACAAACGCAACGATTCGACGTTTTGATAATAGCGATTTGGATGCTGGGGTGTGCAATTTGGACGGATATTCTTGTCCCGGCAGAATTGTTCCTTTCTGAAACATGGTGTATCAATTTTGCCATTGTTTATAATTCTATATAGAGCATATTAACATCAGCCTATGGCTATTCTTAAGCACAATCTCTAAGCAGTAACGTCGAGATATGTTTAACGTTAAATCTAACCATTGGCCCCAGCGTCAAGACTTGTTTATCCAAGTAGATTGTGCGTAGCCACAGTTTAAAAAAGGTGGGTTACGTACTAAATTTTGAACTGAAACGTTTCTTACTTTTCTAACAGAAAAGTTCCTAAAACGTTTGGATAAAAATCGTAAAAGGGGGCTGACCCACAACTCCATTTCTTCCAGCTACATACTTTTAAGGACCATCAGTACAGCAACATTGTAGCATTTGGATCTAAAAGATGTTTTATCTTTGCGGACTGCATTTCAATACGAATTTTTGTAGCCTCAATTGCTGTTTACGCTTTATTATTTGGAATATTTTTCTTGGTAATTCTTATTACAAACGCTTTATCGCATAAATTAGGTTTTGAGCAACTTAGCGAAAACTTATTACGCAAAATTTTTTACACTGGGAGCACTGTTTAACAGTGAGCACACATGGATGCAGAACAAACTCACCGCAAGACGTAGGAGCGCTCTTAAGCTTGAGAGTCAAGCTCTTATAGCTCAGAGGTGATGACTAAACGCCTTGCCCTCCAAAGGACTTGAGTTTGAAATTTCCTAATGCGAAAGCAATGTTTCAAATCAAATGAAAAAATTGATTATCAGAAAGTTCTAATGTTAATATGTTAAGTACCTGATTTGTATCTAAACAAGGTCGAGGAGTATGAGTTTCTTCATATTCGCTAAACTGCTTCTTCAGCTGTTTTGGTTTGTTATGCTTTTCACAACAAGATGACCAATTAGTTTCCAGTTGATTGCGTCGTTTGTTGGTTATTGTGTGTTGCATTGTGTTTTGAACGTGAGAAAATTGAGATCGGTGTGAAGGAATAGGATATGTTTCTAGCTCTGATTCTGTTGGATGGCAGGGATCTGCGCCGTTAAATGAACCATGGCGAGATGTGAATTCGAATAGTTTTCGTTGTGAAGGTTTCGGTGTTCCTATTGGATTGTACTTTGAAAACCGATTCAGTGTAAACATTTTAACAAACACAGCTAAAACTGCCGCACGTGGCTGTTGTCATAATTGCGCTGTATTTCTTCTTCGTCGAATCCTGTTCCAAAATTATCAGGGGTTTTATCTGATATAAAATTTTATGTATTTGGTAAAATTGAAATTATTAAGATCTTGAACGCACAAAGTGCGAATTTTGGGCTCAGCTTTCCCTCCAGCAAACTTTAAGTCGTGTCTGTTATGCATGTACTAATACAGAATTACCTTTTGGTATTCATTTCTAACAACAATGAAGAGAAGTTACGGTTGCGCTATACTTCTTGCGCGTCACCGGACGCCCTGCACGCTGGCGCGCGGCACGGTAAAAATTTTGCCACACGCTGCCACACGGCGGCGTGCGGCGGTGTTCAGCTTTTAGTAAAGTATAGCCCAACCATAAATGTGGTGCGAGTAGTTTCGTCCTTACTTGCATTAAATTTTTATTCGGCTCGCGTAGGTATTTTAAGTCAGATGTTCACTGCGTTGGTAAAGCGAATAATTTTCAATGTATGATTTATTTTGTTCAGAAAACAATTAGAGATACATATGGCCGACAAGCACTGACAAATTTTTCTGATATTTAAGACAATTTTTCAAAAAATAACTGGAAAACGTTTATTTTCAGACTTTATTTCAAAACTTTTCTGAAATCTTTTCTGTTATAATAGAAATACTTTTCAAGTGCACCTTGTTAATTATATTTCTTAAATGTAAAAAAAATTTTTTTAAACATCAGAAATATTATTTTGAGTGTATTGCGCAAGGCGCACGGTGCCGCCCGGTTCCGGACGCCGATGCAATTCATCAAAATGTAAGATAATATAGCGACACGCTTCGCACCATCCGGTCAACATGCGGGCTAGCCCAACGCCGCTCGACAAGTATGACACCTAACTAACTTTACAAGGCAAATGTATATATAAATTAGTATATAGATAATATATAAAATTTAATTTAAGAATTATACTTCTTAGGTATTCAAGTATAGACTGATTGCACTGAATTAGAAATTGTGAAATGTCACTAAAATTGCACGTCGATTCAAATTTTGACACAAAATTTATACATAGCCAACATTCGAGACAGTGAAAAACATCGTATAAACATCAATTTGATCATAAGAAGTGAACAGAGACACGAATGTGTCAAAATTTTTCTTTTCTTAATATTTCAAACACAATTCTTGACAGAAATCCGGTGGAATGTAGTTATTTTTAATTTTAAAAGTTTTTAAGCGTCGCTAGACCTTTACATATACAATTCGATTTGGCGGCATCGCCTAGACCGACATATATAATAAGTTGTTTTAACCTAAATCTACCTACACAGCAGCTATTATCTGAATTGGAAATATTAATTGACTTGCGCTATCAATTATCTCATCTTTGTTGGATACAGTTTTGCTTTTGTAAGTCTGAAATTTTACTAATCGCATAGTGATTTCAGAGTACGACGCGGCTATGGATCTTTCCGACGCGCTCGTTATCCGTATAAAGTTCTACTTCCGGCGCACATTTTTTGTGACCGTGTCAGAAACTATGGGCAAAAATTCCGATACATAATATATACTTCAATAAATGTATAGGGAAAATTTGAGGGACGTACACCATTTTGCGAAATAATTGATTAATAGGATCAATGCTGTCATCTGCAATCATCGTGTGAAAAAAACGAGTTAAAATGTTCAACGAATGTTACTGTATAAATGCGTACATGTTTTATCTATTTGTGAAAATAAGCCACTGTTTTTTACTTAAACTTCATTAAAAAACGTTTGTGATCCACACAAAAAACGGGATGTCGGCCAAAACATATACTGTTCAGTCAGAACTAACATCCATTGGCGTCTTTAACTGATTCATACATGTTTCGAAGCTGTCCCGGCTGTTCCAGTAAAAACATAGGCTTCTAAACGAGACAATCTACTCACCACCCAGATAAACTGAATATTTGTTTTAAGCTGAAAAAATAATTAAAAAGTACCTATTGTTTTCGCTGTTAGCACACCATTTGTAACATGATATACGCTATTGAACGATGCGTTCATTATGGATAGGTCTACTTTTACAGATGTGATAAAATACTAAATACAAAACTAATATGCTACTCAGCTTAAATCTGTTTCAACCAATTTTGTACGCAATGTACAAAAAACTAGAAAAATAACATTATATTAAAGCATGCACTTAATATCAATAGTTTGAAATTTGACCCCGCTTTTCATATAGAGTATGCTGTGAGCACACAGGGCGCAATAGTAATTACTACTCGTAGGGGCGATACAATTTCTCCACAAGATACAACAACCTTCTGGCGCTTGAGTATCCAGTTCCTATAGCTGAGTGGTGATGGTACGGCTCCAGCTCAACAGGCTGCAACGAAGGCAAAATCAGTTTTCCGTAAAAAAGCGGCTTCGTTCTTTTCTTCTACACTTCCGACGTCATTTACGCATGGGCTTAGGCAATACGCTTAGGATTAGGTATAGGGAAACGCTTCAATACTTATGCATATGCTTAAGTCTTTGCTTAAAAGGTTTTTGCTAAGCCTACACTGTAAATTTCAATGTGTTGATTAATCAATTCAGCTTACGAGTTGGTTATTTCTGAATTAATAACAGTAAATATGAACTCACTCTCAGTTGAGTTGATTCTTACTCTGAGTTGTGTTGACTCTGTTGACTCTGGTAGAGTTGATTTAACTCAAAACGAATTAAATCAACTCAAATTTTGTAGTTCTGATAGTTCTACTCAAACGGAGTATTTCAGCTCATTCCGAGTTAAAATGTAAGCCAGTCTAAACTTTAAATGAGAAAAGTGTACGCAAGAGCCCTCCTCCCATTTTATATGTAAAAGCTATAAAATTGGTAAATACTAAGTATCTTATGTAATCTGAATATAACTATTAAGCATTTAACAGCTTGACGTAACCCTTTTTAGTGACAGTTTAGAGCTTCAGCGTTAAGCCGAAAACATAAACCTGTCCTGTTACTGCAAAATTGAGACCCGTCGCTTGAAAGTTATGCTTTATGTCAACGTTCTTAATATATGAACCAGTTAACACCAGAGGCATGTGTCGAAATAAATCGTTTAAGCTTTTCGATTGGTATAACCTATATTGCAGAAATACGTATGTACATATATGCCATGAGTCAAATGTCAAACGGTGACAATTAAGATACTTTAGCCACAATGAATAGCTAAAAACTGACTGTCGTTTGCATGTTTGGTTTCAAATGAAAAACATATGGTTTTCGTCAAACTGAGTTCATTAGCATTCATCGTTACCTATATGCTATCGGGCTGACAAGCCCAACTTAAAGGCTGACAAAAGCATACCGCGTACATAATGAGTAATTCAAATTTTAGGTACCAAAGCTGTTGTGCAACAGAGTTGACTAACAAATATGGTGCCGGCGTGGCTTTAGGTCAGTCCCTGCTGATAAAAGTTACATATAAACCAAAATCAACCTCTTCACGGTTTGTACAAAAAACTTTGTGTTTTATTTAAAAAAATTTTGGAGCTCAGATTTGTGTTGCGAAAAATACCGGTCCCGGGTCGGGTTTTGACTTTGAAAATGTTGCAAAAATGAAAATGTCAAAAAATCAATTTGGGTTCGTCCGCACGCTCATATCTTGAGTACTTCATTCGGTTGGTAAATAAACGTTTAATTTCAATAGAAAAACGGTTTAATTTCTTAATAACGCTCATTTGCAAGGCTGAAAACAACCTGTATTTACCTGCATTAATTATGCTGATTGGACAAAGCCAAAATTTGGTAGCTAAGTAATCATGAGTTTCTGGGGGGAGCAAAACTCTTCCTGGGAGGATCATAGTGACTTCACATCCATATTGCTAACTGCAATCTTTTGACGTTTTAAACTAAATCGATCCATGATGCAATGTTTATTACCAGTAAAACAATAGAAGCCATACTCTTCATGATAATTTTATGAAGTGAGAATTGTGGTATTGGCGTATCTCAACGTTAAAAATTTTCGGGTTTAATTGACAAGAAAGTTTATAACCTGGGCGTATATTGATCATGAATATATTGCAGATGCAAGTTTCACCTGCAAGAAGCATTCACGCGTAAAGAAGGGTCTACTAGCAATTTCTGTTAGGGCTCAAAAATGAAAAATAAGATCAGTCATAACCACTGTAGACTACGAAATTTCAAACAAGTTTGATATTTGAATTAATTCCGATTGGCCAATCAAAATGCAGGTGCGCGAAATTTACGCGACTTGCAACTGCGATCACACTTGCATATTAAATTTAATAGCACGAATTCCAGTGAATAATTTGCAGCTGCAAGAAGAACTTCAACGCTGTTTTGGGACCAAACTTTTCACATGCAAGTTGCATGTACAACATTTTGCTGCAAAAACTTGCACGTGTGAATAGGGCTTTAAATTTTTGTGAAGGGACATATGTTTAAAGTACGTGCCAAAAAGATGCTACAAGGCGCCTAAAACATTACCTACACTTAATAAAGTGTTTGCATGTTAACCAGACACATTAGCATTCAGTTCTGAAATACACATCGCACCGATTAAGAACTGCATTTAAAATTTTAGCCATGGTTGGACCAAGGTAAAATTAACATCTTTTTAATTCAATATCGAGTCCAGACAATACCCTGGTGTATCTCCAATCATACAGAATCTAATAGACACTTTTGTTTTGATTTGCCGACAGTGGAAAACCAAACTACCAGAAATTGTTTATTACAAATTAACTTTAATGTAGAATTGAGCTTCGTTGATTCCTAAAATACTGCGATTTAACGACCTGACTGTTATTGTTTATTCATAAGAGAAATCTGCTTAACGTAAAGGAGTTTTATGTTTTTTCATTTGTACCGGCACCGAATCCACTGTTTCGCAATTTAGAACTCTGTATTTCGACATGCGATACTAATAACATTACTTTATCAAATCTTCTGTATTCGCAAACGCAATTATTCCGTGCCCGAACTCAGTTTGTAGATTTGTAACGAGAAACAAAAATATTTATTTATATTAAAAGTTATTTAAAATTTTTATTGTTTAGACGTCAATGGCCAGCTGTCTACAAATGTAAACATGGCATGTTAATATTAGCGGTGATGAAGACGATAAAAAGTCGCGGTTAACTGTACTCGAGTTCACACAACTTTAAAATCGTATTCTTTTGGCATCATTATTTTGCCAAACAAAACATAATTATTTTTTATTTTCAGAGCTGGTGCACACTAAAATTTTGTGAAACCAGAAAAATCAAAAACCTGAAATAACTATAAATTGTGGACAACAATAGGCACAAGAGAGGTGTGTATGTGATGGATTAAAGCATTGGAGACGTTTACTGCAATCTAAACAGCAATCCAGGGTCACTTATGTATTTTGTAACGTGTTGGATATCTAGGTGTTAATAGTTCCTACATTATTCAGAATCATTTCTGAAGCAGATTTCAGAACAACTTGTTCAAGATAATACAACCTTTTGCTAGGATTGCGCCAAAACATATCCCAAATGCTATAGTCTTTTTGCATTCTGAACTAAGCAAACTTTTTGGATGATTCCATGGAATTCTCAAAAACCGAAGGAAAGCTGTGGGATACGGATGAATAGGTATGCAAGAATTATGCGATTCGGTGCATAAAATTCCGCAGTTTCGCTTACCTAGAAGCTTTGCTATTTTATGATTGGTTGAGCAGAAATGGTGGAACTCAACGATCCTATAACGCCGTGACTGTTTCAGCTAGTGTAAAGAACTTCACAATGTTCGTACATAACTGGAACTACTAAATCCAGGGTGCAACCGGACTTGAACAATACCGGAGCTGGAGTCGGAGCTGTAGGGCAACGAAACTTGCCGGAGCCGAAACCGCAGCCGGAGGTGCAGATGGAGGTGAGGCGAAATTAGGTTATAAAAATAATGGTTAATTTGTTAATTTATATGCAACATGTTGTAAAATTGTTTTGTTTAACGCTAATTTTTGCGAAATTTCGAATGTTTTTCCTGAAAATTGTGATAAAAGTTAAACGAAACGCACTAAACAGATAAATTTTGCAAAATTATGCAAAATTTTACAATTGAAATTTTCGGAACCACCGGCAAAAATTCTACCGGAGCCGGAACCGAAGCCGGCGGCCGATTTTCTGCCGGACGCCGGAGTCGGAGGCAGACCTCCGATTGTACCTTGCCAAAACACATCCCTTGAAGTAATGTTTGAGCGTTATATCAGGAAATATATACCTAGTTTCGTGACCTGATTAAGAGAATTTTTTCACCAGTCTTATGAGGGTGAAAACTGTAAGCATATATTGCCGAACATTGATGGATTCGACCTTTTGATTTGGTTTTCTCATAACCGATTCCGAACCGCAAACTTTTGCCGTTGACGTGGATTTTGACTTGTGAAAATTTAGTAATACTTGACAATACAAAGGGCGCCGAATGGGCAGCCGTGCAGTGGAAGCCGCGCTAAGGTTATATCTGGTGTCTCGCTCGCTTAGCTCGCGAAGTTTTCCAAAGTTCACGTTTAAAAAATTGCAATCGTTTAATGGAGCCATGCGTCCAGACAGACTCCAAATTGACGCTTTGTACTGGAGTTAAAGGTAACAGCATAAGGCATTTAACTCTGTATTTTCTACAAATCGTGTTTAGGATGTGGGCGCTTTAGGCATGACCAGTTTGCTCACCTCACTAAAATGTAGAGGGCCTTATAAATAAGAAATAGGAAATTCGTTTCGAAACTAACTTGGAAAGTTGGGATCGAGGCGCTGATATGAATGCGGTCTGCCAAACCCCAATTTTTCAGTACGCAACTGCTACGCCTATGCCATTATCTCTAAATGATGTGTCGTTTGGAAACTTATTTGACATAATGTAAACAGAACGAAGATATAATGAACATTAAGACTTTGTCGAACCCCTTAGATCCGAAATATGACGCCCACTCAGGGCCGCGTATTTGGCTTCATTCGATGTCACAGTTTCGAGGGGCGATTTTTAATATAAGTTTCATGAATACTCTTGAAAACAAACTAATATATACTGCTTGTTTCGAATTTCGCAGTTTCTTGCCTGGTGCATGCCAAGAAATAAAACGAATGTTACACTGTATATTCCAATGAGTCGATTAATAAACTCAGAAAGAATTAATTAAGTATTTCTTGTTATTTCTGAGTTAATAACAGTAAAGATAAACTCAATGTGAGCTGATATAATTCCGAGTGAGTTGATTAATTAACTCACAATGAGTTCAATCAATTCAGAATTCTCAATTCTGAAAGGCCTAATTCAGAGCTCAGATTTCTTTAGTGGATTCAACTATTCAGAATTAAAATCAACTGACTGGAATTTGCAACCTAAGTACTGTACTGCGGTATGCTTTCGAACAATTGTCCGACACCGTTCGGTTTCTCGGTTTCATGCAGGACGGCGCCCGGAGAAAATTCAAACTATGTCTGGGGGTTCAAATTTTTGGATTGATGGCTCGAACCTCCTAGCCACAGCTCTGAATATTTGGTTTATATTAGATATGTATAAACTATGAATCAACGCAGAGTTTAATTTTAAAATAAACAACTTGCTGATAGATGAACACAAGATGCTCAACCCAGTGACACCAATTTCCTATGTAGTTTTAGTATTTTAGTAATTATAAAATGTTTCGTATGGATTCTATGAATGCTGTCTGTAGATTATCTTTGACGATACTAGCAAAATGCTGGGATACTTTAATATTTTGTTGTATGTAAGTCAGCACCAAATTTGAAAATCCAGCACATATTGTAATTGAAAAGTTTGTTACCTGTGGACAAATCTACTGAATCTGAAACAATTGGACGCTGGCAAAGGACCTAAAATGGAATCATATTAATTTGCGCTGTTGAGGGCTAAAGTTTGGTATGCATATCTTCTATATACCCTTTGGTGTGTTTAATTTAGTTCTGAGTCCAGTTTAAACGGCTGATATTGAGCGGCAAAAACGCGAAACTCATGTATATGTATATATTAATCGTATATTATGCCATGCATGTGTATATTATGTTTTCGCTAAGCACATAGTCATATAATATAATGCGGGCCGGCCGGCCAGTTTAAACCTGTCTCGTCAACAATTTTAGACCATGGCGCCGTAATCTACGAGCAGGACAAAAGCGGTAGTAGTTGTATGAAACGGCGAACAGTGATCTATGAGATTTGTGGCTTTTCTTGTTGTATTTTCGTCGCCGGAACTCTTAAGATCGCTTTTCGCTTTCCGTGCGCTTTTTGCATCGCTGTATTTGCGCTTTATACCATAGTATAAGCCGTTGGTGTGGGGTTTCATGTGATACCCACTAAAGTAGTTTTTTTTCTCTGTCTTACGTTGTGAGTATGACGACTGTAGACTGGTTAAATGCTAAGTTGACTCTGAACATGGTGTTTGTTGTTTAAAACCATTTTAGAAATACTTTGTTTCTATGTTTAAACGGTAGGATTTGTTCGCGTCGGTTCTTGTCAGTGCTATAGGTATTCAAAGGAAAAGATGTGTTTTAAAGGGGGATGTGACGGTATATAGGAGATATGTATACTCTGCAATGTGACCAAGCCAAGTGTCGGCCAATGTATATTTTGAACAGGGCCGTATTAATGCTATATAATATGCGTATTCCTAAGTCTAAGCCAAATCGTAAAAATGAGCTATACCTAAGCCAAAGCCTATTACACAGTTGAAGAGATAGATCCACCCATTTTCCAAGACTATGACCACATAGGTCTAAACAAAGAGCAGAACAAGAATAAACGTCCACCCATTTAAAATAACAGACACTTACCTCCCCCACAAAAAGTCCTCGACCTGCAGAATGACTATTATATGAAATAGGCTTAGGCTAACGCTTAGGGTTGGCTTAAGAATTGGCTAAGCGTAAGCCTAAGTAATGTGAGTGGAAGTTTTTACCTCTGTCAAGTTCACCATATTGTGGGGAGGTATAAACAAGCTCAAACAATACTCAATCGGATCGGATCGGTTTATGCTCCAAGTGTTTTTGTCATCTTGGACAGTAATTGGCGTTTGGAACGATCCAGTTACCAACCTGGACGAAGGTATTCTCAACCTAAGACACATAATGAACAAACACCGCAAATGTCAGCATATATATACAAAGCTCGGCTGTAGCGGTTTGTGGTGGAAACCATGGTAGGACTTAACAGGCCCATAGGCACTTAGCCAGCTCACTTTGTAAGGGGGCTGAAAAATTTGCTGAAAACGTATACAAAGGTTGTGATTACCTATTAGCAAGTTGAATCTTTGTGAGAGGGGAAATATTCTTACAGGGGGTAAGTATCTCTCCCTGCCGCCCCTCCGGCTACGGGCCCGGAACGTAACAACTGTGGAGAGTTGACTAAGGGTGTTTTGTTGAAATAGTACACATTCTTTTATCTTAAAATGTGTTGCATTTCATGTGTGTGTTTATACATGCGGTTTTATGAGTTGGCTATTTTTGGTGGTATTATGCTTAAAGTATTGGAAAGTAAGGAAATTAGCTTAAGAAAAATGTTCTATGGTGAATATACGCACCGAACATTGGTAGGCTTTGATCTGTGCTGATCGAATATATTTGTTTATGTTTAGGCTTGAGCAGTATTTTTCATGAATCGAGATTACGTTTGAGCTTTTTGGTTTTTAAACATACGTTATTGGGGTTAAATCAAAAGTTCCAGTTATATATATATATATATATATATAAATTACATCCGAAGCATTAATACCTCAAATTCTGGCTAAGGTTGAAAACCATGGTCCGAGAGAACAGTGTATTAGGGTAGTTGATTTTGCATTTTGGTTCACTTTTGATCTATCCTGTTCCTTTTATGTTTAGGTTGGAGTAGCGCTTAGTAAGAATCGAAACCAGGTTTTAGGCATACTTCTCCTTTAGAGGTATATATTGGGAAGTAAAAGCATAATTTACGCGACTCAATTTAAGATTCAACTTCGAAATGAATTCAAGCATTAATCGTATGTGATGGAGTAAACTTTCAAGTTTCGTTTCACTTTGAACGCTATAATTAAAATTATTTAATTTTACCTGTACGAGGAGTTAGTTTTTCAAAAACTATATATTTATATTCATTGCACTGAAATAAATTTGTATAGTTTAGTTTGATTATCTTTTTCACAAAACTCCGTAGATTGTTTGCACCGGAATGCTTTATTGCACTATTTTATGAGTCTGACGATTTGGATGAAATATATGCGTGTATTTTGTTTAATTTGAAAATCCCAAACTTCTATGATTTGGGTCTTTTAGTGATTCAATGAATTGTTCGCGTAAGCTAAATATAGCATAGTTACTTTGGTATTATTGTGGGTGCAATATCGTAATGCAAGCCTGGCTAGAGATTTAAGCACTGCGACTGTTTTTCTTACATGTGCGTTTTTAGCAGAGCGAATGTTCCAGAAATATATGCATATATCGAGCTTTTGCGTAACCCTCTAAAGAGCAGAAGTTTGTACGAAAATTGACGGATTTTGAAATTTTTTGCCTATTTAAGCGCATTACCGCATTCTCCAATCATTTCACATCCTAATCTGAGTTTTTCAAAATTTTGGTTTTTCAAGTTTCTAAGCCCATAAGGTCCCCGCCTGGGGCCGAAAAAAAATTATGTCTAAGGGGTCAACAATTTCTACACCATAGGATTTAATGCTGTTTGTACAGCTGAGTCGAATGGTATTACTGCCTCACGAGTCGTTGTCAAACAATTGTTTTAACAATTTCCCAGCTATTTGGAGAGGCACCAATTTAATTATTTCACCTACTCATTCGATTACTTTCAGTTCAAATTATTAGCCATACTCGTCGTGTCAGTATTCGGCGCCATGCGTACTAGAGGCGGACTGTTTGTTTTAGACCCAATCTTCGATTGAAATCTGGTTGAAGTTATAATGTCAAGTCCAAGTCCAAATTTAAACTCCCATATTTGTTATTAATTTTGTTCGAAGACCACGTATCGTTGTCGCAAGTATTTTATACATATGAATACAGTTCTCTACTGAGTATACAATGTTTTTTAACTCAAATTTAATTTGCGCATTAGATATACATGTGTGTGTCTATGGTAGTGGCGGTCGTTTTGTGGGCCAGTTGGGCTTTATAAGATGGGTTTGTGCATAGTTTGGTTCCTGTTCGTAACGCAGTATTAGCTGTGATTGGCTCTGGTCTGTTGTCTTGCTTGAAGCGGAACGGTCTATACTGGTAGGCGGTCAGGAACTAATGAGCATTAAACTATCAGTTTTTTAGCTTTTTAGATTTTCGCTGCGTTTGAATTGATTTGGTCGCAGTTTTGTTTATGGGTCTGTTTCTGTTCGACTTTGAAAAGTTTGGCAACCTACGTTGAGCTGAAGATTGTAATTAATAGCTAAGTGGGATCGGAAGTTCGAAAAGATGGACCACCAAACCGGGTGTACCTTTTTTCAGTTGACTAAGGGCCCCATGTAAAGATCAAGGGCCGAACGTTTCTCTGCGAGACTGCAAAGCTTAAGCTTTAACGATTTTTTTGCTTAGACGTAGGCTTACGTTTAGTTATAAGCTTATTGTAGCGCCCAGGCATTAGCAAAGTAGGCTAGGCTTAGGCTTAAGAATACCCTTATACTACTGTTACGGTCCCGTTCTATGCATTGGCCGACTAACGTAACGTCAGCTAATAGAAGAAGTTTCAGGACCATAATGGTTAGCTAGTTTCTATCGTATTTGCTTCTTAGACTTTATTATTGTTCTCTAAACACAAGTTTAAGCTGAGGCCTGATTTTTGAACATTATTTTGTCAACGTAGCATAGGTGATAAAGTAAAGCACTAGATAGTGAGAATCCGCCCTTTCGCATTGTTTTATCTTTACTTTGTTTGTTGCCATTTGTGTTCTAACCTGCCTTTCGCTCGATTAAACAGTTCCTGTTTAAGCCAGGCTGCTTTTGAGAGTTAAGTAAATGTCTGATATTTTTTGTTTTATTTCATCTCAAGGGTATTAAGTATGAGTATATATGAGTTACGTATGTCATGTATATACTTTTGTGTAACTAATATTTGAGTTATACCACATTGTTCATTATAATCAAACGTATACAGACAGTACCGGAGCCGGCTAGAGTGCGGCCCTCAAAATTCCGGGGTGGGGGCCCTTTGTGATGATCTAAACATTTTTCAAGCCTTTGTTTAAAATCGAGTCGAGGACCCTCTTTGCGGTGAGGACCTTCCTAAAATGGGGGTATGGTGATGTCTGGTCCGGCCCTGAACGTATATATAGCGGTAGTACACGCATGCGTAAGTTGAGTTTTAACCGAAACTTCACTAATTCCTTTTAAGAACGTTTTCTTTTGACACCTTCTTCATGCTTCAAAAATCAATTTTCAACGAAATGGTGGTTGTTCATGTTTGGAAAGTTGCTGAATCCGTTGAATTCATAAGCTGAAATGAAAAGAGTCAGTTTCAGAATTACGTGGTATGCTTATTACCTGGTAGCCGCATCTCTAACAACCGTGAACTTTGTTTCGCCAAATCAGCCGCCACCTTGCTTTTAGATTAATAGAAAAGGTTGTCGGCTAACTGTAAGAGCGTTCCTCCTCGGGTGGCCACTGGAGAGCTGTATCTACCCCCGAAATTTGCTTGGTGCCCCCAAATAGGCTATGTCTAAAAGTAAACAATCTTGAATTGCAATTGAAATATAATTTTCTTAGGACGCCCGTGGCCGACCCCCTTGTACCCGCGTGGTTGTCGATTTAAATGCAAGTATATATCTGATATGCACTATTTGATCGCAAATTGTTAGTTTACCATTGCGTTTACAGCTAAATGCAAGTATATACATATTTTTAAGTATACTTCTAAATTTCCATGGCAAGGTTGTTGAACTCGTTGTAAAGTTCATGAGCAGTATTTGGCATTTAGTTAAGCTGGTTTGTAGTTGTATGTATAACTAATTAAAGTTTGCCAGCGAGTTTGGTTGAAATCACATTTTAATTATTTATAATTATTTATATATTTGACCTTGTATTTCAAATGACAATTGTTAGTGGTTACGTAGTTTTTAGAAATATAAAATTTTTGACTATTGATGCTTCTAATTTGGTAATGAATCGCTTATGGTTTAAAGTCGTTAAAGCGATGTGCAATTGATTTCAGCTTCAATTTCTGTTTTATAAATTTGATTTTTGAAGAGACATTTGACACTTACACGTATTATATATAAGCTTGGTTCCGATTAAGGTGGCATTTCACTTTTCAGCAACAATAAGATGGGAGACAAATCACTGAGTCCGGAAAAGCTCCCGTTTGATCCCACTGCAGCGGTCACTTTCACTATGTCATTAATGGAGACTAAATAAGGGCTTCAATTGTTCAATGAGAAACAAGTTCGTTAGGTTACGACTTAACCGTGAACCTAATTCTGTCCATTGCAGTATATATGTTAGAACTTTTTCATTGTATTGCAGACTGCTGGCGTACAGAACTAGCGTTAGCTTGAGTATTACTTGTTAAAAAACTCACCTAAGAATGGAATTAGGAATGTGCCGATTAATTGACATCTGCATTGATAAATCGACGCTTTTCGCTAGCTTCGGCTTCGGGACAGCAAAAAAACTGCCGAATACGACGTCACATTTTGTTTTTAGCAGTGACTTGTAATGACTTAAATTTCTCTTGCTTTACTTATAGCTGTGTCCCTGATTATGAAACTGCGACTTCTCTTGCCTTTGTGTTCCAAAAATTCATTGAAATGAACAGTTATTAATGGTAGTATAACCGTTTAAGTTTGTTAAATCGTACTGCAACCACCCTCGGGCGGTGACTCTGTTTAGCTCGAGGCAATCATTAAAGAAATATGTCATGGACACACAAAATGTTTTTGACAAGCAATATTTTGTTCAAATTCTCAACTAGAAATTTTACATTGTTTAGTATACAACTGCAGGTGTGCCTCCGGCTCCGGTAGACAATATACAACCTCCTACAGTAGGGTTTTTGCCAGAGGTTCTAAAAATTTCGGTAGTAAAATTTTGCATACATGCCCAAAATTATATCGTTCGATGTCGCTGGTTTCAAGTTATTAATAATTTTAGAAGTTACTTGTTAAGATTTTTAAAATTATCCAAAACGAAACAGTATTACAAATATTTGCTAAAATTTCCAATTTAAACGCTATTTTAACTACATAATTTTGTTTCACGTACCGCTTCGGCTCGTGCAAATTTTTCCTCCAGATCAGGTGTTTTTCACCTCCAGTTGAAACGTAGAAGCAGTCAAAGAAAACCTTTGTCAAGTGCATGTACACAACATAAGATCACACATGGCAACTCGCTGTATGTTTTGCATTACATAAGTTAGAAACAGTCTTGAGTGCCAAGTCAAAGCAATAATGATGTGTATGTACTGTTGTAGCACATTTGTGCAGCAAATTAGCAGCTTTGTTCCGGTAACTTAGCCCAACAGCACCTCGCTACTCACTGCGCCGAGAGCACGACCTGCAGCTTTTGCCATTTGTTGAAGAGTTACTCGTAGCTTTGTTTACTAGGGGTGGCTCCAATGGCAAGTTTTCAGACCGCAAACAAATTTATAATCATTTTAGCACACAAAATGTCCCGTCTATAATGCTTAGATCAGACATCGAAGCAAGTATTAAGTATAATATTGGAATCATAAATGAACATCAATGTATGGAACAGGTCTGTAACAGTAGTATATATGAGCATAAACCTAAGCCTAAGCCTAAGTATAAAAATGAGCTTATACCTAAGCCTATTAAGATAGGCAAAACAATCTAAAACTTAAGCTTACTGTATTGCAGGCTCGCAGAAAAAGGTTTCCTTCCTGATCTTTCCATGGGCCTAAAAATCATAGGCATTAGACAACTCTTTTAGCTTGTAGGACTGCCCTATAAATAACCAAACACCCCAGCGGTTAGTTAGTAACAACGCAAAATACTCTGCACAATGAAATTTGTCTGAATTCTTGGCTCAGTTTTTAGTAGTAGACATTGAAATCGCCGTTACGGAACAGAAACAATCATTATTTATTGTCACTTATTGAAACTGGCAAGGTCGATAAGAACTTGATCTGAAAGACAAGTCAGGTTTGACGCGTGGTGACTATTTTTGGCATTCTGACAAAAGTAGCTTGTTTTAAGTTGTAACGTTTTAGCTTGTTTTAGTTGTAACGTTTATAATTATACAACATGGTAATCGGGCACGTAGCCAAAGGGGGTAGTGGGACTCAGCCTATCCTAAAAGAATTTTGCCTTCCTCCGTAGATAATTGACGAAAACCCTTGTATACACCTCCTGAAAAATTTTTTAGCCACCCCCTAGCGAGGTGAGCTGGTTATGGGCCTGGTGGTAGTCCTAATGGTTTTTAAGCGTCATAATAAAATTTGTATCGAAATCAGTTCGACTTATGCAAACTTTAAAAATTGCAATTGACATCGGCAAAATTTTTGATATCGGCACATTCCTAGATGATATACATATCATACCTTCCCAATGGAATGACTGAGTATATTTTGCAGTTTAAAAACAATCGGAACAAAATTGTTAAATGAAATGGAAGCTGTTTGTGTATGACGTAAATCTCAGTATGGCACGAATTAGGGATTTCTCTATTTTTCTCGTCTTAAGTATTTTTGTTTATTCAGTGATAGTAGTGTGCTTGAGTAGTATGTTTTAGATTTCAAATTTTGGCCGAGGCTATTCTGATTATTTTAAGAACTCGGACTATTATACTTTGAAGAATAGTCTACCGGTATCGGATACTGCCGAGATAATTTGTTGCGGTAGGTACTATCACTCGCGTGTGAAATGTGTTTCCATATTTTGCGGTATTGTGTACAGCTAATCCATAAAGTATCGGTATGGATGGGAATACTGGTATATTACAGTATTTGTTCTACCATAATAATAATCATGTCCAGGTTTTTTGTTTTGATAGTCCGTAGGTTCAATTTAATTTAATATTGTAACAAATACGAACGCAGCGTTGCGTTCTAAACACAGTATGAATTTCAAAAATGGTAACTATTTAACAAAGAAAATTTTTGAGAATTTAAATGCCAAAACCTGGGCGAGAATCTGAACCGGAATACAAATTTTGGCAGAAATTTTTTGTTTTGACCTGTCAGCCTCAGTTACAGCCATGCTGCGCTGCTGTATAAGTATTGTGAACTGGAATAATTTAACTCTGTAGTGCCTATATGTGGAAGTATTGAATTCCCTAATTCCCTGGTCGCTGTCGGATGACATATCTTTTGAAAACAGTGTTATGGTTTAGTGTTGATGTGGCTAAATGTCATCCAACTGAAGAGTATGAAACCAATGACTGCTTGGAACAGGGTCTGAGTTTAGCTTTAGATTTGCCTAATTTATTATTCCGGTTCGCACTAGTGGGTTGCCAGCAACACATGGCCTTCTGTGGATTTGGGGGTTAGCGCTAGAAAGTGCAACCAGTTAAAGAATTGGTATAAGTATCGTGCTAGCTATGTATACATGTATGTTGTGACAGACTATATTCGTAATAGCATGTATATGTGTGTATCTAAAGTTGGTCTTAAGATAGTAGATCGGCTGACGCAAAATTGCTGTCATATTACCTACGCCAATTATAGCATTTGAGGGCATTATATTTTCATAAGTGTTGGTTTTGTCACTTTAGAACACTATGGTTCGTAGGTTTTTTGGTTAACAAACACTTAACCATGTCGCACAAAACTTTCTTTCTATATTTCTAAATTAGTAGGATACCCGCTAATTAGCATATTAACTATTCCCATGAGTTTCACTCAATATGTGTAGTTTCACTACGATTGGTTGTCTCGTAACGTGGCACGTTTTTGCTTCCTCTCTCCAAAGAGAAAACTACAACTACATCAAAATATTTCGTTTTATTGGATTTTCAGTGGGCTGAACCAACCAACGTTGCGCCATATTTTAGTTATGTGGGAGTAGTAAAAAAGTTCCCCCTAGTCTGAAGTATGAAACTGTTATTTATGACCAAAATCACAGTTAATACCCCTGTAAAACCAAAAGTATAACAAATTATAGCACGTAATACTAGGTTAGGTACTGAAAACGCTTTCTGACTTTAAACCATTCTAAGAACGAATTTCAGGAATATAAATGTAAAAATTGGATTTTGAAAAATATACGAATCATAATTTGCCTCGGTTTATATTAAAAATTGGAAAAATTGTTTGTGAATTCCAATTAAACCGCTTGAAGCAAAACTACAAGTTTTAATTTGGTGGTAATCTTTGGAATAAACAGGTAACGTTGATAGCGAATTAAATCAAATATTCTATTACGAGAATCGTTTGTTAGATACTATAATTACTATAATTCTTGACTTCTAACCAAACCCATCTTTACATAGTGTAAATAAGTTTTATTTTGAGTCGAAATATGCACTTAATATCCGTCTTTGGGCAGATATTAATGTTATCGGTTTAGGTGGTTTTGGTTTTAAAGTGTGCAAGTAGTGTATGCAGTAGCGTTAGCGAATCCAAAGACATGCAAAAACGGTCATTACACGTGATTTAACTTCACCGCGACATTTAGCAGTTTGGCATAGAATATCTTCAACTTCTGTGAATTTGTTTTTGTATTCGCTTTAGTTGAAGAATGGCACTGGCAACAACTGCTCAAACTTGTCGCGTTAACCATACGTGTTGCCATTTTGGTTTGCTATACTGCTACAAAACAAGAAGTTACATTAAGCATACAATTTGCATTTTCGTTGTAAGGCATGCCAAAAATGCGAGTATTCGTGAGTTTAGCCAAGATTTTGAAGACGATAGGAACGTATGTTACATTAAAATTGGATTTTCCGTACTAAAACAGCGAAAATATTCAAAAACCCGTTTACGAAAATCTCAAACAGAATTTGACCCCAGAACTTATTGACAATATTTGTTACTCTGTTTTTTATGCAACAAGTGAATTAATCGAAACACATATTTGCGCACGTGTTGCAGCTTAGGCTTTTACATTCCCTTGTAGTGGTAGTTTGTGGTTTGACGGTTTTCGCAGGCCCGTAGCCAGCCCACCTTGCTATGGGGGGGCTAAAATTTTTGTCAGGAGGGGCATTTAAAGGTTACAGTGACTTACGAGCAAGGTTGAAAATCTTGTATTGGGGCAAAATTGTTCCAGAGGGGCTAAGCCTTCCTCTAACTTCTCCTTGGCTACGGGCTCGGGCTTCAGCCAAAATTTCGGGATTAGTTTGGAATTCTGCCGGTTTCTGTTCGAGAACGTCATTTTTGCAATGATATCGTTGTCGTTGTTTTGTTTTCAAGATAAAACATATTTCTTGCAAATTTTGTACTTTTAAAACAAATTGGCTGGGTCCCCTGAAAGCTTTGCTAAATACGAAAGTTTCACTGATTTTGATGCGCCCGCTACTACATATGGATTTGTCCTGATATCTTTTATATATAGCAATATCATACGAATTATATAAACATATACCGCAGGGTTCAAAGTTTAGTCGTTAGCTCCAACAACTAGGAAACCCATGAGATAATATGTATAAGCTATAGAGCAATGCGTGTGAACTGGCGGCATCCTGTTTCAGATTTGTATGTAATACACATGGTTATCGACATTTTGGTGTGCTGTTTCAAGCCATGGCCAGCTTTGAAAGAGAAACTGCTTTAGCGGTTGGGCCACCGGCCACCCCGTAGCAGCATTCCTGTGCGCGTGCTGGATGACTCGGGTATGAAGAGAAGTTAATGTCTGTGTTGTGTGTGGATCCTTGTTGCGCTTTGCCTTGTGTGTTACTTATTTTTGGGGATATGTGCGTAAGAAAGTTAGGTTTTTCACTAAAGCCGAGTGTACGCCAGTGTATGCGTATCAGTTTTTGATGCTTGGTTTGAAAGGGTTAAATCTGACACGTCTTTGACGATCGTATATAATATATGTAAAGTTAGGCAAAAGTTGTCTTGAACGTAGTGAAGTAGATTCGGTTTTTGAGCATATTTGGTCGAGTCCGGGTCTATCTTGTTATCGTGTGCTGGGATATTGCCCGTTCAGTGGTAATGGCAATGTTTATGGGCTTAGACGGTCACGCCTTAAGCCGAAGCATTAGGCTTAGATTGGCTGGTGTGGTGGGTAAGGCCGGAAAGTTTTTTTGTGGGGTAATTTGTATTTTGCGGCCAGCGTGTAAATAAACGGCTTATTGCTCGTTTTTTAGGTGTAGATGATCAGCGCAAGTAGTGTGCTAATGTGGCATAGCTATGTGTGTATGAGAGTTTTTACGCAAATGACATAGAGCAGGGTGGCAACAAAAGTTTGACTTTATCAAAATTTGCGGTCCGGATTCGTAATCGGTCGTAGTGGAATCTAAAAGCTGAATCCAATAAAGTTGGGCAACATATGTTTTCAATTTAAAAAAATGAATAACTTTTAATATAAATCAATATTTTTTGTTTTAGGTTTACAAATTTCAGAACAGAGGTCGGGTACGAAATAATTGCGTTTGCAAAAAAACGTAGGTTTTCTGAAATAATAAATGTTACTAGTTTTGCAGATCCACAAGCAATGTTTTACTTGCGTTGGCATTCTGAAACAAATTAATGATATAGCAGAGAATTGCAACATGCAAGGTTTGCATTCGTCTTATAGGCTAAATACGATTTGCGACGCGGTTCAGTTTTAAAGTTAGGTTCTAGGTTTTATATGAACCTGGAATAGTGCGCTATAGTCGTCACTGCACAGTACAATCATGTGCAAAATAATATTTAGGATATTTTTTTGTGGACTTTAACCATAATTGTGGACAGACTTACTGCTCAAGTTTCTCAGATGCCTTCTATATTATTCTTCCATTTTCCATCCATTTGCTAGTATCAGCTCGATTAACGGTTTTCACAAGATTGTCATAGAGGTGGTTAATTAACGATAGATCTTGCGCCACTCAGTAAACAACAGGTGTTGTAATGAAAAATACGGATCTGAAATGTTTATGTTTAAATATTTAGAAGTAAAACAGCTTTTCAGCACGCATGTGGTAGCTTTAGTTTAATGTGGTTTTAATTTTTTTTCAGCACGCATGTGGTAACCTTAGTTTAATGTGGTTTTAAATTTTAATTCATGCCTATGATTTGGCAAATTATAATTATCTTTGTAACCAACAGAATCTGTATTTCCATTTTCAGTGTCTTGGATACGTCTTTGATGCTATTTGTGCCATTAGAAAGAACACTTTTGGCCGATTTGAAAGGTTTTTCACTGCGGAAACTACAATTGTCCTATACCGAAATCATAGTTGAAACTCAGTATTGTATATAAACGTTATTTAATTTGTGCAACTATAAAATTATGCTATTTTCATGATTTCAATCGAAACTTTATTTTGCGAACTATTAACCGAAATTTAGTTAGGCTTGTACAATTACTGTGAACTTTGTTAAATTTCCCTACGTCACTCTCAAATACGATGTTTCAACTTAAAACCGTTTTGCCCGGGCAAAAAGCTTTATGATGTTTATAATATCCGGTCTAACCCTTAGATTTACAGTAATATGAATTATGGATATCTGGCCACGTTGCAGTTTTTGCCGCAACTTAAGTTTCTCCTCGAACACTAGTTCATGCTACAACCAGATATCCAGTTCCGGCTCTGGTATTATATCTTGCCGGATATTTATCGCCAAAGAGTATGTCATTATTTTGTACGACACTGTTATTTCAGAGCAAAATTACAATAATTGATAATGGCTTTAATTTGAAATAACGGAACAGAGCTTACACAGGAACGAACGCAGTTTATGCGATAATTCTTGCTGAAACAAAAGAAATAAATTATCTACAGCCCTACTAAAGTTCGTGGTATACTTTTTATTTAAATATACACTTGATATCCAGTTCCACCTGATATTTTACTATCCGGCTTCGATATTTCCATGTATCCGGTCGCACCCTGAGCACTACATGCTGTTTTGCAGCAGGCACATATTTTGCGTTCTTGGTTAGCTGGTTATTGTCCGGTGTAGTACCAGCAGTACCTGGCATATTTTGACGTTTTTCTATATTAAAATTGTAGCGAATGTCATAACAAATTATTTCACCAATAATTTGAGGGATTGTTTTTCTGTTTGCTTATTACTCATATATTAACACGGGCAGATATTTTTTTGTCATTTTGTATAATTAATTTAATTAAGACCAGGCAGCTGCCTCAACCGATGCTGGGATTGAATGGCATACGTCAGCATCAAGTGATTACTGCATGTACATATACAATCGCTGGCTCTCTGCAATGGATACATGTGTATTATTGCTCTCTGAGGTAGCATTAATTTTGCTGCAGTCTGACCCTGATCCTAATAAACTGCTGACCTACCTGGTGCTGATAATGTTCACTAAAAATAAGAAACATGAGATTGACTTCTAAGCTTGAAAAGCACACAATAAGTACATGCACTGTTTGTAAGTAATTACTCTTAGTAGCAAGCAACTTTATGTTTGTAATTTCGACAAACAGCAACTCCGTACGGCTTTAAGTTGTGTTTTTTTTTGCATTTCAAGGAGCAGAGATGGTGATATGTAATGCGTACGTGAATGCAAGATTTCTTGTAGCTGTGTTGTAACTCAAGTACCATCAATGATGCCGTAAACGTTGGCTATAGCTGTTTCCTTTGACTCTAAAATAGCATTTATGTCTGGATAAAAAGCTGAGTTTGTGTTAGAAGTATATAAATATGTTTCATATGGCTATTTATAATTTTTTTGCTAATGTGATATTAATTTTAATGTGCTGCGTTATAATATTAATATTTTGCGAGCGCAAGTGTTTGAAGAACCCAATTACGCATTGGGCTAATCGAACAAGGAATTACGAGTTTGGCTAGCCAGTAGCCCAAGGTGGAATTCTCTTATGTTTTGGGTTGGTTACCTTATAGCCGTAGACGTACCCGTGTAAAATTCAGTGGAATTGTATTTTTTAATATTTATTGTATACCCACCCTGCCGCTGACGGATATTGTGACAGCCGGTTCTAGCATTTTTGGTAACCGATTGCACAATGAAAACTACGTTGATAAGATGTTTGCGTGATATATATGAATCGATAATTGTTTGCGTATATATAACACAAAACGCATTTCTTCCGTTTGCCCGAGTTGCCCTTATATCAAATTAGTACTGCATAACAAGCTACTTGTTCTACAACCTATTCTTTAAATTTTTGGCCAATGTATAGAACAGGATAGTAACAGTGGCAAAAGCATATTCCAAAGCCTAAGACTAAGCCTAAGCGCAAAAATGAGCTTGCTCCTAAGCCTAAGCCTAAGGGAAAATGTGTCTAAAGTTTAAACATATTTCATTGCAGCCGGCAGAAAAACGTTCCACCTCTGATCTTTGCATGGTCCAATGTTTTGAATATCAGTAGATTTAAAAAATTTTACTATATGCTACATAAGATCTGCTTTTTACTTGTTCAGCGAACAAATTATTATTGTATTATGTCTAAATATTATGTACCGTTATTGTACCATGACTAACGTTCAATACATGCTACAAAGTTCAGTTATAAAGCGTGCAATCGTGAAAAAACTCTTCTCCTGTCCTAATGGGAAAACGAGTGACTGAATAGAAACTGAGCGAACCTTAAAACCGCCTACATTTGACTGTATATAAACGTAACAAGACTGCATTGCCAATTTTCTCTGAAAACGTAATCAACACTGCAATTGCTTAAATGGATGCTAAGCAACTACTACTTGTCACCGATTCAGTATCAATGAAAAAATTTTGCTGTGGTATTGCCTAGGTTATCTAAATAGCGTAGTTGTGGTAACATTGAAATTGTGTTTGAGGTGCCGTCGGTACTAAAAGTTTGTGCCAATGACCAGCTCAAGCGAAGGCGAAATTTTACAACCGGGTCAAATTATTAAAGATCGTTGGAAAGTGGTAAGTCTGTTCACTGCAGAAGCAACACAAAAAGCGAAATAGGGAATAAATACTTGCTTGAAATTTTTGGATTGACTAGAAAAAGTTCATTTAGTGGTTTTGGAAAAATCTGGTGAATCTTACAGGTCAGAAACATGTTCTCGCCCGACACAGTCGGTTACAAAAAATTAAATGGATGTTATACTCTTCCGAAATGAATTCTGGCTCAGCCTGTGCAAAGGACGGGTAGTGTTGCTATGAATATTAGCTTGCCTTTTGATTCATATAATGTGCGAAAGTTATAAGCCGAAAACCCAGTAAACGAGACTAGTCTTCGCTAGGTTTTGGCAAAAATTGATAATGACTATTTGACCAAGAGTATGCAACTTACCGAGAAGTGCGTGATACAAAATGTACCTGCACGCGTTGCTATTTGGCGCGACTGCCCTGACTTGGATGGAGTAATATGTCGCTTGTAGAGTATAACAAATAATATAACAAGAGCAATAAATGCACTTAACATATAAATAAATCTTAGTAGTGGAATGTGATAACTTCCTATAGAATTGAGCTTTCCTACATGCAATTACCCACTTGCATACTTTTGTCATAGAATGATCATCCATTCTTGGGTTTGGTAATTGATCTGTGTTATTGCTTTTCTATATTTTTCAGTGTTTGCAGTTTTCGTTTCGTTAGGATGAAAAGTTTTCGATATTATTATAGGTAAACAAGATTGGTGGCGGGGGATTTGGCGAAATTTACGAGGCCGTTGACGTGCACAATGCGCACGAACCTGTCGCCATCAAAGTTGAAAGTAGCAAAGCGACAAAACAAGTGCTCAAAATGGAAGTTGCTGTGCTTCGACGGCTTCAGGGTAAGTATTACTTCGTGATTTGCGTAAACGTTTCACTTTCACAACGTATAATTTTGCTAGTACAGTTATCACGTGTTTAGTAGACCCAGTCCCAGGTTCAAGTCGGGTGATTGATGACCGGAAGAGGCGTTTAGAAAGCCCGAAAATAATAATCAGCAGCTACAAATTTAAAATTTTTTACGATTTTTTTCCATTGTTAGCTGGCTTTTGCTTATCCTTGCCATTTCGAAGCTTACAGAAGAAGAAAATTCCGCGTTTCTTGTGTTTCTGTTTTTATACGTGTAATTTCAAACTAAACATTTTTCGAATTGGGGGGCTGAACTTGGGAGATATGTCGACTGGAGAGATCGTTCCCTCACAAGTGAAATGCTTGTACTTAATGTATATCTGTTTCGTTATTATGCTTTTAGGCAAAAAGAACGCTTGTAAATTCTACGGGTGCGGCCGAAACGACAAATTTAACTATTTGGTAATGTCATTTCAAGGTCGAAATTTAGCAGATCTGCGCCGTGAATCTCCGCGCCAATGCTTTTCGCTTTCAACCGGCATCCGGCTTGCAATACAGATTTTGCGTGCCATCGAAGATATTCATTCGATTGGATTTTTGCATCGGGATGTTAAACCGGTCAGCCGATATTTTTTTCATAAAATGAATCAATATCAGTAAACGCAATCGTGATTTACAACAAAATTAATTGTCGTCCGTGACTGTAGCTAAAATATATTCTGGAATCTCCGCTTAATTGCAACGAATATGATTGGATATGACATTGAGTGTAGAATATCTACCGGGTAGCGTTTGGGATATTACGCCTGTTTTATCGCCTTGTAATACTTTGCTTTTGGCACATTTTAAAGCAAAGCTGCCGGTGTTGTTTCAATGCTGATATTATCTATTAAAGTTATATACTACCCGTACTTAAATGAGTATGAAAAAAGGTTGCAGGATGTCGTAACGGGCAATCTCTGATGTGTCTACACGAGCCCCTGTTAACGATATATCCAAATAACTGTTTTCTATCTAGCAATTATTGTATAGTTTAAATAAAACGCTGATTTTTACGGTAGGATTAATATTTTGCCGACTATCGGCAGGCGCTGAGCATATTTATTAATTGGTATTTTAGTCAAATTTTGCAATGGGTCGGACACCGGCAACATGCAAAACAGTTTATATGCTAGATTTTGGACTTGCACGGCAATACGTCAATGCCAAAGGTGAAATTAGAAGCCCGCGAGCAGCGGCTGGGTTTCGCGGCACAGTTCGATACGCGTCACTCACGGCCCACAGGAATAAGGTATGTGTAAAATGCGCACATTGTGTCAATTTAGCATACACATCTCATTCGAAGATGTCATGATTAAAATTAAAGATGTTCGGGTCAATGACCGACCGGATACCCGTTTTAGTTTTAATCCGACAACAACCTATATCCGTATTCGGCTCCGGTACTCGAGATAAACCCGCCGGATACATGTGGTTGCGGTATCGAATAACACAAAACTGCTTTATACATGGGAAAATACTATATGACTCCAACTCCAATAGCGGGTGAAATTAATATCCGGTCGATCCCTGGTGCTTGCTATTGGCCCAGTAGCGGAGAATAGGCCAACTTTTAGATACAACCTTTACTTGAATTATTTAAAATTTTCTTCGAGCTAATAGACGTTATTGGTTGTTCTAAATCGTATAAATGTCATAATGCAATAACAGTGAGAAAAAACGGCACGTTATTTCACAAACGGGAGTTTAAGTATTTCAAACAAGTGGACCCGATTCGTGTAGTAATTGTAGCGGACCCACTGTAGGAGCTCTAATAGAAATATAATCATCATTGATCACATGGCTATGCGAAATCAGGAAAACATAAACTGCTTGCACGTACAACGAACTACCCCGGGCCCAAAATTACCTGTAGTTCAAAGTAGACTTATCCTTTACGGTCTGCATCTTTGTGATATGTGTTTACCTATGTGATACTTAGTTTGATGTTATAGGAAATGGGTCGTCATGATGATATTTGGTCTTTATTTTATATGCTAGTCGAATTTTTACAAGGTGCTCTTCCGTGGCGAAAAATAAAGGACAAAGATGAGGTAAGTTTTAGGGTTAAATGAATAAAAAATTGGTACAGAGTCGAGTACCGAAATACAGTTTGCATAAAAGCAGAAGTTAGTACATGTCGGGTGTACTATTCTATTAGAGTTATTTAAAAATTAACAGTTGAGTTCAATGTTGTTGTATATCTAATAATACTTTTAATCTGTTTTGTTTCAGGTGGGTAAAATGAAAGACGAAGTATGCATCGATCGCTTATTGGATGGTCTTCCAACCGAATTACACGAGTTCTTTCAACATTTGGAAAAACTTAGGTTCGCCCTAAATGTTTTTTCTGTTCTTGTTGACATGTGTTTTCTTAGAGCTCTGTCATTTCAGTATGATAGGAACTTCGAGCTTTTTGCCAGGAAGCTGGTTTTGGATTCAATCAGATTGTCACACTGTTTTGACATACCGATGTGTTTATTCAGTTTAGCTTTTACTGTAGCAATTTGTAAAGCGCGATGCCAATAATTGTATAGGCTTGTTTCGGTTTACGAACAGTGTCATACCAATTATAATAAGTACAAAACCACCGCGCAGGGTCCAACCGGATATGTGGCTCCGACAAAAATTCCACGTCCGGTTCCGCTAATTGTACATCGGCGGTTGATTATTGGTGATAATTAAACCATAAACCTGTATTAAATGTTTCTTCATGATCAAAAACATGGTACTTCGCAGTAACTTTCAATCGAAATATTAACAGAGGTAAACATATCAAGAACCAAGTGAATTCGGTAACTAAAACTCTGGAGATAATCTGGTTCCGGCTCCGGTATTATTTGGTATCTGGTTGCACCCTGGATATCTTCATTTAAAAATATTTTCAGATACCAAGACAAACCAGACTATGCCTACTTGAATAAGTGCCTTACAAATATTGCAACACGGCACGGATACGCAACGAACGACGCGTACGACTGGGAACTTGGTTATGAAAATATATGCAAATCGAGTCGTACAAGCGGCGGAGGCCCTGGAGGTCAGCCTAATCGTCGATCAAACACAACGCCTTTGCGCGAAAAGGGGTAAGTTGAACTGCAATGATGCTTAACCAAGAGTAGGTAGACAGTACAGACAAATGGGTTCGTTTTGGGAATACGAAAAATTCTGAAAAAAGTGTGATTGAATGATTTTTTCATTTCGCCCAGACCCAGTAGAGAAGGGTAAATATACTTTCAAACTTAAGCATGCTTTAAAATTTCGAACTCAAGTTTATCTGGTCCTGGAGTTATTTATGCACTACAATTAGAGATAATTCACATTTATGGAATCTAATTAGGGTTTAGGGACTTTGTCCGCTTACGGAATACTTCACCCTCTTATTACCCCCTCTTGCTCGGGTCACTACAGTATACATCCAACCTCTGTGCTTTTTGTATTTCTAGTATTGATACGAAAGATACAACTGGATTCGAAGTTGATGATATTGATGTTGATGGCAGACGCAAAAGTAACGCCGGTGATTCTGCAGGCGGCTCAGGCGGCGCTCCTGGAGCGGCAGGAAGCATGCTCAAACCGAAATTTAAACGACCGGATTTTTTAAAGTAAATGAGGGTGACCTGACGTGGTTTTGTGACAGCTTTGTTTGTCTGATGATCGGGCCCGTAGCCAGAGAGCTGCCCCCCCGGAAAAATGTTGCCCCTTTTAGAAAAATAACCTTGCTTGTAAGTAAATGAAAACCATTAAATGCCCATCCTGAAAATTTTTTAGCACTCCTAGCAAGGTGAACTGGCTACGGGTAAGCTGATGATGTTTTTAGTGTTGTGGTATGTGGAACTACGTACGTTGTGTCCTGTTTTATGCATTGCTTCCTTTGCAACAGTCAAACTGCTTTGACAGACCCGGACATGTATAATTGAGGAATCATTTTTAGTCGTTTAAGTGTCACCATGTCCTTTTATGAACTTCTGCGTTTATTTTACGTTTCCTACTACATATTATACTTTCTTGAAAAAGTATAGAACAACCCAAAGGCAAGGTGTAACCGAAATTAAGAATACCGGGCACAGAACCGAAAAGTAAATATTCCGGAACCGGAATGCAACGAATGTCAAGTGTTTCTTCAGGAATCAAAATTTCGATGGTACCTGCCGATAGGTTTATTTTTACTGAATGATATTATAGGCCCAAATTGGGCAGTGCTGCAACGATGGAAGCCGCTGACGCGGTCAACGCACGTATTAGCGCTGTTGGTGGCAAATACTCCAATTTGGTAAGCATTGCTTTGGTTAGAAAATAACCGAGAACAGCATATTTCGTTTGCAGAATTGAAATCAATGTGAAACCACTATGATGTTCATCAGTAAACGAAAGGCAATGATTGTGCAATTTGCAATTTCTAAAGCCAATAATTGTGACGCTATACTTGTCGTGTGTCGCCGTCCGTCGCCGCTTTACCACTCGCCACCGACATTTACAGTGCGGTATTGTTCACGGCCAATACGCGTACAATACTGCACGATGAGTGACCGTGAAATACGGTGACACCACGGCAACGGAAGGCGCTGGACGAAAATTAAATTTTTAAAAACCACATCGCCACATTTAGTGCTTTAGTTGTTGATTTTGCCATATAACGACAAGTCAAATAGCAGGTGCCCTCCGTTCGGGTTTTTTTACATTGTAACAGTGTGCAGTCGGAAGTTGAAGTAGAAAATACGGGAAACAGGTTCCGGAATCGGAAAGCGAAAATCATAGCGAATCATCTAGTTTAACCGGATAGTAAAATAGCGGATTTACTCCAACCCGAGTTTCGATAGCATCCTGGTTTGTGCTATATTTTGAATTACAACAAAGCAACAAACCAACTTCGAGCGTATATATTTTGCGTATCACCAGTAATTTTTGCAAAACATTGAAATTTGCCGAAGGAAGTTTAAAAATATTAAAATATACATTAATTATTGTGAGTGGCTAAAGATCTGTAGGTAGAATAGTCATCATAATTTAATGTGTTGTGTAATTTTATAACTGATATATAATTTCGATGCATTTCAGCAATACGAAGGACCTGTTGCGACTGCAAAGCGTGACCTGTTTCGTCATTTACGCTCAACAAGCGGCGGCAACGAAATTCCTCTAAGCGGACACGGTGTCGGGCTTGGTAGTTGTACAACTGGTTATGACATTCCGCCGTCTGGTATTCTAAAACGACCGCCTGGTAGTGTTTCGCCAACGACTGGTGCTGGTGTTATCCTTCCTGGTAGTTCGATGTCAGCGTCCAACAAACCGCCTACGGCGCCTTGCGGATCAACTCCAAATCATGTTGGCCATGCAGCGACAAGCGCTTCCGCTGCTGGACTAGACGGCGTAGACTGTTGCGGACCAACGTCGCTGGACCGCCAGTATATAACAATAGCTGGTGGATCAGGCGGTCCGTTTCATCAGACCACAATTGGCAACAGCGCGGCTGATAATTCGTTTGAAGTCCAAGTCAAAAACGCGGGGAAGAACAAAACTACATTTGGAGTTGGGTAAGACATGTTATATTTTGAGTAGGGCATAAAGTTAATGTTTTCGTAAAAGTTGCGATCGGTTTTATCATTCGATATTTTTACAGTCCTGTAGGAGGCGGGCGAAGAATCCTGCTTGTTCAAGCAATCTAATTTTATTTTAGTTAACACCGGTTGAGGTTTGTTAAGTAAATGGTTCCCTTTGAGATTGCGGTGGTTTTGCTGTCGGATGCGGGAATAATTTTCTTTAATACGGCAAGCAACTTTATGTTAACTGCTCGGAATCGCCTTATCCAGCTAATTTGGTTCTGTTGGAAAGAAATCAAGGCAGAAGTTTATGTCATACCGGTAATTATGCTGAAAAAGAAATTTTGCTAGCGGACGTTAAAACTCGCGAAATTCATGTCACAAGAGTGGAACAGATTTCGAAATATGTTTTCGCAGCTGATCGCAAAATTGTTGAAGCAAATTTTGTTTTGGTCATCTTAATTTGTTTCAGCTTGAAGAAAAGTCGAGCTATTGCCCGGACATGTGAGTTGCCTTCGACACAAATTGCAATAATGGATGACGAGGGAATTTCGTCGCGAAACAAACTCGCAGGCAAGGCTGTGTTATGGTATATTTAGACAGTTGCAGTGGTAAACTTAGCAGAAAACCTATGAATTGCGTTTTTAGAAATTTTTTAGCAGGTTTTCATTCGGATATTGCGGTAGTCGTAAATTTTTTCGGCTGTATTACCGTGCAGCCTACTAGTTTTGTGTACATTTTTTAAATCAGTGACATAGTTCTCTTCTGAATATTGATATTATAGATCGGTTCTAAGTTGCGAACAATGTTCATTATACGGTCTTCTAGCGGAATATTTGTCTTGTTCGTAAATATTTTATCGAAAATTTTTCTAGGATTTAACTGAAAACTTGTTGTCGTTTAATAAGCGTTTTAGTTGTTTCTAGATATGACTGAAGCTATTACTGTTGAGCATTAACGCACCAAGAATCAGTGAGATTGATTTATGGTTGATGTTCCTCTTTTTCTTTGATTAACACACTTTTCTTTTCAATCTGACTGATTCTGATAGCATTGTTTTCATGTTTTCAACCCGAGAACCTAATAAATTTTAATTCCGGTTTATCCAGATGAGCAGATGTTGAGCACTCCCGACTACCGATAATATATTTATATGAAGTTGTGGAGAAAAATTTGTGGGTTTCAATATAATCGTTTTCTATGTTTTATCAATCTTTGGGTTCATTCCATGGCCAGTGTTATTGGTTACTAAAAACGTTTTTTACATGAAATTAACATGTATTTCAAACGTTTTCTGTTATATTTAGTAATTATTTGATCATTCTGATACAATTTGGTCCTCAACTGCATAGTTAAGCTTTTGTTGTTTCATTCGTACGCCTAGGCCCGTATTTTCCAATGTGTGTGGTACCTAATCACCAGTGTTGATGATAGATCTTGTAGTTGATGAACCAATGGAAATGGCGGGGTTCTAAAACCTGCAGGTTTTTCGTTTTTGATTTGTCGTTTTCTGCTGTCAATATTGACTTTCGTAATGGCAAAAGGGGGATAGTGTGAAAATCTGTTACTAACTGGTGGGGTGATATATGCTATATGCATTAGAGAATAGCGACCCTTGTTGAAAATCTTCTTTACTGGTGCTATTCAGTTAGAAGTGTTTGAAAGCTCGACACCAGGTTCTACTTTCGACTTCACGTTTCATTATTCATTCTATGTGCACAGTTGTAATAGAGATTACTGTTCAGTTATAATAAATCTTTAAGATTCTACCTTGTAGAACCTATACCTCAAGCACTAGTCGTGTTTATAAATTTCAACTTAGACCGGAGCCATTTTCAAACATGTGCGTTGTGCAACAAAATTGGCCGAGGAGTGTCGAATCGCTTGCATATACATATGTGGGTCGGGTTGAGCAAAAACTTGTGAACTGAACTCAGAGTATAAACTTACGAATTGAATTTAAAAAACTGTATGAACGTAGAACAATTTTCATGTGTTCAGCATTTTTGCGATGCTTTTCTTTTTTAATAATAATTATTATTGTTATAATTATTACTATTATTATTATTATTATGAATTATTGTTACTATTATTATTTCTTTCATTATTAGGTGTGACGATTGTTTCTCGATGGCAAGGCTCTTTCGATGATAGTCTACTTGATGACGAGGACGACGGTGTGGTTGGTGGTGCTGGTACTGCAGGACCAGCAGCCGCCCTCGACGGCGGCGGCGGATGTGGAGTACATCGTCGCGGTGTGTCAATTCAACAACAAGACCTAAAGGCATCTGAACACGAAGGAACAGGAGGAGGTGCTGGATTTTCGATTGGAAAGTCAAAGTCATCGAGTCTAGGGGGTCCAGCTCAAAAACTTCGCTCGTTTCTGAGTCGGAGCGGTGGTGGTGACTCATCGTCAAGCGGTGGTGCGTATCGATCCGGAACTGGATTTCGCTCTGGGCGTGCTCGATCGGCGACCAGATTTATCGGCAGTACTGGCAGCGGCAGCAATAATGCCAGATATGTTGATGCCGCCAACACGACCGGACCGGCTGCGGCAGCGAGCCGGAATCCACGCGCTGCAGGCAGTGGCGTCAGCGGTACACCAGCGTTGCCACCACCTTGCACCAGCTCAGCGTCACACGGCAATGTACCGTCATTACTTCTGATGTCAAAGGACACAGGTGCAAGCAAAGACGTTGCATTCCCGATACTTGTTACTAAACATCGCCGCTCGCTTGATCCGAGTGTTAAATTTGGTGACGACTGTATTGGAGCATGTATTGCAGGACAACAAACAACTGGCAATTTGCCGAAAAGCCAAAGCATGGATCAAACAACATGTGCCGCTGGTAATGGCGGTATACCCTGTTCGACCAATTGTGTCGAACACAACAACATGCAAAGGAACATTAAAGCGAGTACTAGTAGCTACGATGTACTTGATGACGAGCATGACTGCGGAATGGACTGTGCCAGACACCAAAACAATGATGATATTCCTAGCGATTGTGATAGAAGAACTAATAGTCCAACAGCGCAGCTGCTACACCGTAGTTATTATCAACATCCAACGCGATACCATCGAGCTGTTTATCATGAGCGAGGTGCAACTACTGGTGCGATCTATGCTGATTCTGGTGAAAATTGCGGTCCAAATTGCAGGCGACAAATTAGTAGCACACGGAGACGCAACGACAATCATGATAGTAATTTTGATGCGGTTACTGGCCGAGATAACGACAAGCGTGCCCGGTCATCAGGTTGTGTCAACGCAGCGTGTCAAAATGGCAATTATTGCAACAGTAGCAGTCGGTCTACGGCGTGCGTGCGCAACAGCAATAGCGGGGAGGGTATTCACACGTGTGGCGCTCATGACACTCTCGGTTGCAAAAATCTAGCAGCGACAAGCGACACTGAACGCTGTTCGAATAACCATAATTGTTGCCTTAAATCATCAGCGACTACAAGACGTAGACAATCAGATGAAGTGTGTCCGGATAAAACTGAACAAAATTGTAACGACAGACTGCAAGTATCACCAGTAAATGGTGACCTACAGCGGTCCTGTTGTGATGAGAAGTCGAAACTTGTCATCGCGTCAAGCATAACCTGCACAAAAGGGCCGAACATCTGTAGCCCCCCAAAATTGGTGTCAAATACGACGCCCAAATGCAACAAAACACAAATTTCTTCCTGCAATACTGCTGCCGCTGCTCAAATATGCAATCCAATAAATAATGATTTAGGTAATAATAATAATTATAATATTAATAATAATAATATTAGTAATAGTAATAATAATAACAATAATGATAATGAAACAGAATTGCGAACAGGAGGTGCTCAGCATGAATTTGCAAGCTTTAGCGATGTTGTTCCAAATGGCCAATCTCCACTAAAAAATTTGGGTGCCGTCAAACGTGATTCTGTAGTGCCCATTGATAATAAACCGTCCATTACTGACGTTCAATTCAAATCTGACAAAACCGGTGACTATATTCCGCTATATGCCGGGTTTCTTAGTGGTAGCAAGCCGAGCAACAATAACAGCCCTCCTCGTGTTACGTCGATATTTCAAAGTTTAAGCAGTAAGTACGACAGCAAAAACGAAACTTTGAATAAAACTGCTGGGGTCAAATTTGCGTATGAACCGCCACCCAACACTGTTCTGACCGAGGCTGGTGAACGCAAGCCTTCGTCTTCGTCCGCCTGCAATCAAGAGTCTCGACAAACTGCGCGAAGTAGCTTTTTCAGTTGTGTTCCATCATCGAACTCCAAAATTGACATCGTTCCGCCTGGCGAAAGAAGAAACAACACAACAGATTCGACAGCAATAAACAATAGATTCGAATCTGTGAACAAGCAAAACGGTTGTAGCGGCAGTGGTGTTGCTGGCATTGGTAGTAATCATTTGCAAAATGCGCCCAGCTCAACGTCTAACGGCAGTGCTCGTGACTCAGGATTTTGTGGCTCACATCCAACGCAGCGGTCTTCAATGCCCAATTCGTCATGGCGAGAAGATTCTGGTGGTGTGTTGAATAGCGCCACAAAGATTATTTCCGATCAGGAATGCTGTAGTGCTACCAGCGCCAACCAACAAGGAATAGCGGTCAAAAAATCCACAACATCAGGCAGCCGTAAATCAAACACAACAGCGACAACGACGCCAACTGGAACAACAACAACCAATAGTACCAGTAAACATATTATTGGTCAGTCAACGTCAGGTCTGACTGATATTTCATCAGCGTGCCATGAACCGCCGCCGAGTCAACCGAATGGTCAAAACAGGCAAGCGCTGGTGTCTGGCCAACTGGAGAGTTTTGCTATGTCCGCAAAACATCGTTCGGTGGTTCCGAATGGACACGTTGTGGTCGCAACGGTTCATTCGTCAGCGATGCTTGACGACAACAGCGGTGCCGCTTGTAGCGGTGGTCACCGTGTCACCAGTGGCGGCACCGCTGCTACCGTCGGTCACTATGGTTCCGATTGTGGCAATATCTCACCCGCAGAACCTGGTCCTAAACCCCGAACTGTTTCAGCTGCATCGAGACAATCACAGTCACCCAGCGGAACGGCAGTATGTTCAGCTAATCCTGGCGGTGTTCGGGCAAATTCGCTACAAACATTATCGTCAGTGAAAGCGGCATCCAACGATACCATCGTCGAGGGTAAATATTCGTTACCAACGTCAACGACGGCGACGCTAAAACACGCTGCAACCGCTTATGATTCGACATCGATTCCACTACCCGTTGTGGCGTCTGACACGTCGGAACAGACACCACAAAAGTCAACCGTCGGCGTCGGAACAATAAAATGCGATTCACCGGTCGCAACCGCCGTCGCAACAGGGCTTAGCCTTCGCTCTGAGCAGTCCCGTGACGGAGTCCTCGAGGGTCCAGTGTCGTCAGTAGCAGATTTGTCGTCTGTAGGCGTATTTAGCGCGACTGCGACAACCGAATTTAGTCCGTCTGCTGTAGAAGGAAGCAAAACCACCTTTAGAGTTGCTTTTGACAATGGCGGGGCAGCGTTACGCAGATCAAGCAAAACTGTCGATGTTAGCGTTGATAACACGATGGAAAGTGGTCGAAACTCGGCATACAATAATTTGGGGCGATATCACTCACCAACGACTATAACACGAAACACAGAAATGTTTTCGCCAGATCAAAAAATGAACGGTACGGCTGTCACGATGGCTGATCACAAATCGACAACTGGTGTGTATGTGCCTTCGAACCCTGCAATGTCGTCTAGGTAAGTGGCGTTGCAAACATATACATATCACAATATTTTGAGGGTTAACACGAAATTAATCTACATATTTCTTCTTTCCGGATTTACAACCACATGTGTATAACTTTGTAAATCCTTAATTCTAGTAAAATCATCGTTGAAAAGTTATGGAAACACTAGATAGACTGTAGATTTTCTTGATCTATAGATATATTCAAATTAAGTTACATCTGTGACGGGAGAACTCAAAAATAATATGCTTAAAAAAGTGCTATTAATGAAATTTAGACAGTAGAAGATATAATTTTCCATGTAGCTATGGGTTGGTGTGTTGCCAAAATTTAATTTCAGGAAGATATCAATCCCATACGCAAAAGGTTTGGCGAGCGAGCGAGGAAGTTTTTTACCCTCAAAAGTTCATCACGTTATCCTAAACCCTGCTGAAAGAACCAGTCTCCACAAATGTGGAGAGGGGATATATCCCACGATCGCTACCCCTATAAACGCTACTGGTATGAGTCTTGATTATTTCAAATTAGTGTCAATAGTGTGAAATATAGATTTTGCATGTTTGTTTTTAGGATTCGTAGGTATCAACTAATGGACGCTCCGCATGGGAACGCCAAGCATGCGACGGAAAGCAAGTGATAGACACTATGGAACATTTTGTGTCGAGTGTCATTGGTTCGCTTTATTCGAGCTTGTGATTTTTGAATGGAATCGCCGTTGGCGACAGTTGATGACATTTAGGATTGTGACTTAACCAAACACATTGAATTTTCAGCTGAATGTGTGCGATTGACAATGTGGTTCTGTTTCCATTATATCTGTATATATTAGAAATTCTACAGGTTTAACTATTTTGGGAATTCAGGTGCTGTCCCGGTGTTAAATCATTCTTCGCTACAAAATGCAGAAGTTGGTCTGCCAGGTGTTGTTATTCCCTCACTTTTTGCAAAACGGCGTTTTAACAATTTTCAAATTTTTGTAAGAATTTTCAAATATATTAGTAAAACTGAATTATAATCATTTCTTAATAATAGGTTTGGTGTTGCATTATAGAGAGTGCATTACGTGTTTCTATTTTACTCAAAATCATTACGTAATCTCCGCTATATTTTTTCTGGCTAAATAAATTTGAAAAGACATTATTTATGCAGTTTGTTTCGTATGTTGTGAAATCATTTAAAATGAAATAATATCGCTTATACTGTTTCCATAGTTGAATTATAAGCTATTACAGAAGAATTTTAAGTTCACCGATAAGAACCGTAAGCTTTACCTTATGGAACGCATGACGTAAAATTTGACGCGAATATTTGTTACAGATCTATTTTAATTACAAGTCTGACGCTATTTTGTCTTTTATGTTTATAGTAGTTTTGTATTTCATGTTCAATAGTCTAGTCATATGTACCTATGACCTATACTTTATACCTGGAAATGATACATATTATAACTAAAGTAAAAGTTTCAAGTTAGTCGAGTAGTTTATTATTTAACGATCAATTAGATTACAATTTTTAGAACGGTAGCCATATATAAGGTAGCAACGGATTTAGTAAACATTTAATTAAGTAATTTTAAATTTCACCGTTTATTAATAAATTTTAAATAAAAATATCCTATGTAAAGATATGCGTTTAATACTGTAGTGACTCGAATAACAGGGGGCAGATATTTATTTTGTTTCAAAATCGGATACCCATTGGTATTTTTAATTGCAGACTGATAATTATTTTTCAACTCACGTTCCTCTAATTTTAATCTAGCAACACATTTCTATTATGCTATGCAATAAATTAAAAAAGTTATTTGCAAATATGCTATTAAAACATGTATGTTTATCAAGTTCTGCTTTAAACGTTTTTAATTGTAACCTTAAGGAATACTTGAAATTTATGGACCTATATAATGGGGTTTGGACACTGTCCCTTTACGGACTCAATTCAATAGACTGCTAGTAAATTGCACTTAAAATAAAAACCGCTCTGCTCACCCATGTTATTCGGTCACTTCGTGGGCATATAATTTAAGAATTAAACAAATTGTTTGATCACAGTCTCACTGCAATTAAATTGGCAATAGATTGTTTCTAACAAGCTGTTCTTATAGTCAGTTTTTCTGCACCGTCCATGCGTTGATTTTGTGCTTTTTGTATAACTTGTAATGCATCATTTACGGGTACGTTAATGGTGTAAGTATTATGCAGTTGATTTTTATTAACACATTCCGTTTGTTGCATGTGCATTTTGTAGTCAGAAATTTTTCGTTTTGAATTGCGTAACAATTTATTATTGCTCCAAACCAGTTCAGTGTTGCTTCCTGAACGTACACGAATCTGAACTTAATAGTGGTTCTTCAGAAATAGCGATATTCTCTAATTTATTAGAGTTTTACGTTATAAAACATACAACAGCACGCTTTTAGGAGAGCATAAATGTACGATACGTGTTGCGTAGCCAGGAACAACACTAGATAGATTCCTTACCTGCCTTGTTTGGGAGATCAAAGCTTATCTAAGTTGGAAAAGGTTTACTTGGTATGTTTCTGATTGTACAGAGAGATTGGAGTTTGCTTTAATACCTTAACTCATAGAGTATACTACGAGCAACTAAATACAAGTAATATATGAGCAACATACACTCTGTGTGCAATGGTTTACAATCGTAACATATATGTGCAGTGCAGAATCTCTACCACGTGAGGGATCTCATATGAAATTGAAAATATTCATGAGAGAAAGGGTCAGTGGAAAAGTTCTCCATTAGTATCTGTAAAATTTCTGGTTTTGCAAAGTTAGCATCAAATTTGACAAGGGATCATGTTGTGTGACCTATGACCTACAATGACCCCTAGTCATGACCCATGTGACCTACAACCCATCACTCAAATAGGCATTCAGCGTCATATCTGCTCAATTCGACAAAATGCTATAAACACTCGAAGCCTGAATTGCCTCCAGATCGATCTGCCTACGCTGCTGGTTTGTCATAATCGATGGATTTAATGTACTCTAGAGACATTCAGAATCTTAAGAAGACGCGTAAACGACACACTGTCCAAGCTTTAGACTACATAAGTCAAACTTGACCCCTAAAACTCATGCCACTGACCCATTTTCAACTCTGGTTAGCAAATATTCAATTAGTATTTCTTGGTTCTTGTAAGCATGTGAGACATACTTGTCCTGGTGCATATGCAATATAGTGCAATGCACTGTATGTATGCTAGCTGGCAGCATACGGTCGACGCATATAGTCGACGAAAAACGCAGTTGGTGGGCGGGCTGCGTAGCGCAGTGGTAGAGTGTTCGCTTAAGGATCCGTAGGCTGAGAGTTCGATCCCCGCTCTAGCCCGCTTTTCTGCTACTTAGTCGAAAGGTCTGAAGTCCCGGTTTCTACCTTGACTGACAGTTCTTTTTGCTTGAACAATTAAATTAAAACGTGCGAGATTTATTGATCGTTTTAGCGTTCAAAGAAGACATTTATTGCTTAATTCTTGATAAATTATTGTATAATATTATAAATTCGATTAATTGCAAAGTATATATTTATGCTGCGTATTGCTAGCGTTGCTTGCATGCCTTTTTGTTTGGTATTGAATACAACATGTAGGTACTTACACTGCAGAAAAAGATTAGTCAAATTCACTGTCTCCGAAATACTCTGCGGAACTACACAAACTGTGTCAAATCCAACTCCGGCAGAGTCAAATTCGGTTTAGTTGCACATTTGACTCTTGCTGAGTCGAATTTGACTTAGTTTGTGTAGTCCCGTAGAGTTCATTTCGCAAAGAGTCAGTTTGACTCACCATTATTCGCTGTGTACGTGCAATAAAAAATGTTTCTATTTGAAACAATTTTCTAGCGCTGTGGTTTATTTTACTCATTATATAAGTTGTGATGTATTACCTACCTTAGCTTAGTACAAGGACACAATCTTTCTGTCATCGTGATTTGTAGATGCAAGAATGGAATTTTCTAGAATTATAGTTCAAATCTAATGTGGTTAAATATTGTTTAACTTGTGCTAAATTAACTTAGTATGCTGAAATACAAGTTAAGAATACAAAAGGGTGTGCTGATTGTGCAATTGAAAACAGATGTTTTAGCTTCAGATTGTAAAGTCTTGAGTTTTGTTCGGGTTTGTACTCTTAATATGAAAGGTTTCTATTATAATCTGCGAATAAAGTTCCTTTCTTTATTGTTATAACTTGATTTCAGCAATTCAGCTTTCGACGATTTTAATGTCTGTGATGGGCTTCCATATTTGCTCGCTTTCAGTGTATCGCTTCTGTTTTTACGGTTCATGTAAATTTTAAATGTTAAACTGTTGTGGTTCGAACGGTGTACACGTCAAAATCTGCGAATTTGTGTTTTCTACTCTTGGTCTGTTTCATCCCTTGTAATCTAAAATTCAGTCTTGTGTTGTGGCTAAGATATGGTTCGAATGGGTTAACTATAGGTTCCCAAATTGTAATCAGTGACATAATGCACGTGTTGTTATCCTATTTGATATTTCCTTCCGAAATTTATGGAAACAGTCCAATCGTCAAAACGTTTTTCTGGCTAGGGCCAGTGTATATATAGTTTAGGGTCGTAACAGTAGTATAAGCATATTCTTAAACGTAAAGACAAGCGTATACCAAAGCCTAAGTAAAAAATAGTCCAAAACTTAAGCTATTGCAGACCCACGAAAACCGAACCGCCCCTGATCTATAGATGGGCTAGTTTTCCTTACTTGAGTTGAAATCCTGGCTCTGGCTCCGTTCAATAATCGTGGTTCTTTTGATCCCAAAATAGGAAAATATGCTTGTTTATATATTTGTTGTGTATGCTATGCAATATATTCGTGGTGTTCAACCGAATATTTTTGTCTTTAACGGACAGTTCGCTTGGTTCTATGATACTAGTCGGATTTGATTTGTTATTTGCAGATATTAATAAAATGGTTTGTTGTATTTATGCATAAGCGAGGTGTGCTCAATGTTCAGGATAGTTTTTTTGCCAAGACTTCCAAATATGCTTTTACACTACTGTCAAGCCATTCCAATGTTAAAATTCAAACGGTATATACCTAGGTCAGCCTTTTTGCTAAACGAACCATTTACATTTCTGTTTTTAAAACATAATACAAGCAAACATCATTAATATGCAGACTTTTGGCTACATTCATTTTCCTTCAAAATCTCGCATTATTTTCAACACTGCGAAATAAAATCAAAAATACGATATCCATCCAAAACCTTAAAACATTTGGTGCATCCGCTACCTTGAACATTTTTAGAAAGCTCGGTGAATATTTGCTTGCACGCCTCAATTATACTGGCAGGAAAACAAAACATCTTTGAAACATTTATACTTCACTATGTTTTCCGTTACCTTTATTTTGTTCAGTATCCGTTTCCGTTATTTTACAATCTGTACTGTGGCATTGAAGGAATTATTTCGTTTCGCAATTCAACTATGCAATCTACAGAAATACTGCGGGTTGCTTTGACTTGATTCTTAAAACAACTGTTGCCTTGTCAACTGCGAAAGAGGACACTCAAATTTGTGAAGCGTTTCCAATCGTTTTATTTCGATGTGTGCAGTAAAATACGTTCGATATGACTCCTTTGAAATGTTTGTATGAAAACGGCATTTTCGGCAATGAAAGGTTTTGCACTTTCATCAAAGTTGTCGTTGCACCGAGTTGATTTCCAACTATGAGGCAATTTTATGAGCTTTAATTGCACAGATTATTTAAAAAACGACCTTGTGAGCAATGTTTTGATGTTTTGACAATGGTTTGTGTACAGATGTCACCGCACTCAGCGCCTCTGAATCTTAGTAGAAGTTAGGTTATAGTAGCTGGGATCACATTTCTGGTGTGAATGTGTGAGCTTTCGGGCTGCACAGAAATTTTTGGGTCAAGATCTTGGCGGAGAGACCCCGAACGGGCTGGTGTCGGCAGACACAGCCTTGGTTCGGAAGGTTCTGAGCTGGAAAGAGCAGCCTTTGAAGTGTCGGTGTCCTAGAGGGCTGCTGCGTGGGTATGTGCACAGATTCAAAATCTGCTTAAAGTTTCAAAAAGTATAAACATTGCAGATTGGTCCTGGGTGAGCTGTGGAGGCTCCCGCAGCTCAATATGTATAGAAAGAGCTGCAAACTATTCATAGTCAACGAATCTGAAAGGGATATAAATGTTTTCAAGTCTGGATTGGTTGTTGTAAAAGATGTGAATTTTACGGAAAATTGTCTTGATCTGAATTTGGCTTAATTCAGATGTATATGGTGTAAAACTTTGTAAAAGGTTGTGAAAGGTGCTGAATTCGATAGAAACGGTTAGAAAACGCTATATTTCGTCTAAATTTTCGAATTCTGCGCTTAGGAAAACCTATAAAAAATTTTGGAAATCATTATCAAATTTTATAGATAGCTAGCTATTAAATAATGTTGTATAGGAGGATTGGCTTGTTTCGCGTTTGACGTGGCAGTGTATTAGTGGAGTTTAGTTTGAATAATTGTGGATTTTTGAATTTTGCGCTGGATATATGGTTTTGCATGCGTAGGAGTTATCGGATTCGGGGAAAAGTTTTGGTTTTTGGGCTAAGAAAACCGGTTATGCAAAATAACCGAAGATTTTAGTAATTGTGACTCTGCCGAAAGCGATAGTAGTAGTATGTTATAAAATTATTCATGATTTTGTAATTTTGAGTATTCTTGAATTTTGAAAGGGTTTTCGTTTTGGGCTTTGATACTCGCTACACGAATCTAGGGCACATTTTTCGTGGTAGTTTTCTGGTGTATTTTAGTTGAGTAGGAACGGGAAATTAGAGTGATGCATAGGCTTTGTAAAAAGAGAGAACCGCTGAGATCTTGTTCAAATTGGTCTTGGGCTACAGGAGTAGATTGGTGTGGCTGGTCTACGGCAGAGTCACCGTTGTGGGCGGGACTCTCGCGAGCTAACCCGAATGCCCGGCCGCTGCCGCGGCCGGAGTACGCTATCCCGGAAATAGTGGTAAGACTATTTTTATTTATACGTGCATGTTTTTACTTGCCCTGTACAAAAGTGTAGTAGCTCACCAAATGATTGCCGAAATTCAGGCTACCCTCTAGGCCGTTACGATTATCGTTTGTTTTTTTAGCTAACTTTTGATTAACCATTGTAAAATTTTGTGGTAACGTTAATTTGACTCAAAATGGCTGAGCAATTCGCAAGCAGGGCTTCATCGCCCTTGAATCCGAATGCGCCGGAGTTTCAACCCTCGACCTCTGAAGCCAGGTGGGTGGCTTCCCACCTGACACCGGAGGTCGAGGCGGAATTAGAGGCAATGCAGTTACGGAATTCCGCGCAGGATGCACATCGGGTAATGTTGTTTTTGAGTCAAGTTTATCAGTTAATTTTGTTCGTGGTTAGTAACATGTGCTAAATCTTTTTCTGAAGTTTTGTTAGTTGCTAATAAATTTTCTAATACTAGAGTAATCTTGTTAGCTGTTTGATAATTCATTTGCTTCGTGTTGCTTAGGCTTAAGCGATCCACCCGCATGGTGGGGACCTAAGCCTAGCTCTCTCTATACATAGTATTTATCACACACATTAGGCTACACTAATTCATTTCAGACCGGTCTGTACTCTGTTCCTTAGTCTCGTTCTTATTTTCTAAGTCTCGTTTTTCTGATGTCTCCGCTGGGTCGACCCGCCTTTTTCTTAGTTTCCTGAGTGCTGGTCTAGTCACCCGCGGGTCGCGTAGATACATTGCTTAGCGTGCATAAGCAATATAGAGTACGTATTTTAGTCTTGAAGTGAATTGGTGCCAGTTAAGTATCAAGGGTGTTTTATCGATTTGACGGATAGCCCGCAGTCGAAAAGGAAATAGTGTCGGAAATTTTACCCAGTCGATAAGTAGTCCGTGAATATTGATATCGATTAGAATTAGCAAAGCGTACGCGTTTTCCCCAAATTTGTGATGGTGTGTCAATAAGTTTCGATTAGCACGAGCCGAAATTTTTTACCAGCTCGCAAAGGCTGTTTAGCTCGCTGTTATCTAATTTTACCCGTTGTCACTTAGCTTGGTGACATGTGCTTTCTCTAGTCAGGTTCCATCCACTGTTGTGACGGCCTGGTTGCATCGTTGTCCATGGGTGATTGTGAGCATTAGCGGCTTGTGGCTACGCTTAGGCTTAGGGCTGTTGACTAAACTTAGCCACTTTGGTTAGTTGCTTTTAGACTGGGCGGAGTTGCTTTGCTCGGAACGCACATGAGTGGCGATATAGCTCAGGCCGGGAGACCTTTATGTTGGAATCCACGTAACTCTCTCGTGTTGGTGACCTTCGGACTTACCTATCCCAGTCACGGGACACCGTAAAACTGTAAAAGAGCTGTTTAATTTTCCATCATAGGTCAAAAGTTGCCGAGGATAGGCGGCCATAAAACTTTCAGACTTATAGTTTGTTAATCAGGTTTTCTTAAAATTCGTAAATTCTTCATTATTTTCAGGACTTAATTTTGCTTCACCACCGGTTTGGGCTGTTGCCAAATTTGTTGACCTGTGGCTCTGGTTTTTCCTCCTCCGATCACACTCTGCTGCTGCAAAGCATATGGTCATGACAAACCTGTTAGCAGAAATACAGGCAAAAACTACTATGACCATTTTGTGTGGCAATGAAATTCAAGTTTTCGAATGCAGTAGAAAAATCATAATGAAATATTTTTTGTGCTTTTATCAGCGATAGTCCCATATATTTATTTGCGTTTCTACCACGATATGACATTTACAACTGCAATTATGACTGGTATTGTAAACCAATCTTTCTTGTAGAATCAGCCTTCACATTCGAACTGTGAGCAATCGATCGCACACTGATCTTCAACATAAATACCATCAGATTTCTTACGTCGTGTAACATAGTGCCCGCATATTCGCTTGCCCGTAATCTTGTTACGCATTCTATAGCAAACACAACAGTCCAATGGACATGCTTTTGCTCCGACTGCAGGATTGGTTCCATCCGAAATTTCGGCTAACGCGATGTAAGCCGGCGATCTAAAATATTTAGTTATATAAAGTTGTAATATACCTACAATAGTTGCAGCAAATCAAAATAAAAAACCGGATATGGGCCTATAATTTTTTAATCAAAGCAAGATCCGGACAAGGACCCAACATTTTCCATCAATTCACTGATTCGGTACGGATTCGAAACGACTAGACTGTACCAGAATCCGGACCCGGAATTTTCATATAGTGAATCTTCTTTGTTAGAGAGCCGCGCCATTATCCAACGCCAAAATACCATTACTAAATTTTCACATGTACATTACGGATTAAGGCAAAATTCATCTTTTTATAGGCGATCTCTTGTCGGGACGGCTTTTTGTCTAGGCGCAATTTTGTGCAGACAGTTTTTTGTACAGGCGGTCTTTTGTCCGGAAAGCTTTTTGTTCAAGCGGCTTTTAGCCCAGGCGGCATATTGACCAGGCAGTCTTTTGTACAGGCAGACTTTTTTGTCCAGGCGGTTTTATACCAGACGGCCTTTTGTCCAGACGGCTTTTTGCCCGGACGATCTTCTGTCCAGGCGGCCTTTTGTTCGGGCAATCTTTTGTTCCAAGAGACCTTTAATCCAGCGGTCTTTTGTCCAGGCGACCTTTTGTTCAACGGTCCTTTGTCCAGGCGGCATTTTGACAGGGCGGCATTTTGACCGGACGACATTTTGACAGGACAGCTGTTTGTCTAGGCGGCCATTTGTCCGGACAGCCTTCTGCCCGGACGGATATTTGTCTGGCGGCCATCTGTACAACTGCCACTTGTCCAGTGGCTTCTGCCCGGTCACCTCTACGCACAGTTGACAATGCAGTTTCACAGAAAAACGTTCCTCTGCTGACTTTTAAATTGGTCAAATGTTTGATATTCAAACGAATCCGAATTATTTGTAAAATAAATGCCGATAATTTTCCATATGTAAACTTTAACTTTCGGCTCCGGTGATACATTTGATGTTATTAAGGAAACCTATTATACAGAAAAATAAATGTGATGCAATACGAACCTGATAGAAACCAATACAAACCAAAGCGATACCACATTTATCAGAGAGAAGCATAGTTTACATGCCATTATTACGATGGAATAATTTATAATTACTGTAAAGGCACGAATGTGAGTCGGGAAATAGCAGTTGTGCTGACTCAGAAAACGCCGCCGCACGCTGGCGCACGGGGGCGTGGGGTAATTTTTAATAAAAAGTTTTACAACACTGCGCGTCGGTGTCCGGCAACGTGGGGCGGCACACGGTGGCGTTCGGCGACGCGCGGCGTGCATAGGGCGACCCTAAAAACGTTACGTGTCTATTACGAGTCTAAACCAATAGAAGGCTGCAAGCCTAATTAAAGTTCGTAAATATAATGACCCCAATTAGAGGAAAAATTTTCGAAAAACGAAAACCAATTCAGTCTTTTTTAAAACAACAAGTGCATGTGCGATTGCAAAAACAATATATTCACTTTCGAATGTTTGCATTATTTAATAAAATTTAATAAATAAAATGATTTCTGGTATCTTTCAGAAACCATAGATTGCTTGTTGTGTGTTCATTTTGCGACCGGTTTATGTAATTTTTAGATTAGGCATAATTTTTCAACATTTTTATTTTAAATACAACACATTTATCCATTTCCCGCATAACCATTTTATATTACATCTCAAACCTAGCTTCAAATTTGGATTCGAACCGTCATCAGCCTTTAGGAATGTATTGCCGGCTGGTAAATCCAAAAACAAACCACTCGAGCCCGAGGGGGCGCTTATTACCTGTGAAAAATTTGCACTGAACAAACATCCGAGAAATTGTAAAATAAGTTACTCGTACCCGGCGGTATCGCATCGGAGCGATATTGCATTGGAGCAAATCAATTATTTGCAATGAAGCGATAAATCAAAAATATTGGAGCAGCGCTTTTTTGTTAAAGTAAAACAAAATCCCGATCATAGATTGCACTTCCGAGCGACTACGTAAACATGGTGAAATGAATGCAAGACTTGAGACAAACTTTTTACAGATTTCAGCCCGTTCACAGTTGTGTTTTCAATACTGTGGATGGTATCATTCCGTTTTCAATTATGTATTTGTTGCAGCGAAGTATTTGTACCTACTTGTCAATTTTTTGCAGTCATTGGCCAGTGCATATAGATGAGGACCGTAATAGTGTCTAAGCATATTGCTCAGCCTAAGCCTGGACCTAGCCTAAAGCCTCCGCGTAAGAATACACATATTCTCCAGCCTAAGGCGTAAGCCTAAGCAAAAAATTGTCTAACTTAAGCTTAACTCCCACTGAATACGGTCCGGTCTTTATTTATACTTTTGCCCAATCAAATCAGCCATAAACTTTGTAGCTGCTACATTGGTAGGTTTTGTTTGTGCGTCGTGTAACAGATTGTAGCCTCTGAATGAACAATTTTTGCAATAGCTTTACAACCACTCATGTCCTGTTGGCACTTTAAATGCAAACTTTTGCGTACCGGCCTGCTTTTAATAAATACAAAATTACCCATGAGTGACCACTCGGCATTTTGCTTAAGCTCAGTTAATTAATAAAACGGAAATAAACTTTAAATTCGCTATTTTGTTGCCATACCCCCAATGTATCACTCTGTCTCTCCAATGCAATTTCGTTCCAATGCAAGCAACCGACATATACAGTTTCCATTTTAGTTGGTCGTAGTATTTCTGTGTGCCGGAGCCACATATGTTCTCTTATGAAATAAAATGAAATTATTGTTCTAAAAATGAAGTTAAGTACAAAGTGCCATACTCATTAGACTGTGTCTTCTTAAAGTTGTTTATTTTACTTTATTATCAAAAAGACTTTGGGCTGATTCACCAAACGGTTATTTTATTCAAACTTTAATCAATAACGAAGTTTTGATCATATGTTCCTGGGATTTTTCCGCTTGCTGAAGTGAATCTTCGCATTTGTGTTTTGTTCACAAATCGACTAGATATATAAGCAGAGTTAAACTGTAATCAATTATTGTAGCTTGCACAGAACATGACCAGGGTGTAGCTAGAGGTTTTATGGGTCACCCCTTTTGTGATTTTTGGTCAGGGTAGTTACGAATATTGAAGTTTCTAACAACAAATTTGCCCTTCGAAATTTCCATGGAACATATAATCTCTCAGTTGCAAAATCTGGCTATCATCATGGGCAAGACAGATTTTTCACGAAAAGTAATAAATTTTCACTGAAATATCCATTATCAAACGCGCAGTTCAACGAAATACCAGTGTCGCAGCAAAACAATACTGTTTATTCAATAACGAGAGATCTGTTTCCTGGTATAAGTATTGTTTTTATATGTTTCAACAATTTTAAAATTAAAATGAATATATTTAAATTCTTAAACCCAAACAAATTTCTTATGTCGATTCGTTGGTTTTACAGCTCGCCAGATTATCATCGATTTTAGAGGTTCCGGCCACTGACTGTCGTCGTATGCATGTGGCCAGTTGAGGCCTAACTCGTCACCTTCTAGCACGTCTTGCTCCGGAAGAAGACCGACGTTGGATTTGCGCACTCGTACCATATAACTTCGATCAATAAGCGAGCCAGAGTCAGCAACAATGTAGCAGATTAAGCTTGAAACTAAAGCGATTACTACAAGTTGATTTAAAAATTGCTGCATTTCTAGAGCAAATTCAAGCTTCCAGCGTTGCCGGATTTATAATACTTAAAATATATATTAACGTATAAGCTGAAGAGTAAGGCTAAAATTAGTTTTAGCGCTAACTGAATATTAATAATATATAAACCCTGAAAGGTTTGCTTTAGCGATTTCAGTAATGTATCACTTAATACATCGTAACCCAAGCCGTAAATGCAGCCTGCTAATCTGAACTAGTCAAAAGATATTTAACAGCTGTAAAAGCGAATCAAATCTTTAAACTAGTCTCCGATTTGAACTTGTCTAGTTTGAAATTAGGCGGAATACCGGCTTGAGCTGCGATATATATAATACGATGGGTTCACGAATTGTAACTGTTGCCGTAATTATACCCTAAGTACAACCCGAGGTCTGAATTGGCTTCAGCTGAACATCGACCTTCTGTGTAGTGGAACATCTGCCGGTGCTAAAGGCAATTTCAATAGGGAATACATCCGCATTTTTATATTAAAAGTGTATACTGTCGGTCAGTAAATTTTTAACGCTGAAACGTCGTCCAAAATTGCAGATAATACTGAAACGAACTGTTACTAAAATTAGCGAATTCAACATAATTTGAACAACCTAAAGTTCAACATAATTTACTAGACTTATTAAACCGGTCCAGAGCGTCCGCTCGGCGTTGTAATCGTAACAGTGAAGAGTAAAATTGTCGCAGACCTTCAGGTAATTGCAAAACAAAATTAAAGGGTTCGTGATTAAAACAGAGATTATGGGCCAAAGAGTGTATTACAGATTAGTTTGCTTTGCATCAACACTGGATGATGCTCGTGGATAACAGTATGCTTCTGGGCACGTACTGTGTAGAAAAAGATGTACCCAGCACGTGTTATGCTTTTACTTGCGATAGATTTTACATTCAAAACGAAGAAACTGCAGTGGCAGTTGCAAATATGTATAAAAAGTATTCTTACAGCGCTGGTCCATTTTGCGCCATGCAAAACAAACCTCGGTCCTGGCCCGGGCCCAAACGTTGGACTCGCGGGCATAAGCAATCGAGACCCTTGGTAAAGTATGGACCCGCTAGCCAAAATAAATCGGCGCAGTGCGTGACATTTTTGTGTTTCAGGAGCCGATGAAACAGACCATTGGACTGATATTGTATTAAGATTCAAATACGTATTTCTGAATCAATTCCTAACAATCTTCATAGAAACTGCGGTCGTGGCTAAGCAAGGGTTTTGAAAAAACAGGTTTCATTCTGTAGGAATTTCGAAAAGAGCTCCACAGTTCCAAACTGAAGTCGAGTCTACAAACCTGTACAGAAATCCCAATAGTCAAATTTGGACTCCGCCTGACTCAAATTCGACTCAATTTGACTCTGGCGGAGTCGAATTTTGACTCAGTTTGTGTAGTCAGGAAAAGCCTATTTCGAAAAGACTCAAATTGACTCACCAATTTTTGCAGTGTAAGCATTAACTTGTTTCTTCAAAAAAATTTTGAATGGACAAATCTTCTCGTCGCTTTATTTATAAAACTGCATCCACCTGATTTTAATTCTTAAATTACAATTATTTTCAACTACACCGATGTAAAAACTTTTTTAGTAAAACTGTGTTATAATTATATGGTCTGTTTCATATTTTGTTTTATGCTTCAAACGAACATGACGGGCCGAAGGTGATGGTTCCGGAATTGACCCGGTCCTAGAAAGCGGGCCGGTTCAAACCCTGAGGTGGCTACAAAATTTTGTCTAGAGTCATCGCTTAACAGATCTTGCTTGAATGTATATATCTGCATTTGTTAAATTCTAAAACTAAGGTGGCGTTGTGAAATCTTTCGCATGTATATACAGTATACGATAATTAAGTCAAAATTTAAAGCCCCAAATAGAACCGTGTTTAGTTCAAAAACTTTCCGGTTAATCTGTCATTTAAACCTATACCGGTTACTATCCACCGCAACACGCTGGCAAAACTGCATCCTGTTTAAACGGATGACTCTAATGCTCTCAGGTTGTGAGAAATACACAGTAGATACTCCTTGATATACTTGAAAACCTTCTGCAGCGTAGCCGGGGTTTCAGTGCCAGAGGGTATAACCTTATGTGCAAAATTTTTTTAACTTCTGAAACCTAGAAGATTTGTCCTGGAACAAGTTAAATGTACTGTTTCTTGTCTCTACAGAAATTTAAGATGGGTTTGATCTCCGCTAATTCTTCTCGTGCATATGGTGTGACAGCCTTGTAACAAAGTAATACATCATACTTGACCCGTCTCGAGTGCGAACCACTTAAGCTGAATGAATAATAGTCGTTGTGTACGACAAAGGCACAGTAAGTTGAATATAGCATTTCTGCTACAAATCATTAAATATGTTGAAAAATATCGTATTGGATGCAGAATATGACCGGATACCTGTTTCTGTTTCTGGTAAAAATCGGTGGCGACTTCTAATTCTGTTCTTTTTAGCGCATCCTTGAAAGCATTTGCTTGGTTTGAACTAAAATTTCATAAAACATTACTCGAGCTCTGGCTTGTGGTATTGTTATAAACCACTTTCGAAATTTCTGTCCTATATACAAAGGATTACCAGTTTCACTTCCACTGTGAATGTAAGATGCATATTGTTATTGCAATCCTTCTAAATCCGTGCGATACCTACAAACTTCTGCTCTGCAAAAGCTTAAACTAACTTGATTTAAGCTTAAGGTAATTTAGCAGCATTAAACACACTTTCTAGATAAGCTAAACTGTCAGGTATGTACACGCTTAAACTTTTTAAAGTTTTACATATTTTTAGTTTAGGCTAAGCTGAGTGAATTCCTTGATACGCATGATTTCTGGGCTGTACTTTATACTTTAACCAAAATTAGTTAATTTAAACTTGTGTCAACCTTAAAAATATGTTAGTGCAAGTTTAAGTTACAATTCTCGTTTAGTTAGTCCGTCCACCCGTTCAAAGTTTTACCTAGACTACTAATCAAGTATAGTTAAACTCAATATCCGCCTACCCGCGTATAGGTGTCGCTGCTGGAGGGCATGCACTGTCGGATTCAAGGGGAGTCACCCAGGCCTAAGTATAGCACAGGAATCAAAACCCAATTTTTTTTGTTAAGACATCGTATTAAAATAAGGTTTGGTTTCTCACTCGCGGGCTCCCGTGTAAAAAGCAGTTGGATCCGTCGCTGATAAAACATGCGTTCTGTTGGCAGACAGTTATAGATTTAAGCCTCGTCCAAGCACCAGACGCATTAATTGACGATCGGCAATGTAATTGTGAAAAAAGAAATATCATCCTAGACCGCATTTATTTGCCAACCAAATGGTGAATAAATTTTAGGTATTTATTATGGTTCGGTGCTCTCAGTATCACAGTACAGCATTATACATGCGACATAGGGACGCACAAGTTTTCGCAGTCAATTTCGACTTTTCATTCATATCTTTAGATAGCAACCGCATATTTTGATGGAGGCAGCGATATTTCTTAGAAGGCTCAAAAATCTTCCGGATATTTGTTTTAAGAAAAAATTGAAAATTAAGTCACAGGCTGCGCCAAAATACTTAAAGATAAGATGAATCCAATCTGTCTTGTTTTGGCTAAGCTTACCAAGCACCGCCGCAGTATGTGCTCCAAAACGACTTTTTCACAATTAGAACGGACATGATAGCGGCTCTGCACTAAATAATTGGTCCACAGGCCTTAGAGAAGTTCGGTCAAAGCTTGACCAAACGCCTTGGGCATGCAAGCCTCAAAGGCGGAAGCCGCACTTGACGTAGATTTTTAACTCGTGGGCTATATTAAAAGGTCATGTACTTGGTCTGCATTTCTTGCAGGCAAACATTTTTTATATTCTTATTTTTCAAACCGATTATCATGAAACATTAAAAAACTGCAGGGCACACTTAATTCTAAAATCGGTGGAACAGTAGACGAATGCTCTATATGACAAAATAATTTTTATTTGCAATACCCGATCAATAAAAAAATAACCAGGTTTTCCCATGATATTTCAGACGTATAAAATTACACCTTCCGGGGTTTGAGTTTTAAAATATCTTACTTTAAGCCACTTCAAATATATTATATATAAATATATATATATACATTTTTATATATATTTATATAATAAATAAATATATATATTTATTATATATATCTGTATATATCTCAAATATGGAGGATTTTCATGCGAGTCATCCAATAGTCGCAGCAACACGATATCAAATAGAAGGCGGATCCCGAGTCGGTTTTACCTTCAATAGCAGTTTATCTTTAAAAGTATCGTCCACGCCATATTTTAGCAGTTATAAAATAGTGTTCCAAAAAGGGGCTAAGAAGCAACTTTTAAAATAAAATGACTAAAAAACTGCTGAACGTTTCGACTGTAACCAAGCATTTCGATATTGCAGCGACTTGAGTATACGAAGACCCCAACCTGTCAGACAAGCCCTTGAAAAGTATATAAATAACTTTATCGATAAACCAAAAATGAATACAATTCAAAATTCTTTATTTGGATTCCAAGTCCTGAAGACTAAGCACAAATTTAAGCCTGCGTCCAAATCTATGAAGCGCAAATTACAAGATTTTTAGTTTATATTGAACCGAATGTGCAAAATTTTTTGAACTAGCACGGTGGATTGGTTTTACGGATACACAAAGGTGCCCTGTCTGGTTAATTTATTACTTTTAGTTCGTATCAATTAACTTTTGGTCGGATAATTTAAATAATTTACTACTGTCTACACAGTTAATATCTTGCGACTCAATAGTCACTAGAACTCTTGTAAACAACTTGATAGCTAACTTCTTCGGTTTGTTTCCGCTGGGCATCCATAGTCATTGCAATTGTTCAACATTAATTAAACATGTTAATTGTCATTCGTATATATGGTCCTGTTACAGAACCAGTTTCTCATTGTGTGAGCCAAATAACGACCACGAACTAAAATACCAAAATGTACTTCGTTTTATTCCATGCAAGATCTATATTTAACCGAGTCTATACAACTTCAATATGGTACCACGTACTTCATGCACAAAGTAAATTTACTTATTTTGTGTGAGATTTAGATTAGATCAACACACACCATCAGTGATGCGGAACAATGCAAGGCCTTCGCCAGCCTGTGAGATGGACCCTTGTAAAGGATCATTCACGTAATAATGCGCGCATAGTTGTAAAAAATTGTCCAACCACCCCATTAGGACCAGTGTCAAAAACTGTGCTGATAACAAGGGCCTCATGACAACACACACCCAGTGCTTAGATAACCGGTTTTGTCCTGATAGTGTTCCAAGGGAGTAGGGACAAAGCAGAGTCCTTTGACATGGACTACTGACAAAACGCAGGCTCTCGCTATAGCATTGTTTCTACGAAATAAATTTTAATTTTTGTGCATAGGTTCTGCTAAAACAAGTGTACAACAGTTGTCCTTTCGAACGGTGTCTCGCTACAGTGTAAGGACATTATGCACTGTGTATTGTGAGTGTAGCGACATTGGAGACACTGTAATCAGGATGTTTGAGTTGTCCTTGGACTCTACATAGGGACAAGTTCTAAATATAACATCCTTCCTACATAGTTCTTGAAAATCACATAGGTCCTTACCCAGTCTTGGACAATCTTTTAAACTAGTGCTCGCAGTATTACGTGAATGCCCCATAAAGTATCATTTTATCAATTTTTACTAAAATATATATAGAAAAAGGTTCAAATTTCTATTCTTGGAAACAAGTCTCCAACACTTAAGTCTATGCCAAACTGACTAAGCCTAACCGTGAATAACAAGATTCTTTATTTAAAATGCGTCCAAACCGTAATATTTTTAGCGTCGCGTTGTGGGTGGTTCCCTAGGTGATAGGGGTAGCAGCCGCGGCACTGCAAACCCTAGACTAAAAGTGTGATTTTACGCTGCACGTTTTCACACAGCGTCGGAAAATAAGCTGCCGGTTATTAATAATTTGTCAATTTAAATTTTTTAGAACCAGTTCGCATTTCAGTCGCAGACATAAACGCCGCTACAATATTGGGTCGATGTGTGCCGGTTGGGTCAGAGGAGAAAATTTCTCTGTAACTGCATATTTCAGTCTTTGTTCAATAGCCAGAGGCGGATCCAAAAGTTTCTGTCGTGCGGCCGCCTTGAAAATGTTATGAAACTAAAAAATTGTAAGGTAGGGATTAGGGACCTAATCATTTCATCACCGAAAAATGCTGATGGGGGCGTACGCGCCCCCGTCTGGATCCGCTAGTTTCAATAGCCAGCGATATTAAAATTCCATTGGGATCCAAAAGCTATGCACAGGTGTAACTGCATTCATAGTTGCCAGCGCACATGAGGCAGAAAGCAATTTTTGAGAGAAGTTGCATTCGCCAGAAATACGGCCGTTCAAGTATCTACTCCCCACACCGAGATAAGACGATTTACTTATCTGCAGTGTAAACGTATAATGACTACGAATCATTCATGGCCACGAATATATTTTTTAATATTCAAATCTGAATTATTCTACAACACGGCATAGTTTCATTAGCAGACTCCGCCGCAAAATAAGTGTGTAACATCTTTTTTTATTAAATATGTATTTAGGCTTGGTTGAATGCACTTCAAACTAAACTGTGTTCTTGGAATAAAATCCGTTCTATGAAATAGATTGCGTATGAATGACAATTAACAGTGTATTCCCGCTGTTCACGGTACACGTATCCTTGATGCCCAAAATTTAAAACAAAAATTGAAATAGATGAAACCACTGCCAAGTTCAAGTTTTCGGGTTAAGTAGAATTTAAACTGTGACTCTAGCACAGCACGTTTTGGAATTACCTTGGTTGTTAAAACAATCTAAAATACAAATTCTAGTCGCAGTTAATTCGTATTGTACGTTAAACTACCCAAGTAAGAAGTGTGATGCCTGATAGTAGAGACCTCGCAATCATTGAATCAATAAACATTTTGTCACTTGACCAAACGTGTTTAATAATAAATCATACAGCTTTTCGCTCGCGTTGTTAGCAAGCGGTTCTTCATACATTTACACACAATTTAAGGGTAAGTTTGGCCGATCTAACAATCGAGTCACCTTTTTTGAATAACCATAAAACTTAAATTTATATGGACACATAAATTTTGTAATTGCACCAAGATTTCCGCTTGTCTCTTATGTATCTTCTGGTAGTCTAGTCTACTTCAAATTGAAAATCCTGGCTAGGCACAAACCTAAAAGATACTACTAAGCCAAACTGCAAATGTGTGGAAGTAAAAAGCACCGTTTTGGTACTAAAACAAAGATGGGCGGATGATCCAGAGAGGATACCGGTGTCGCGCCTCCTAATAAGACTATATAATACATTAGAAACATTTTTCTTTTATAAATTACTACATTTGGGTCGCAAATAATGCGTTCAGCCTACCCGCTTCGTTCCGTCACAAGGTATTGTACCATTTCTAGATCCGTCACTGAAAACGACTCTAACCTATGAACCCGTAATCTCTATAAAATTAGTTTTAATCGGAATGGTCTATGAAAAAACAGTGCTAGCTATTGACAAGCAAAAGAAAGTTACACCAAGTCGTAAATCAATTGCGCTACATTGCCTTCGCAACCAAATTCAGGAACAAACCTTGGCGCGTTTCTCAGACAAATTCAAAACTTTTCTATTATAGTCGGCTAAACAGTCGTCTAAATTGAAACTCGAAAGTAAAACTGCCCTGGCCACGCAGGGGCGTGCAATAGCTGACCAAACCGGGGGCACACATACACTGAGACGCAATGTATAATGGTTGAAAATACCTCGCAAGCGAAAAGCCAAATACAGTTTAAATAATTTGTAACGTAGGGACCCAACGATGTTTAACACCAGCCGGCATCCCAACCGCTCCTGGCTCCTGTGATACTCACTAGTTGCTTGTTTGAACCGTATCAAACGAACCAACAGATTGCTATTTTATTATGAACCACAATTACACAAGTGTTTTGGGTAGGTTCCCGAACGCGAGCATGAACGGGTTTTAAGTGTTTAAGACTAATATATACCTACTTTCTTTGGAAAACTACTTACTGCATATCACTTCCCATTTCCTGCCATAAACAGAAACATTCCAAAGTGAATTCACGAAACACATAATGGTAAGACTAGCACTGGTCAACGTTGAAGTTAAGTCGATTTTGGGCATATATAAGTCGGAAAAATAACCTGAATATGTAAGCTTAAAACTAAAGTTTTGATCAATTTATCTGGTTAATAATATCATATTTCAAATGCTACTCACAGCAACTGACAATCAGTACAGAATCAAGCACTATGAAAAACTCATACTTAAGTTATTAAAGCTGCAAACTACAAAAGCTTTGGTTTGAAATCGAATTAAGTCATGTCATTGCAACCAAGCCAATGTAACTATAAATCAACCCGCGAAAATACCTGCCGTAGTAATATACTTCGCTACATTTGCAGACAGACTAATCTAGATTTTAAACATTTATCGAAGTTTTTGTATGAGCTGAGATAGTAAAACATTTTCACAAGTGGCCTGTGCTCGTTGTAGAACCAATTAAATTTTGGCCGGTTGAATAGCATCAGATATAAAATACAAACATTTGCAGCTCTTGTACACATTTCTACATTCAGGATTAAGCCTAAGGCTCTGGTTTAGTCTCAGGAAAGGGCTCAATTAAGCCTTTTGCTAAGCCTTATCCTGAGCCGAAGCAGACATTCCCATCATCTACGTTTAGGTTTGAATTTGGCCTAGGCTGAAAGAACTTAAGCCTTTTTGCGAAGCCTAATCTTCAGTGTAAAGCAAACATAGGTTAGCCGTTTCCAAAGCCTAGGTCAAATTCAAACCTATGGGTCGATGTGGGAAACGTGAACAAGAGCCTATGTAGTGATGGTAAAAAGTTTGCGAGCAATACACTTCACAGCAACATGTTTCAAAAACAGCTTGCTGTTACAGATAAAACAATTACGTTAATATTTCTATTAAATACACAGAACGATTTTGCGTAATTCATTCAAATAAGTATTGTTTTCGCTCAAGCATAGCTAATAGAACTTTAAAAAAATTTGCTATAAACAGAATTTCATGATATTTTCGATAACAGTAATAAAGATAAACCACATGAGATTAATTTTTGACCTGCAACAAAGTAAACAAGTTGCATGATATAACAAATGACATCTTGGACGTATACTAAACGCGTCTTAAAAAATACTGTCAAGAAGTTCCAAAAACGAGAATCTTCATAAACTGTGTTATTTTACTAACCTAAGATTTAGAATTTTTTCAAATAAAGTAAGCTGTTTTATCTACACAGACGACGTTACCGTTTTCAGCGTGAAAAAATTCAATATTTGAATCTAGAAAATTTTTCGAAACTATTTGGTATTGATTTTGACAATAATCAATGGACATTTTCTAAAATGTAGGTAGCACCTATCACCATTTGGTAATAAATCCTATAAATCCCGAACCAGCCAATTGAAACCTTCCAAATTTAACTTATATAGCATTCACATTTTATTGCTCCTACTGGTTAGCCTCTTCAAACATTCATATTGCTACAACGTGACGGGTGCTACACACATTTCAAAATACAGGCCCTGATATTAAAATATCAAAAGCAATTGTGACTTAAGAGTGATCTGATCGTGGATATGGTAATCTGTGCCCAAAAAATTGACCGCCCTTTCAATACTCCTTGCAGGCTGGCGTTCTCAACAATAATCAGTCCAACTGTGTTCAATCAAAAGATGACTTGAACTTTCAATAATAAATGTTGCGCGATCTGAAGAAACATTGCGGTTCAAAAATAATAATTTAGTAATTTCAAGAATCGGGAGCATCTCAATTCATAGAACACATAATCCGAGCAGAATTTGGTATAATTAAACGTTTATGTAATCCACAGCAGAACCAGTGCATTGTGCAATAATTAGTTATTCAAAGCAATAATAGCTACAATTCTGAGGATTTATTAAATTTCCAAAACTCGTCGTTGATTACACCAGCCGCAAATCAGTTTTCTTTCATAATTAAAGGTTGTGAATCTAAACGTTTACTAACGCTAATTGATTATCAGTTATCATCCTACATAACTCAAAATGATTAGAACTTTCGAGCTGTTTCTAACCTGCCACTGATTTACATTTTATAAAAAATTGTTACATGAATTAATAAAGTTGAATTTAAAAAAATAAAATCCACAACCGCATGAAGTTAAACTTGATCAATTAAAATACACGGCGTTAATTGCTCATCATCGTGATGGCAAAAGAGCCAGCCGCTGCCTGCAAAACGTCATAGGACTAAAAATAGCGAAAATCATTGAAAACAAATGCTCAAAGACTGAGAAAGTTTTGAAATTTTAAAAGGCCCTCGACCAATTAGATTTTAGGTTTATTCACACCTACTGATGTCTGCTTTTGCATTGGCGAAATCAGCAACCGTTCCATAGATATTTCTATGATGTCACTTGCTACTATCCGCAAAATTATAAACGTCAACTGTAGCCGAATAAAGTCGTATATATAACGTCAACCCTTTAGAAAACTTTCAACGTTAAGCCGTCAATGGAAGATTGGGAAATCAAAACCAAGTCGGAATGATAAAGTGTCATGTATCGTGTAGCCTTATCAATGGAAGGTGTAACCAGGGGAGTTTATGGGTAAGCCTCCCTGTTCCCCCTTGAAGTTTTTGTGAAGTGGTTTTTAAATTCTTGTTTAGCTTGTAACGGAAAAAAATCGCATTCTTTTGGCTCATGTAAAATCACGGGCGGAACGTTCTTCTGTGAGACTGCAATGGAGTAAGCTTAAGCTTAAGACTATTTTTTGCTTGGCTTAGGCTTACGTTTAGGTTTAGGCTGAGGAATATGCTCATTCTTACGCTTAAATATGAGGAGAAAGTAGTTTGTTTCTTATTTCCATTTGAACATCCAAAATGGTTTTGTGCTTGAAAACATTAATTATTTTATTTTTATTTAAAGCTTTATATAAACTTCTATTTAGGAACAAGGCTAGATGGCTTTTCTATGTCCTCATTAAGATAAATTTGGATTTTGATATTTCAGCAGCTTAGTTTTCACTGTTTACTTCAAATATTTACCAAATTCGTTTTTAATAAAACTTAACTTATAGCCATTATACAGCAATCATAGGGACACGGTAGTGTCACTATTATATGTTTCTTCCAAAAGTGTTCACGTCTCTCTTATGTTTCGATCAAAAGTCTATTATTTCTACTATTATATATACAAACGTATGTCATTCAAGATCATGGTAACCGGTGTTCATTCGCTATATTTAAAGAAACTTTGTCGAAGTATTAAACGTAAACGTTTTCATAAGATCGGAACCGCAAAATTTCGCATTGGTATTTGGATTAAAATCTTGTCGCAAGGTGTTCTACAGAGTCGTATATTGTAACAATCCAATTTCTTATGTGCTACATAAGTTACCTCAACCATATACGTTAAGCTATTTATTTAACGAAAATACTATTGTTTAGTACGTATATATGCGAAACATGTTGAGTGAACAATTACGAAAAACATTGGCTTATATGATTACAAATTAGTAATAACATAGCTAGTTTTGGTGAAGGTACGGTAGATCGACCCCCCTAGAAACTGTAAGATTATGTGATTTTCCGACGTATTTGAGGCAGCTGATTTCAAATCTGTTATTTATATTCTTGTAGGGCCGCTGGTTAAAAAAATATGCGCTTTCAAAGTCTCAGCCCATTTTGTAAACAAAAACACCGGTCGAGTGCACCTGTGGCTGAGTGGTATGATGTTCACATACCACGGCGTTTTTTCGGCTTTTGGGTCGCGGGTTCAAGTCCAAATGGGGGAACTAAAAATTGAAACTTTATGTGTATTTTATTTGATTTTCCGACGTATTTGAGGCAGCTGATTTCAAATCTGTTATTTATATCCTTGCAGGTCCGTTGGTTAAAAAAATATGCGCTTTCAAAGTTTCAGCCCATCTTATATGTAGTATATACAATGTAAACAAAAACACCGGTCAAGTGCGCCTGTGGCTGAGTGGTATGATGTTCACATACCACGGCGTTTTTTCAGCTTTTGGGTCGCGGGTTCAAGTCGTACTGGGGGAACTAAAAATTGAAATTTATGTGTATTTTTACCAAGGCGCGTTCTTGAAAACGTAGACGTAACATCAAGCTGTCGAAAACTGTTTGAGAGCGAAGTCGAACGCTAATTTAATGCTGAATCTTTATAATGCAAAACCTTTCTCTTGATTCAAGTTGTGGTGGTTCATTCCGGAGTGGCACCCACTGCATCCGCCAGTGGTATGAGAGACACTTTTTATTTAATTCGTAGTAGGTGCCTAGATTTTACATTCGCGTGGGTTTTTTTTCTAAACCTAGATTTACATTTAAGCTCAAAGTTTACGCGTAAAGTACAGATGTCAGTTTTGATTTACTGCTCGATGTATTATTGGTAGCACCAAGTTGAGCACTGAAATGTCCAAAACTCGGTTTAGAATATTTGAAGAAATTTTGACGTGCAAAATTAACACCACTAATTTAATAAGGTTCCCAAAGCAAGCAGTCTCTTTCAAAAACGTGACGCTCGAACACAGCGGGCTCTCATTATAGTATGAACCGGCCCAGATTTTTCAGGCCCACGCCCGGCCGCCTTAGTTTTTTGTTTTCGAAAAGAAAACAAGAATAAGTTACAAAGCAAACCTTATAGTTGCGGATTCGCAGTTTTGACTGGGGATGGAATTGCATTATTAGAATTTCTTGCACAATTAAGAGGAAACGAACAAAGAATTAAAATATATTAGCATTATAAATTGAGCGAGTTACCTAATAAATAAAAATGAAATTAGGAAAGCGCGACTTTTGTGATTGTGAAAATGTAGTTTTTAATTTTCATGGAAATATAGCTTAACAGTTCTAAAACAATTATAACGTGAGTATATATGACTTTAAATTTGACTTTTTCGCACTTAAGGTAAATTTACATCAAATTTCTTCCTAAAGCTTAGAAACTAGAATGAAAAGTGCCCCGATGTGGCCATAGAAAACGATATGTTTCGGTAGTAAGATTTTTAGTTCAATACCGCTAGTATTACAATTTCCATGCATGCGTATAAAGTTTAAAAACTAGATTAATTTGATGCCAATCAGCGTCCTCCCGAAACACGACACAACAATACTATAGAATTAATAAAAGTTAAATCATTGAGTTTGATTGACTGCGTAACGGAAACATATCCGCAACTTTTTCGGAGAAAAGTCACAATAGATAGTAAAGTGTCCCGACGAGGCTATAGAAAACGATAACGCATCAAGTTTTGGAGCTGTGTAAATTTTGTACCGTACAGTGCCCTCTCCATACTTGGCTAAACGGTACCCAGATTTTAAACTTTTAAAACATTAAAATATTTGAGTGAGTACGTAGCGAAACAATATTTGCAACTTTGCTGACGAAATCTGCGTTGTATTCCAATGACGGCCAATGTAAACATCAGGGGCGGAACGTTTTTCTGCGGGACTAGAATGGAATAAGCTTAAGGTTTAGATTAATTTTTTGCTTGGCTTAGGCTTAGGATTATGCTCATTCTTACGCTTAGGTTTAGGCTTAGGAATATGCTCATGCTAACGCTTATGCTTAGGCTTAGGATTAGGAATATGCTTATAATACTGATCCGCTCCTGTTCTTTACATTGAGCCAATTGACGAACAAACACGTTTTTAATATTGAGTCACCAGCATTTTACGCTTAATTTCTTCTTATATACTCTTTTTAAAACCCAAAATTTTTCTGCATATATTCGAAACTTCAGTGTACTAAGTGCAAGAAACTAATGTCACGAGAGTGTACTCAAACTTTTTCCATCAACCATAATTCGTCATTTATATTCTAGTATTTATTTCTTGTTTTAATATTTCGAAACAGTGGATCACATGTCTATTTGGCCGCTGTCAGAGAAAGTTGCGGATATGTTTCCGTTACGCAGTCAATCAAACTCAATGATTTAACTTTTATTAATTCTATAGTATTGTTGTGTCGTGTTTCGGGAGGACGCTGATTGGCATCAAATTAATCTAGTTTTTAAACTTTATACGCATGCATGGAAATTGTAATACTAGCGGTATTGAACTAAAAATCTTACTACCGAAACATATCGTTTTCTATGGCCACATCGGGGCACTTTTCATTCTAGTATTTCTTTTTAGTTTGTCTAATTTTTGGAAAAAGGTACAGAGTTGTACATCGTTATTTGTTTATTGCCAACTACTTCAGTTAGAATTTTATATGAATCATATATACTCTTATTTTGGATCAATTTATGCTATAATGTGAAATTGAACTTATTTTCCAAAATATTTAAGGTGTAACATGGAACAGACCTTAATACTCTTATTTTTAATTTATTTAAAATAGCATGTACTGTGTAACCTACTCTTATTTTCCATCTATTCAAAATAAGCATTTACAATTGAACTTACTCTTATTTTTCATTTATATATTTGTTGGAATTTAAAATTGAATTTTCGTTTATTTTTCATCTATTAGAGTTGGAATTTAAAATAGGACTTTCTCTCATTTTTCATGTATCTAAGGTAGAATTTAAAATTGAAGTTTCGGTCACTTTCTATCTATTTTGTGGGGTTCACGTTATGACTGGGGCAATTTGGAACACGTTTCGTGCCTATTACAATATCGGGTAACATTTTATCTGCACATGGATGCGCTATCGATTTCAAAAATTTTGAATTGTCTGCTATCCTGATGTGACATTCACAGTTTGTACTGTAAAATTATATGATATACACAATATTGTCCGCCAATTGATATGTTTGAAAATGTCTGCAAGGTTGTGGTTAACTAGCCTGAATGTCCTGTAAAATTTCAATTTTGCATTATTTGTACTTAAAAACGTATTTAGGAAAATTTCCGCCAGAAACAAAAAAATGAAACTAATTCAGCATTCGAAATCACTCTAAGCTACATTATTTGACATTTCATTGTATTTTAGTGAGCACAAATTACTGTCCTGCATCATGTCACGTGATATGCGGTAGAATTTCGGAATATCATATGATATTGGCATAAATGTGCCGTGGAATCATGTGACATAACTATATCTGTATACGATGATTACTGAAGATCGGGGATTTTTAGGCCAATGTCATGTGACATTCATATTGTGTCTACAGAACTGCTATTCAGATCACAGCATTTTTTGTTGACGTGGACTCATCGTAGAAAACGTGTTCCGGGCTGCGCTAGATATATCGTGAAGTACACATTAAGTTAGAAAGTAAAATTGAACATTCTCTGGCTTTCCATCTATTTAAGTTAGAACTTAAATTGAACATTCTCTCATTTTCTACCTATTTATGTTAAATATCAAAATTGAACTTACTCTTATTTTCCATTTATTCAAGTCAGAATTTAACATTAAACATGACTCTGTAGTATGTTTATAATCAAATTGTAAATCAAACGGCACCAGAGTGGGACGCGGGTAAAAATGACAGTTTTTACCCGAACCCGAGGCAAACCTTTAACAGTTAAGGAGCAAAACATACGCTATTAACTAAGCGAGACAGCCAGCGTTGAAAAAGCAAAAGTTCTGTGCATTATTTTGGGTTAGAAATTTTTATCTTTCTAGGGCGTATAACGTAAAACTTCATTAAAGAGTAAATCACCAGCGATCTTTAAAATACTGGTTTAACTTTAGGTGCGGGTAAAAGGTGGGTAATGGGTAGATCTTTTTAGCGTGAATATTAAACCCGCGGATAATACATTCTTATTTGAATAGGAAAAGTGATTCAGGTAAAAATTCTTACCTACATCCCACTCTGAACGGCATGTGTGCTTGCAGTCTTTGTTTGCTAATGCGCTTATGTTCCGCGCGATACAATACTATGTTTCATGCGATTGCATGCAGTTGATATGGTGATGATAGAGCAAGCGATATATAAATGGGTTAAGGCTATAAAATCAAAAGAAATCAGTCAACCTGTAACGAAAGCTAAACTGTTTTGGTAAACGATTAATATCCGGTTTATAGACTGGTGTATAAATTTTAACATCCTTGACAATACGATATATGTGGTGTGCACACATATTCAAGAATTCATATAGAGGCGCACCTTTGGGCCAGATTTACACGCGGTAAGGCGTGTGAATTCTCTCGGGTTAAGAATTTCAAAGAGCGGGTATAAATTTGTCATTGTTTAATTACCAATACTATTAAGTTACAAACGAGAAACATATATAAGACTGGCCCTGTGTTACATTGTTTTACATACCTATATAATAATTGTATGCTTTGTCATAGGTAACAGGGTACAACCTGAGGTCCATCTATATGATTTCAGCAAAAAATCGAAATTCCTTCTTTAGTCGAATTTTTGTCGGAGGTTTCGTCAGTTTTAGTAGTGACGTTTTTCGTAGTTTGTAAAATTTGCGTTGCTCAATAACATGTTTGTAACTTTGGCCGTAACTTTCAAGGGTGGTGAAATAATGGGGACGATGTGGAACGAACTTCGGTCGTTGGATCAAGCCGACGAAAATTTTTTCAACTTCGAATACAAAATTTGTATCGACTAAATTTCTGAAAAAAATAGTAAAATATTTCGCGTTTTGCACATAAATAAAACTGGATTTTTAGTGTTGAGGTTAGCAGTTTTTAAAGTCTTGGTGAATTCTCGTCCTGTAAACCTCCGCACCCCGATGGCCAAGTGTATGGATGCGTTTCTCTAAGACGTTTGGCTGGTCACCGACTGCTAGCATCTTTTGAGTAATTTTTGATGAAGTTTGAGGATATTTCTGTAAAAAAAGTTTAAAAACACTAAACTTATGACATAAAACTGCAGACAATTTTTCAAAATTCAAAATTTGGATATTAGTTTAACTGCGTAGAGATGTTTTAGATCTCATTTCGATCTCCAGTTCTGAACGCAAACTGTGAAATTAAAGGTGCGTGAAAATGGGCCGCGGAAAGGCAGTTTAGCGAATGTATACCCTCGGTATCGCAACTAATTAACGACTATGTCAACTGGAAAACACATAGCTTGAAATACATATGGCACATGTCGCAGCGACATTTCGTGTGAAAATGTAACACAATCCGTTAAGTCAGGCAAACAAAATGTCATTATAAAATCAAACATATGACATAAAGCCTTAAAAATAATTTCAGTACCTGTAAATACACTCTACGTAAACAATTATAAGTGTTTCATGCGAAAGCGCTTGAGCAATCGTCAGAGATATGTGTTTTACGTTTAAACCTGATCATGGATATATTGTTTTTACTTGAAGTCTAAATTCAAGCTAGCATTCAAAACCCCAGACTCTCTCTCGTATGGGATGCATTTAGGATAAGGGAGGACTCATTAACGTCCTGTTGGAATTGAATTTTGTTGGCCATTGTGCATGCGTATGTTTGCAACACGGTTTGGGATGAGTTGATTGTTTTCAAATTTTTACATTAATTAATAGACGTGTTACATAGCTAATAGCTAGTATTAATTTTTTATTTGTTCTATCTGCATATAGCGAAAATTTGCTATTAATGTCAATATAAAAAAATGCACGTTATACCAGCGAACCATTTGTTGACCAATGAACGATGTTTTATTGTTCGTAAATCAGCAAATAACTTGCTTAAGTCGATAATTATATATGAGCTTGTTGCACCAAAAGTATGCAAAAAATGTAAAAAAGAGGTAAGCATTAATAAATGGTAATTGCACATAACGCCCAGCCGAAATCACAGTTATATTCCATCATACAGCAAGTAGCGGAGGGGATAAAAAAGTCATGAAAATGAGACTGCTTGCAAACCATGGCCAATATGCAACCTCAGTCTGTTGCGTACATTGTCGGGGGCAAACGTTTAGATGCGTTGGTAAAATCATTCAAAAATTTGATTTTTCCAAATCAAACCCACACTTTAATGAAAGAGTGGAACCTGCCGAATAATTTTTGGATAAACGTTCTTGGCGCACATTATGCCATTATCCTGTATATGTGAAGAAAACTGTTAACCTTTTCTCACATGAATATTTTCTATTTCCCCTGAGACATACTTTCATGCTAGGATTCGAACTCCAGTGACTGGAGTGGGAGGCGTATACCATCACCACTCAGCTATAGGAGCTTGACGCTCGAGTCCGAGGGGGCTCTCACGTCTTGTGGTGATTTAGTACTATGTATACGTGTTGCAATTGTTAAACGCGGTGCGATATATATTATTTAACGTATACACACTGCGCAGAGTTGCCAATAGGCAACTCAATGTGAGAAGGAGTTAATAACTTTTACGCCGTAGACAAATTGAATATAAATTGCTGCCGTTATTTCATAATAGTATATCCGGTAAAATTCACACCGGATACGGAAAGCGTTATTAGTCACGAAAATCGTCCTGATTAATTTCGGTTATTCATAATAGGTAAAAATGAAAGGGTCTAAAGTTTACCATTAAAATAAAATGTAGTTATAAGGAAACCACTACTGTCATACTGTTTCATTGGTGTTCGTAGCCAGAAGGAGCCAGTGGGGGTGCAGCCCACCAGAAGAATTTCAAACTACGTAACAAAATCATCGAAAGCTCTTGTATGGCCCTTCTAACATTGTTTAGCGGCCGCAAACCACGTGAGATAGCTACGGGCCTGGTTTCAGGCAAATAATATTTGAAAGCAGAATCTGCGCTTTTACTCTGATTGAACTAAAATGCATCAGTTACACAATGATGGCACATTACAAAAAATGTTGATAAATGATTTTAGCAGTCGCGATCATGACTTTAAGTAAACATCATTTTAACCCGTTGACAGACTCCATAATGCTATTCGCTGTCGTAGCGTCACGCGAAAAATGAAAGCGCAACGAAATCACAACCGTGTATTCGCTTTCGTTTCTAATAAGCATCACCTGTAAATTCCGAAATTTTATAGGTGTACTATTCTTTTTTGTTGTTTCGGCAGTGCTTTAGAATTGAAAAGGATTTAAAGTTGTTTCAAACTAAGCCTTTTCAGCCACTATCTTATAATCAAATTTTACAAGAAGCAGAGCATTGAGTGGATAGGCTAGCGCGTAGTTCCAACTGAAGTGCCACACGCAAGCCGAGAATTTAAAAGTTTGTAAAACTTGAAGCGCAAAAAGTAGCTTCGACCATATGCTGCAACATCTACAAGATAAATTGAGCGATGCCTGTAGTAAATTGAACTTGAAAATGCGGCAAGATCTGTTTCATTTGATATAAAGCGTTAAGTTTTAAAGCGCCCATTTATCAGTACACACAATATAAATTGTTTTAAAATTTCAAGACTCCTACTTTCTGAAAATTTCAAGGCGTAGCCTTAAATATATAGATCAGAATTTTGTTTCTTAATGGTTAAAACATAAATGTCTTATATTCAAGAAATTGCAATTCCTAATTTATAAGATACAAGATTCTTTCTTTCAAGAAATAGTTGTCTTTTATTCAAGAATTAATTTTCTGATTTGTATGCAAAAGCTGGCTCCGTTTATATATTCTTACCAATTTTGGAGTCGGTTTCCGTGACAAATTTTTGCGTTTTATTTCAGACATGTTTCTCTTATATTCCAAATATTTTTCTTAATCGTTCATAAAACAAAAGTCTTGAATTTAAGACATTTCAGTCTGAAACATTTTAGACCAATATTTCCGAAAAATTTCAGAAATTATATTAATGAATTCAAGACATATGTCGGGTGGAGTCTGTTTCAAGACATAATTGTCTTAAACTTTAGACAATATTTCTTGAATACAAGACAGTTTATTTTGTGTGTAGTTTTTAGTTTAAATAATGGGGCAGGGACCGGGCGTAGCAGCCGATTATACTACCAGAACTGTATTATAACAATGAAAAATGTGAGATTTGTTGCATTCATCGAGTGGTCGAAAATAAGCTGTCTAACAAAACCTACTGAAACAATTTACCTAAACGGCAACAGACAACTAAGCGTGGGTTGCCACGCTACCTTAACAACGTATCAGGCCCTATGACACTTTTATTGAAACAAGTTTAATGAATTGAAATCAATAGCTAGTAAACACTGTATTAATGACTTTCGTTCGATACGCACACTATTTTTATGGAACTTTTTTAACTTACAACTCGAGGTATATTGTAAAAAATTTGTTGCACAGATTAATGTCGAATATCCAGCTGTGCCAGCGGACGGATATTTTTAATATATGGTTTTGAAACTCCATTACATTAACCTTTCGGTCGCGGTGTTTTTATCGCAGTAAGCTTTTTCTACAATAATCATAACCGACAACGCGAACAGTTATTAACCGCATAAAATAGAAATAGAAATAAAAAATTTGAGCCAACGTATAGAATAGGGGCGGAACAGCTGTTAGGTACTATATTCTAGGGTACAAACGGATAGTAAAAAACCGAAACGGATGGTGATCGAACTAGCGCAAACGGGAACCATAGATATTTAGTATAAAAGGTTTAAAGATGTTTTATGTGTCTGCCAATACAATTGAAACGTGCAAATATTCACCGGGCTTTCTATAATTTTAACAAAGAAATGGCGGATGCGCCTAAATTTTTAAGATTTCGGATGAATTTCGCAATTTTGTTTATTTTGAACAATTGCAGTCAGGGTGTAAATGGATAGTAAAAATAACGGAAACGGACAGTGACCGAAATAACGGAAACGGAAAACAGATATTGAAGTATGAAAGTTTCAAAGATGTTCACTTTTCTGCCAACACAATTTAGACGTCCAAATATTCATTGCTCTGTCCAAAAATTTCAAGAAAAATAGCGGATGCGCCGAAATTTTTAAGATTTGGATGAATTTCGTAATTTTTGTTTCACTTTGAACATTTGCAGCATATCAGTAATGAAAGTTGTGAGACATATACGTAACTTATAAACTAGTTTTGAGCGTAAAAATAACTGAATTTCCGTTTATTTCTATAACGGAAACGGAAATGAATACAGATTTTTACGGGAACCGGGTATCCGGTTACACTCTGTTCTATTCCAGTCTCACAGAAAAACGTTCCGCCCCTGATCGTTACATGGGCCAATTTGAAAGGCTTTGCTACAAAGTTTATGATAGCTAGCAGGGTGTTAATGGATAGTAAAAATAACGGAACGGATAGTGATCCAGATATCGGAAACGGAAAACGTATATTGAAGTACAAAAGTTTTAAAAATGTTTTATTTTGTTGCTAACACAATTGAAGACTGCATATATTCACCGATTTTTCAGAAATTCGAAAGAAACAATGGCGGATGCATCGAAATTTTTAAGATTGAATGAATTTAATAATTTTTATTTCTCTTCAAACAATTGCAGCATATTTGTAACGAATAATTGCGAGATATATGTGATTTACAACTAATTTTGAACATAAAAATGACATAATTTCCGTTTTGTTTCTATAACGGAAAAGGACACAGATTTTTTACTGGAAACGGATATCCGGTTACACCCTGGTGTAGCTAGTAAATTCAAGTAAAATGGAACTAAATGTTACGTTAAACAATGCAGAAGCTAGGTAGTGGCCAAAATACCGCAATTTACTACCATGAATTGGTTATTTTTGGGTAGCAGGAATTTTAAATATCTTTGTCAGCTTACGCTAAAATTCGGAAAAAACGAAATTTAAGACACACTTTTAAGTATATATACACAGAACGGGCATTTGGCTGTTAGCTGGGGGCAAACGGGTGTCTGCCTCAGGCTCAAAATTCAACCTTGGACTCCATCAGAATTTTTGCCGGAAGTGCCGGCAATTCCGATAGTGAGATTTTTTAGTTCTACAAAAATTGTACCGCTCGTTGCGCTTGGCAATAATGCGCCATTCACTCTAATTTACGTGTTCGGGAAACCAAAAGTGGTTTAGGGCTACCCTAACACTTGGCACAAGATTTTGCATGAGAAGTGTTAGGGTAACCCTAACATGTTTTTTGTCTTAGAGTTACCCTAAAGTGCGGCACAAAATTTTGCTCGCCAAGTGTTAGGGTAACCCTAACATGTTTTTTGTCTTAGAGTTACCCTAAAGTGCGGCACAAAATTTTGCGCGCCAAGTGTTAGGGTAAACCTGACACTTTTCAAAAACTTTGGAGTGTCTTTTGATTACATAAACAACCAGTGGACACATACGTATTAGGTCCTCGAATTTGGACAGTGGCCTGGGAATATTTCCGGCTGCAATAAAGTGAAAAATTTATTTTCAGTGACTTTATTAAATGGACCATTGCACCGCCGTGACCTTCCTGTAGAATATATATTGTTAACCATTTCATTCAGCCTTTGTGCTAATATATCTTTATTTCACCACGTGTCTTGTATTTCGGAAATTAAACAGCGTTTTTATAAAGAAAACGAATGTGTTCTTGATCTGAATTGACTGAAACAAAATTCGTTTATCCACTTTTCGGTAATTACAGTCACTTGCTGTATACCTAAACGCTTCGGCAAACCCTTTTTCAATGCCACAACCTAGCCTAAAAGCCTAAAGCAGACCCAGCGTAAAGTTTAAAAATACTAATTTTATTTGAATTTTAAAACCACTTCTGACCATAAAAACACTGAATTTGTTTATACACATAGAAATAAATTTTTTGCGCCTTAGGGTTGTCTCAACACTTGGCATAGAATTTTGCGTGTCAAGAGTTAGGGTAACCCTAGGACAAAAAACATTAGAGTTTGCCCTAACACTTATGCGGGGTTCACGCTCTAACCGGGGCAGCTTGGGACACGTTTCGTCCCGAGTAGACTATTGTGTAACATTGTGTCTGCTTGTTGACGCCATATCGCGTTCAAAAATTCGTATTCGTCTGCAATATCATGTGAAGGTCATCTTTTGTTCTTCAATATCATATGATATTCGAAGTATTGTCTGCGAATATCATATGATATATTTTCAAATGTCTGCATGCTTGACGTAACATATCCAAATTGTCCTGCTGAATATCATATGGTACTAGAATGTAAAATTTGAATTTTTGAATTATGACACTGTTTTTCTAAGCGATTTTGTGTTGGAAATGAATTTGCAGACGTGTGTTTGGTATTTTAAGCATATCTGTTCTCTGCCGTCCGACTTCTATTAATTTACTAGCACCCGAAGATTACACTGTCCAGCTGAATATCATATGATATTCGCATAAATCTCCCTTATTATCAAATGATATACAGACTCTTGTACACGTTGATCTTCTGAGAGCGGTGGTTTGTAAGCAAATGTCATATGACATTCGACTTTTGTCTTTTCATCCAATATGAGTGCTCGCATTTTAATGTAGACGTCAAATCAGCATGGGACAACCGCGTCCCGCGTGCCCCGATTATAATGTGAACCCCGCATTAGGGTAACCCTCAGACAAAAACATGTTAAGATTACCCTAACACTTAACACAAAATTTTGCGTGCCAAGTGTTAGGATAGCCCTAAACCATTTTTGGTTCCCCTTACACTAAAATTATTAAAGTGAATGTCGCATAACTTTCGGTACAATTTTAAAATCAAAGTTTTTGCCAACGTAAAAAAAGAACAGGGGCAGAACAGTGTTATAAGCATATTCCCAAGCCTAAGCGTAAGAATGAGCATATTCCTAAGCCTTAGAAGCAAAAAAAATAGTCTAAAGCCTAAGCTTAATCTATTCTAGTCCCACAGAAAAACGTTCCGCTCCTGATCTTTTTACATGATCCGAAATTTTTGACCGGCTTCGTCTGGTTATCAATATGAAACCACTCTGCTTTGAGAGAACATGACGGTTTCCGATGTTGACATACTATCAGTGTGCAACAGGAATTACAATTTACCGGAATCTGAATTTGAAAAACTATACCGGAAACGGAAAATGAAAAGTTTAAGTTTAAGTCCGAAGCGCTCGTTTGCCGAAAACCCCGGGTTTTATTAAAAGGATAAACCACATTTACATCAACGAAAGCAATTATATAAACCAAAGAAGGCAACAACATATTATCATAACATAACAGAGGTCCTTGAAAATTACCCATTATTCTACTCTGCTTGCAAGGATATTATTCAGTAGCAAATATGTTAAAAAGCACACAAGAAACCTAGTTTCAAAACAAACTACAAATCAGGTACGCTGAGGAAAAGACATTCGAAAACCCAGCATGCTATCATTCTGTCGGGTTATTGTTCCAAAAACCTTAAAAAACATTCTTCTTTTAGATACAGCTTAAGTTTGCACAAATTTCTATAAACATTTTCCTGAAAAACATCAACAACACAGACATTTTCATTGTTAAACTCCAGTTTACATCGAGCACTCCATATTGCCAATTGTGCATGTTGGACGATGAAATTAAAAGCTATTCTCTTTAATGGGTCGTGAATATTTCGTCCCAAAATTAAATCCGAAATCGTTATTTCATTTACTCCAGCTACCTGTTACAAAACGGGAGTAATGAAAAAACTAATTTCTTGCGCCCGCAAACAATAAATAAACACATGAACATTATCCTCCCGCACTTCAATTCCATCCAAATAACAAAACGAACATATATTTGTCCCATCTGTAAAATGACTAGTGCGGTGATTAGTATACAATGACTTGTGTCTTAACCTAAAATGGACGTCTCGCGCAGAGCCGTCAACATATTTCGCTTTTGCCCATATCCATGATCGCTCGACAAAAATAGGTTCAACTCCTAGCTCGTCTCGCCAAAAACATGTTTAGGATGCATGAGTACCTTATACACAGCGTGTATCCACATTTTATACAGTTTATTTGCCGACACTGTTTTTAAAGATAACTTTTCGCCAAAAAACCAACAAAAATTTCCATCCATTTTAAAAGATGACTCAATCATTGCAATCCGTATCTCTTTATATAACTCCGGTACATCAATACGTCTCAGTGAACGTTTAGTCGAAAACTGAACTTGCCGAAAGAAATGTTCGAAACATCTCTTCCAACTCACAACTTCGGTACCTTTTAATATTCGAATATAAAACATTAAACGATTCACTTTCAGTCTGACAAAAATATTTGGGAAATTTATCCCGCCGTGACTAGGTTGTAAAAACAGGATATCCCTTCTAATAATACTAGCGGTAGACGGGTACCACAACCACTTATAAACCACATTTATAGTTTCCTTCACTAGTTGCTCAGGGGGTGTTACTAATTTTATCAAATAATTAAACATACACAAAAAATAAAGTGAACAAGATGGATTTTTCCAAAAACAGAGATACCTCGGGGCGGTATTCGCTGTTCAAGACTTGCAATTGTTTCATAGCACTTTATTTAATTTTCAGGAACATCGAGTCCCTTTGAATCAAACCAAAGGCCATAAATTTTCACTCTTTCAACAATAAAACGTGCGTATTGATGGGGTACAAGTGCGTTCCTTAGATCGCCCATTAATATTATCTGTGTTTTAGTTTCTTTTAGTCGGCTGCCAGAGGCCTTTTGAAATTTTTCAAAAACATCAAAAACCACACTAATATCTGAAATCCTACTTAGAAAAATATTAGTGTCGTCGGCAAACTTAGTCACTCGGGTGTTAATGCCGTATAGTGGTATCCCCGAAATTCTTGAAGTTATTCGAAGATAATGAGCTACCACTTCCGCTGTTATGACATATAATGACGGCGATAAGGGACACCCTTGTCGAATTCCACGGAAAACATGAAAAAATTCTGACTTAAAACCATTAACTATAACAGATGATCTTGTACATCCGGGTTTATAAATACATTTGATCATGTTTAAAAAGTTTTCGCCAAAATTCATGACCCTAAGTGTCTCAAAAATAAATGACCACTCCACCAAATCAAAAGCGGCTTTGTGATCAACTGATAGCAGCAACGCCTTTGCGTTGCTTTCATTGGCATAATGAATAACAGACATGACATGTGCAACACTGTCTTGGATAATTCTGTCGGAAACCGAGCTTGTCTGATCCGGGTGGACTAAAGATTTCATGACCGATTCTAATCTTTTTGCCAAACTTTCGTAAAAATCTTATAATCTATATTCAGCAACGTAATTGGCCGCCAATTATCGCGACACGTTTTCCTTCCATTCCCTTTATATAATAGGGTAATAACACCATCATATGCGGAGGAATTGAGCTTAAGATCATCCAAGAACGCGTTATACATTTTACACAAAAATTCAGATAATATTCCACAAAACAGCCAATAGAATTCAACAGGAATACCATCGTATCCCGGCGTCTTTTTACCCTGCATAGATTTAATAGCGCTCGCTATTTCAACTGACGTAATGGGTCCCTCTAAAGTATTTTTTTCCGCCTCACTCAACTTGGAAAGACCATTTTGTGCCAGAAAAAAAGTGAGATCTTCTCCGCTTATCCCTTCCGATCTGAATACGTTGGAATACTGCTCAGTAATTTCACCTAGAACTGCATCTGAGTCTGTTACTAACGTGCCATCAGACCTTTCGATCGAGCTTATATGCCTGGCTTCCCAATTCTTACGTTGAAGAGACTTGACTGTTGCTAAAGAGGCGTTGTCATTTACCTCACTACCGTAGTACGTATTATGCCTGCAAGAAGCAATATAAAATGCATTCAATAATTCGATTTCATTTTTTAGCTTTTTAAGACTCGATTTGAGATTCGTATTGTTTGGATACTGTCCTATCAGCATTTGTACATTAATAACTTGGCTCTCTAATGATTTCCTCAACATGTCGCGTTCCTTAGCTTTATTTTTACCCAACTTTACAAAGAAAGTTTTAACATCAGCCTTAAATACTTCCCACATCATAGAAAACCCTGTAGAAATGTTCATTAAATGTTTGAGCCGCGTTAAAACAAAGGTCTGTACGCCGACTTCACCCAAAAGCATTGTATTCATCTTATAGTATCCTTTACCTCTCTTTAAATTAGGTAAGCGAATCTTAACTCTAAACAACCTATGATCTGTCTTGTTCACTGCGCGAGCGGTACACAAAGCTCCTGGTTTTAAAAAAGCCGGCATATAAATCCGATCTATACGAGACTGACTTCCATGAATGTATGAAAAAAAAGTAAAAAAGTCGTTTTTATTTGGATGTGTCTCCCTAAAAACATCAGATATCACCAACAGTTCCTTCAAACAATAAAGCTCTCTCAGGCCTTTCTGCTGATCATATGACGGCCGTGATCGGTCCAAAACCGGGTCCTCAACTAAGTTAAAATCACCCAACATAATAACACATTTATAATGAAACCAAAACGAATTTTGCACTTGTTGCATCAGCTGGTTGAAAAAAACTACTCGCTGCTCGCCGTTCGCGGGAGCATAAATACCAATTAAGAAAAAAGAAAGAGAGCCAATACTAAAAGCAATCGTGACCGCCCTACCCTGAATATTAAAAATGTTTTCAATTTGACCAACAGGTGCTGTCCTATTTATAAGGACCGTTACCCCTGTTTTACTATTCTCCTCGCTTGCGAAACTGTGAAATATTTTAAAATTGCGTGAGAAAATTCTATCAAAAATCTCTGCATCCCAATTGTTTTTAAAATGTGTCTCTTGCAGACAAATCAAATCCAAATCTTTTATCCTTTCAAAAACTATCGACACTTTTCGAAAATGCTTAATGGATCTGCAATTTAAACTGGAAAAAAAAGAAATTTGGCAGATCCATATTGACTCTCTTTCATATCCATTTAAGGCATGTAAAACAGAAAAATGCACGTTCACATTGCAATGTTTGGCTTTTTGCCACTAATCACATCTGACTCTTCATACAACCGCTTAACACCGGTAACGCGAGAGGATATATCAGACGATGTGCTTACTGTTCTCACCTTTCGTAACATAATGTGTTCTCGCACAAGAGTCTGACAGTCACCATTTAAGTTTAAACTGCCAGGACGCCAGGTAACTCTATTTTGAGCTCGATTATCAGAGTGTCCACGGCCGCGTCTGAACCAATAGACCCTCTGTTGACAATAGTGTGCGCCCAATCACATCACATTGTTGTGCTCGTGCAAAACAAATCGTATAAATTAATTCGAAAACAATACACAAATAATGTAACGTTGTACCCGGCCAAACTATCTGACTATGTAAAAATTTTATTGATTTATGATAGTCTGTTCCCCAAACCTTCTCTTCGATATCTTTGCCACCACTGAATCTCGCCTTCCATACTGCGACAAATTTTTCAGGAGATGAGAAAGACTCGCCCCAAACAGATACTGGATTGTCAACATGGAAATTCGAGAGACGATAATTGCTTGGATGTTTCTAATCAAAAAATGTTTTAACGTCTTCACCCTCAGGGTGAAATGGCGGAGACATCGATCGTTTCAAATGCAAATATCTATACCAAGCAGAAAAATTGAGAAAAGATTTCCCGGATTCTGGCAGTTTAGTCAAATCCAGCTTTCCATTGATGACTAAAGCTAATGGTTCTCTCACAATAATATCATTGTTAATGCTGGACTGAATATTTTTGATTAACCCCATAATAAAGTTACTGATATCAAGAAACTGCTTGTTTGTATTTAACTGGCTGCGATAATTGTCTATCCCGGCTTTCATTTGTTGCCGTTGTTGTTGTAATTGTTGGTGTTGTATTTGTTGTTTCTGTTGCTGCTGTTGTTGTGACTGTTGTTTGGGTTCTTGCTCTTCTTGTTGTTGTTTAGCTGAGTTCGTGTCCACCTCAGTGTTGTTCAAAGCAGGAAAATCAACACAATCTAATTGTTCATGTCCAAATTTATAACATGATTTGCAATACCGACCCATAACCGGGTACCATGCCCGAATTATAATATATCCGCGCCTAAAATGATGATCGCACCATTCGAGCCGAGGAGGTATTTTATAGTCGCGGCGGATCTGGACGAAGAAACTTCGACCACTTGAGATGTATTCACTTCCTCGATGCTTGATGAAACGACCAGGTTGCAAGCACTGAATATTTTGAGCAGCTAAGAAAGACTGTAGCGCTTTATCCGGAACTTCAAAGGGGACGCCATATAGATGTAAAGTTCGAACGATAAAAGGAGATTGCAATGTTGCGTCGCGAGGAATTTCTAGAATTACCTCCGAGTCCCCAATTTTAATTGATTTACCCGCTGCTATAGATGCAATGTCCTTGGATGGGAAAATAATTTTAACACTATTACTAAACTTCTCACCGCCCTGGACAGTGAAAACCTTATTAACAATTTTACATTTTAATAATCAACGGAAGCGCAATCTACAGTCGATGGATTATTTTCGGCGATGGTCAACGTTTATCTGCTATACAGGGTGCCGGTAATTTCGGCAGTAAAATTTTGCATAATTTTGCAAAATTTATCTGTTTAGCGCGTTTTGTTTTACTTTTATCACAACTTTCAGGATAGAATTTCCAAAATTTCGCAGATTAGCATAAAATCAAAAACTTAACAACATATTGCAAATATTGGCTAAACTTAACAATATATTTATTGCAGATATTGGCTAAAATTAACTGATTAACCATCATTTTCACCACCTAATTTGACCTCACCTCCGGTTCCGGCACGTTTCGTTGACCTCCGGCTCCGACAGTTTTCACCTCCGGTTGCACCCTGATACTATACAAATGAAGTCTGTTTAATTTTTATCGTCAGCAAAATATCTTAGTTTTCACTGACCATCCGGTACAAATTTACCGCAGCCGGAAGGTCAAAAAATGCCAGAACCGGAATTCCGGTTGCACCCTGCACATCGTACATTAAAACTAACAACCTCAACGCTATTTCAATTATACTTTGGTCTTCCCGAGTCGCCTTACTGCAATAGAAATATTAATTCCAAAGTGGCGAATGTTTGCATTATGTCTTGCACACAACTGACAAAATTTACACGGATTGCCATTCCAAGGTTTAGACACAACCATTTAAGATACAAAAAGGCAATCGAAATCGTTGGAAACCTAGCAGCCTCTTATAGCAACACTGTCAAATTTTTTTATTAAATTCGAACAACGCTATAACCAATAACGAAAAGTTTTAAACATAACACGAAATCTCTATATTTTTAACAATGTCAGACGAGTGCGAATAAATTGCCATTTATATTCATTTAGACCAAGTCCAAAAAATATTTTGATCTTGTCAGCAAATCAAAATCAGACGACCGTCAGTGTTAAAATTAAACAAGCGGCATGTTTACAACAGTTTATCTAAATAAAATATTTCAAAGTGACAGAAATGCAAAATCGCCATAGCGCATTCGTTTTCATATTTTAGAATTATGACTACTATCAATGCTACTTGTAATTCCAGTGTTATTTTGGTGTTTACGTTAATCATTACCAACAAATGGCCAGGGTTTTAAAAGTCAATGGTGAAACAACGGTTTACCGCACAACGACAAATCTGGTTTTTATTTAGCAGATTATTATGTTTACAATCTTCTTCCACGCCTTCCGCCTTTTCTTCGTGTACTATCGGATGGAATAGGCGTAACATCTTCGATGCGGCCAATTCTCATTCCAGACCTAGCCAAGGCCCTCAGCGCTGACTGTGCACCTGGCCCAGGTGTCTTAGTTCTAGTTCCGCCAGTGGCTCGTAGTTTAACATGCAATGCGTTAATTCCAAGCTGAAACAATCAAATAATTTTTCATGTCTTACCATAAATATATACTGACCGAGTGGAAACTTTTTACGCTCATCTATATACACACTGAGTGGAATTATGCACGTGCACACAATATCACTATCTATAATCAGGAATGAGAGTCTCGGTCTCGGTTTTTAACCGAGACATTATACCTGTCTATAATACGCATATTAGCAGAACGAAAGCTTTATGTATAAATGAACCAGTCGTAATAGAACTACACGTAGTACTGTTTAAGGCTTCGATCCACTTACCGAAAATTAGCTCAAATGCAATATTAATGGGAGTAGTTAATATGCTAATAAGCGAGTATCCTACTACTTTGTGTAGGTATAAAAAGTTTGAAGTGGAATATTTAAGTTTCTTACTCAAAACCCTACGGAACATAGTGTTGCACACCAATCAAACCAATAGTATTATAAAAAACAACGCACTTAAATGCTACCATTAGCATAGCTAATATGCTAATTAGTAAGTAGCTTGGTATTCATTTATATGTTTTGAAGGTCTATAAGCAATTTAGGTAATCAGATTCGCCACATCCAAAACGGCTTAGACTGAAATCAAACGGTTTGTAGCCATAATAATTAGTGAAATAATGTAAACAGTCCTGGCTTTAGCTTGAAGTAAAGATTTTAGTATTTTAATATTGGGAAACTATCTCTGTTTCCTATTTCCGGATTCAGATATTTTTATTTAGTAGCCAGCTATTCATTTATCAGTTTTAGATATCTATAAACGTTTAAATCAGCTTCTACAAACCCAAAAATCTATTATTGATGAATCAGATCTTTTGTAACCCTAATAATTAGTTAAATCAGTCGTAGTGGGACTACATGTACTGAACGAAGCTCGAACACACTAAAGCAAATAAGGTAATATGCCAACTACTTATTAGCTAACTATTCATTTATCGGTTTTGGAGGTTTGTAATATTTTGCAAGCTCTTAATTTGCTTCTTAAACATAACTAACTAAGTATATACGTAATCAAATCACACCTAAATATTTGAGGTCTACAGAAAATTTTTCAAACAATTACTTAAAATATGTAATCTATTTTGGCAAAATTTGTACCTACAATTTACACTTACCGCTTTAACTTTCTCCGCAACATCCTGTGCAGCCAACATCGCAGCATACGGAGAAGCTTCGTCGCGGTCAGCCTTAACTTTCATTCCCCCCGTAATACGACAAATTGTTTCTCGTCCTTAAACGTATAAATTTTATACTTATGTAGTTTAAAAATAATCGTTTGACTGCAAAGTTGAAATAAAGCAATAAAAGCATAATAAAGCGGACAAAATCGTACCTGATATCGATAAGCTAATTTTACTTTGAATGCGGATAGTAGTTTAAATTTGCAATACAAAATGAATGATTTGTTTATATTTATTACCAGAAATGAATAAAAGTTATGAACCGTGCACGAGCAGGATAGATGTAGGTCACAATGTGTTTTGAAAAGTGTAAATACAATATATAAATATACCAGATAAATCAGTAACGTGAACAAACGTATCATTGAATGAAGCGAAAATATGAGCGACGCCGAAAACACGTTCAGCTTGCGGGTCCAGAATTACTTGGGTTTGTTCTTCCTTTTGTTTACCCTTGCGAGGAGCCATTGACTCATATATTTACGTATATGCTACGATGCTTATTTAGGTTTGTTAAACTAAAATACTAGAAATGTAACAAAAGTATATATGTTTGAAAGAAAAACTATGGTAAAAGATTTTAATTTCGAAACGTTGCAAAAAGAGTAAATGTTAGTAAACGTACTAGAAATTTATTGCACGGTGCTTAAACCAATGCAACTGCGACATCTAGTTTGCTGACATAAATACATAGATTAAGCTGTAGTAATTTATGCACAAACTTTGCAACTTTAAATCATTAAAACGACATAAGAGTCACGTGTGTATACGTACGTACCAATAAACTTAATGAAGAACCACAAAAGTCCTGTATACAGAAGCTTGCAACGAGAACGCCGACAGAATAGCGAACGAAGCATCGTCACTATCACAGGAGTCGATCAAAATCGACTATGAGTCAGCGCGCACAGCTACCGCAGCAGCCGGGGAAACCATGGAAAGACTGAGGAGGCGAACAACCTTACCGCCGCCACCCAAGGACATGGACAAGCTCAGCCGGCACGAGCAGTGCACGATATCACAGATCCGGTGCGGCTCCAGCTCGATGACCAAAGACACACTACACCTCTTTGGGAAGGCAGAAAACGACTCGTGCGACCGGTGCGGTGAACCAGACTCAATCAGCCACGTGCTCCTACACTGTCCCGCCACAGAAGCAAAACGTCGACTATTCTGGGGACGAACACCGACAACCATGGAAGATATCCTGAATGAAACTGGCGCAAATGTGATTCGCTACCTTCGGGAGGTTGCTGGGATCCGCGATGAACCCCAGCTGCCAGGCTATCCCCCGGGACGCCAGGCGTAGGGTGCAACAAGAAGAAGAATACACAGAGAAACAAAGATGTGAGGACAGATAAATCTAACATGAACAAAAATCATTGCTAACTGTAAGGCGGCAGTACACTGTTAGCGTCATTAAGTGAAAATTGTCATGTATTGCACGAAGAAATACCCGAAGATAAAATACAAAGTTAACACTTAACACACACACTGCATAGTAGCTACGCAGTACACAGCGTAGTAAACAACCATATAAGAACTAGCACAAGCAGTTAAAGCACCACCGCGATAGCTAAGTTGGCAAAAGCGTTGGTCCTGTTGGCACTATACGGTCTGCACGACCCCTGTTCGAAGTTTTGCCTAAAATTAATGACCACGCCGGGAATCGAACCTCGGCATTCTTGTGCTCGAGCCAAGAATGCTACCACTACACCACGCGGTCATTGCAACAAGTTCTTACACCGGTATATGTGCACCGGCATGGCAATATTTCCTTTACATACACTTACGTGCACAAACACCGACATCCCTCTTTTTTACAAGTGGTTGTCCCCGACCGTAAATCTAACTATCCGAATTTATAGGCTTGCTCTTTGCAGTGCCCATTTCGGTGGGACCTCCATGTTGGTACTATACGGTATGCACGTTTGCACGACCCCTGTTCGAAGTTTTGTTCAAAGTTAATGACCACCCGAGAATCGAACCTCGGCCCTCTTGCGCTCAAGAAAATCGCGCTATTACTACACCACGCGGTCATTGCAACAACTTCTTATACCGCTATATCAGGGTGCAATCGGAATTTCCACTTTAGTCTTAGGCCTACTTGTTGTGTATGTTGTAAAAATATTCTGCATGATTTATCTATTAAATTGTTTTCGACATGTTAACTTATCAATAATTGATTGTAGTTTAGCTTTGAAGAGCCAAAAATTTATTGCCAATTTGTTCATACGACGTTTTTGAGAATTGTTGCCAGCTAACAGTCATTCTAAATCAATATTATAGTTTGTTAATACAAATTATCCGAACGGTCACAAATTTTGTAGTTCCGATTCCGATTCCGGTATAAATTTGTCGTTCCGAATCCTATTCCGTATAAATTTGCTGTTCCGATTCCGGAATAATCCAGTTCCGCTTACACCCTGTGGTATATGTGCCTGCACAGACATGGCAACATTTGCTTTATATACCTACGTGCAAATATACCGACATCCCTCTTTTTTACAGGCGGTCGTTCAGGACCGTAAATCCAACTACCCGAATTCATGGGGTTGCTGTTTGCAGTGCCCATCTCGGTGGGACCTCCATGTTGGTACTATACTGTTTGCACGACCCCTGTTCGAACTTTTGCGTAAAATTAATGACCACGCCGGGAAGCGCACGCGGTCGATGCAACAACTTCTTATACCAGTATATGTGCACAGGCATGCCAACATTTGCTTTACACACACTTATGTGCACATATACCGACAGGCCCGGTTAGCCAAAACAACGCTGGTTCCAATCCAGCCGTGATCAATTGTTTCAACTTCTTCGCACTAACATAGCACTTATATACATTGCCTTACGACGTCACAACTTTACATGGTGACCATGAGGACGATTTGAGGCGAAAGAGTGCAGTTATTATCGGACTCCGAGAGTCAAATGACGGTTTAACCGTGGTGCGCGAACTTTGTAGCACTCTTGATAGTGGTGCTGTTGTGTCAGAAGTTTTTCGGATAGGCCGAAAACCGGAGTCTGGAAATCGCTCTCGATTACTGAAGGTGCATTTCGCTTCATCTCATTGTTTGAGCAGTGTGTTGCATCAATCTTGCCGACTCAGGGACTTTAAATGGTCCATCGTCTTCATTCGTAAATCGAAATTATTTGTGTGTACAGACCTCTTAATATGTCACTTATTGATTCCCAGTCGCTTATACAATTTCTTACATGTTGTGTAATGTTATATATCCTGTAACTATTGTACGTAGGTGATTTCAATTTAATCAGATATTTTGTGGTTTCACGGATCTCATCAACCTGATAGTTGTAGTGAAGAATTTTTAAATTGAACTCATTCAGTTAATTTATCTCAGCTTGTTTGCAACCCTATTAGAAGTGATTCAATTTTGGACATTGTCCTTACATCTGATAGTCGAAGTGTCAGTTATATGGTGTGACGGAAAGTTTTTCTACCAGTGATCATTTAACGGTAAATTTTGATATTGTTGGGGCTGTCAAGGCAAAAGTTACAAAGTCGTTTTTTGATTTTCGTCGTGCCGATTTTTTTGGAATGTCCAGTTTTTTGAATAATCAGACTGGGATGAATTGTTGCTTTCTATTATTGTATCTGATATGTGGAATGTTTTTGTTTCGATTATTAATACGTACGGCTAAACTGTTGTATGTACCGTTTGTATCAGTCCGTTCTTCTGCAGGTAGATATCCAGCCGAAATTCGAGGAGCTTTGGCCGAAAAACGCAAATTATGGCGTTCTAAATCTAGAATTCCTAATTTTGATAGATTGTATAAGCAATTTTCTGTTAAATGCAAAAAACTTATCGACGATTTTAATAAAAATCGTGAACACAGAATTTTACGTTCAGGAAATGTTAATGATGTTTATACATTTGTCAATCTACGGTGCTATAATGATCAGGAAGTCGGTCCTATCCGGGACATACTTGGTAACTTGTGTTTAGAATAGGATCAAATGTTAAATGTGAAATCATAAACAACCAGTTTTCCAGTGTATTTACCGTTGATAATGGTGTCAATAGTTTTGTTTATTACGATTTATTTGTCACCCGTTATATCACTCTGCTTTTTCTGTCGACGAAGTTAGCTTAGCTCTGAAAACACTCAAACGTAAGTGTAGTCATACACCATCAGCATGAGGATATCATTTACGTCCATACTTCCATTCGTTCGGCGTTTCCGTCAGTACATATTTCGACAAGCGATTCGTTCTTTAAGGTCGCTAGTAAATATACCCGTACCAGGTATTTAAGATTGACATCGTTAAATTTTTGCTGGTCATACTTTTGATATATAAAGTGAAATAAAAAATTTCGCAGACATGGTTGACAACAGCACTAGCTATAAGCTTTATATTACATACTGACTAAAGTATTGTCAAAGTACTAAAATCATAAATCCGAAGGCATTCGTCCAGGTATGAAGTACAACAAATACAACACTAAATTCAGTAATTTAACACAGGTCCTACCTTTCTGTGTAAAATCAGATACTCAGCTACGCCTTGATGTGTTTTGCGCCTGTTATAGCAAGCAGTTTATACCAGACTTGGCATATTGATGTGATTTATTGTTCTGCACATTTCTACTTGGCACTGAGAACAGTAATTACCTATGTAAAAGACAGGGGAACAGTGTTACAAGCATATTCCTAAGCCTTAGCCTAAGCCTAAGCCTAAACATAAGCGTAAGAATAAGCATATTCCTAAGCCTAAGCCTAAGCCTAAGCCTAAGCCAAGCAAAATAATTTGTCTAAAGCTTAAGCTTACTCATTGCAGTCCCACAAAAAACGTTCCGCCTCTGATCTTTGCATAGGTCGCAGCAATGACACAAATAGGACAATAGCCCGTATTCACAAATGTGAGCAACACCTATCACCGGTTGGTGATAAGTCCTGTGTACCAATTTTGAGATCTGCAACTGCAGCTGTTCGTCAGTTTGCAAACCTATCGCTAGTTGATGATAGGTGCTATACGCATTTGAGAATATAGGCCCTTATAATAATTTTGTATATTAACTCTCTAGCTAGCGTATATAACAGTAATAGATATTGTTGGTATATGCAGTGCACCGTCGGGATGTGTAGGTGCAAAGTTTGTATTGTAAGACACATACTTATATGTGCACGTAGTACTAGAGAAAATCGTAATATTTTCCGCGTGGTGTAATGGGTAGCTTGCTTGACTTGCGACTAGAGGTCCGAGGTTTCATTCCTCGGGTGGCCATAAGTTTCGGAGAAATTAAAGAGAAAAAATCATAAGGGTCGTCCCGACCGTGCAGTTCTGACATGGCAGTCTCACCAAGAATGGCGCTTTAAATAGCGGGGCCCCGGATTCGGAGAAGTTCGGATTCGCGCTCCGGGACGACCGCATGAAGAAGGGAGAATGTTGCTATATGTGGTGTACCATCAGCAATACATGTGCACAGTGTGTAATGTAAGACAGATACATGCACGTGCACATAGTACTAGAAAAATTGTAATATCGGCCGCGTGGTGCAATGGGTAGCGCGCTTGACTCGCGAGCGAGAGGTCCAAAGTTTGATTCCTGGTTTGACCATATGTTTTGTATAAATTAAGGGAAAAACACTGTATACTAGCAGTACTTTGGTGAAAGAGGTCGTCCCAACCGTGCAGTTCTGGCAGGTATAACACAAGTTTTCGACAAAAAAATTTTCGAACGGCGCGTCAACTAGCTCAAGGATGTTTATTTAGTGTTCATAATCTCAGCTACGTCGCGTCTCTCTCTCTGAGGACTAATTTTCTTCAGTTTCGGTAGGAGCTTATTTGCTTTTCTCACGTGTGTCCATTAAGTGCAACTGTGATACATTGCACTGTATTGTTCGCTAGCCGGCAGCCAGGGTGCAACCGGAATTCCGGCTCCGGTTGCTGTATTTTTTACCTTCCGGTTCCGGCAAATTTTTACCGGAATTATAAATTCCGGCATTAAAATTTGGTCGGTGCAAATTACGATATTTTACTAAAAAATAATACAAATTAAATAGATGTCATTAGATCAGTTCGCAAACCTTGACAATCGCCGAAAATAAATCATCGAAGGTAGATTTCGCTTCCGTGCGTTATGAAAATCTAAAATACAGCAGCTAAAGTTAATACCTATCTCCAACTACGGTTATTTCACCAATAATATTACAAAAAATAAAATTCAAATGAATTTTTCAGTGGCATGTATTTTTCATTTTTCGGTTCTGTTCCCGGTCATTTTTTCAAATTCCGGTTCCGGTAAATTGTAATTTCGGTTGCACCCTGCCGGCGGCTACGTGTCGATAAATATAGTCGACATTGAAAGCAGTTTAAGAGGCGGACTATGTTGCGCAGTGGTAGAGCGATCGTTTAAGGATTCGTAGTTTAATGTTACTCCAGTAGGACTGATCTCCATTCATTATATAAGTGCATATGTTGATACATTGCACTGCATTGTACGCTTGCCGGCAGCATAGGTGTCGACAATCTGCGATATGTTTACCTGCTTTTGCAGCTCCTTTTAGTTAAAACGTCTGTAGTTCTAGTTTTGCCTTGATTGACAATAACCATACAATTAATTACGTTTGTATATGTACATTTAACCACCAGCTGATAAAAGACTTATTCGGATATCCTAATCAGTTTCATAACATTCGGCTTACCTTTCCGGGTCTCTGAGTTATAAAATATTGGTATTAAAAATGGCAGTTGTTACTGCATCACCATTTGCATGCCTTAAAGTGGACGATGCTGAAGATGAAGGGCAATTTCAAAAGGTGCAATCGAAAAAAGGCTCGTCTGTAAAAGCAGGTAGCGCCAGTCAAGCTGGAAACGGACCTGCTGAGGGCATGAAAAAGAGAAAACGCGGGAGACGTAAAGTACGTAAGAGTTTAGGTGGACCATTTTGAAATGACTGCATCATTAGCTTTCTAACTTTTTGCTACCGACGTCAAATAATTAATATTTTTTGCTTTGCTTAAAAAAGTATACTTTTGCTGCTTTATTTGAACTGTATTAATGTCTGAAACAATATAACAATTAATTAAATTGTTGTTCTGAGTTTCAGGCGGCGAAGAAAAATTCAGATACTGTTGTGTCTAACGAAACTCCAGACAAGGTAAAGCATCTTATATATATTTCCTTTCATGTGATTTCTTGGAAAATCTCTGCAAAAATATAATCACATTATGACTATACGTTGTTATTCAAAGGATGACGATGAAGAGGATGACGTGGATCGGCAGCTTGAAGAAGCAATTCTGCGAAGTCGAGTTGAGTACGAAGAACACATGATTGCGAAAGCTCAAGAGGAAGAGTGCGCTCGAATCGCTAGAGAGAGTCAACCGTATCAAAGTAGTGGTGGTGCTGTAAGTTTTGTGTCTTTCTGTTATTTATAAAACCTTGATTTTTTTGCTTAACATATTTTTTCTGCATTTCCTTTAAATTTTAAAAATTACGCAGCTTATTATTACACTATTGGTACAAATCAGAATCGAGGTGTGTTTTTAGCGCCAGCTAACAGTCGTGGGAGTCGAAAATTCAATCCAAACTACAAGTTGGAACTATTGTTTCCTTAAAAACTTTATAGCATGACAGTTTTATAACATGGCGCAACAATGGTATTATACCAGATTTTGTGTGGTATTCTTTCAGGCATCATCAGCTAGCAGCGTTTCTTCTAGACACAAGTCGCCTAGTGCAAATTTCACTTCAGATGAAATGAAAGCATTATTTACTGGTTTGATTTGTTCATCTTTATATAACTTATTTTGAAAATATTAGGGGCGTAGCCAGACTTTTGGGAAGAGGGTTACATTGTGTAAAATTTTCGAATGGGCTTTCTGGTGTTGATAACTGAAAAAGTTACTACAATCTTTGATCAAGAATTGCAAATAGATATATACAGTAATATTAGTTATTTCACGATTTATGCTTCGTGCAACATTTTATGTTCATACTTGGTTACGGTTACAACAGCAAAATTCAGGATTTTTTGAGAATAACATGTAACGCAACATAACTCGTGTATTCATGTTGCCTTATTTATATTTTATCGTAGTAACATGTCACGTAATATATATTTGTTTTGCATATAATTTTGTGTTAAAGTTATTTTAGTTTTTATTCTGATGTTAGCTCTTTTTAGATTCTGGTACAGGAACGTGGAAAAAAGCTGGTGCCAAGAAGAATGTGCCTGATATTGAAATTAACAGTTTGCTCAAACAAGCGGAACATGAAGCAAAACGAATTGCACTTGCAGAGCTCAAACAAAAGGATTATGTGAAACTAAAGGTATGCTAAAATGATATATCGGTCGGTTTTAGATGTTTAATTTAATAAGTATGTAATTGTATTTGTGTAAATGACGTCTTCAAAGGCGAAAGCGTATTCTTTAGTTTTAAAAGCAGTCACATTAATGTCCCGTTTTCCACGTGCAATACATTTTTCACTTGATTTAAAGTTTTGAATAACTTTTTGGTAGATGAATTCGTTCATATTCTTGCGTGTTTGTTACAAAAATCTGTTTCCTATTGGAAACTTCATGCTTGGAATAATATTCATCGTCTAACGTTTAGTTTTAGCCCTTAGAAACAGCGCTTGTGTCGCTTTATCGAACGAAACTAGAGGAAGCGTCAAAGATTACGGACCAGCTAACACAGGAGAATTTAAGCATAAAGGTGCGTGACATTTTTCTAAACGTTCAGTTTTGATAGCAACAAATAATATGTAGTTGCTTTCCGATAGTACTTCTATGACGTGTTTCAGTCGCAAGCTGGTTCAAAGTTTAGTTTATTACCTTTTACTAGCTACTAAATTATATGCAAATTCTGTTTTAGTTTTAGCGGCATCCTGTTTTTCAAAAAACTAGAAAACTTCGGTTTGCGCGATATGTGCTACTCTGTGTGTTCCGCTGATACAAAGGCCGTTTAGCCACATTTTACAATATTTATTTTTAGGAAGAAAGGGATAAAACTAAAGATCGAGTAAAAAATCTGTGCAAAATTCTTCAACAAGCTGAAAGTATGTTATGTTAGCAGTATATTCAGCATATATACGCGATTTTGTTTCGTAGGAGAAACAAAATTTGTGAGGAAAGTTTCGGGAGCGCTTTTTTAGGCTCTAACGTTAGCTGCAAATCTTTATCCTTCACGAGCTGAACGCATTCTTCACTTATTTTTGGGAAACCAGTCTACATGGGCTAATATATGATTACGGCATTTTTTTGCTCAATCAATTTTTGCGTAACAAATAAAATGGAGTACCGCTAGTGCTGCAAATGTAGCGCTGGTCATCGTATTATAAGTCGTGCTATTTGTATTGTTTAAGATTTGGGTCAGCATGGTGCAACATATTGCGAGTGTCCTTGTTTATAGACAATATTTTTGTTATATTTTTGATGTTTATAGTGAAAGACAAAGCTGAACTTGCTCAAGACTGTGAGAAAGCGTTCAAAGTTCGAGATGATTGTATTAAAGAGGTGTGTTATAGATAATTGAGGGCCTGGAAAGTTAGAATTTGCCAATATAAGTGTAAAAATAATAAATAATACCGCAACCTTTGTTATAAATAAAACAAAAACAAATTTGTTATAACCAATAATTGCTCGACTATCATTTTTCAATTTGGTTTTCAGATTGAAGAGCTGAATAAAGAATTGGAGCAGTCAAGGTCTAAAATTCACGAGTTGGAAAATGAAATCAAGCGTTTACATGTAAGTAACACTGGATCAAGAGGAACCGAAATTTCTTGTAATAATTTCGATTTGGTCTGTTTATAAAACGTTTAAAGTATGTTACTTGTATAACACAGACATTTTCTTGTTTTAGGAAAAGTATTCGACTGTGCGTTGAAAGTTGCCAACCAACATTCCGTTGCGTAACAGTAATAGAGATGGAAATTTAAAGAAACTGTATACAATAATGCCATTTTTTGAAATTACTATAGTATGATTTGAGTTTTTTGTTCAGTATCAGTAACATGTTGTATTATCAGTTGACTAATAATGTGGATGTAGTACCGTAAGTCTGTTTTTAAGCTTCAGTTCGGTTTGGTTTAATGGTTTGTCCAAATCAATCGTTTGATATATGTTATTTTGTTATCGCCCAATTAAGATTTAGAATTCTTGCCACATGCTTTGGTTTCGGCTAGAAATTAAGAAATATATAGTTGAGAGTTATATATGCATTAAACAGAGCTACTACGCTTGTTGGTGTCATAGGACACGCCGGGTCCTTTTAGCAATTTATGTTTTTCCCAAAGCTGATTGCTTGTAGTTTATTATTCAGCACTGGGTGCGCTTCGTATGATGCGAATGTTATGGCAACCGTAGACATGTTTGTCTGCTGATAGCGGGGCTTAGCTCTGATTTGGTAATAATTCCGCCTATGTAGAAATATAATCTTAAACCTAAGCCTAAGGTTATCTGTATATAAGTTTCCCAGTCAAACTGTCTCCCAGTAGGTTGGCCCCTATCCTTAACATGGGCCAGTATGGTTGTTACGAACGAACATACTGTTTCTTCAGCTGTAATAATATCGTTACCTCGCTATTATTTGGTTAATGGAGTTTATTTTTATATCAGGCGGCTACATCCTGTGTGCAACTTTTATTGGAAAGTTGTAATAGATCTATAACATAAGTTGTAATTGAGCTGTTGTGACTGTAACAATTATCACACTGCAAACATTAACTGTTGGCAAAGAAATTTGTTACTAGATGGACTGGTATCATTTACAAGATTGTAAGTCCCGCTGAATCAACTCAATATGTGATTTTTGTGATTAGCTTTTATACATTTTATATCGAATTAGGTTACCTCTTGCACAATCGCGCATTTTTAAATTTTTAAAGTATGAGTGGCGCTAAGTTAGTTAATAGAGTTGTGAAAAACGTTCGTATGTTCCTGAAATTCTGAATTTTCAACAGCGTTGTGCCAATTTGATATACTAAAACTTGTGATGGCGCGGCTTTGGGACAGAGTATTGGTAATTGCAGCTTTTTTGCCTGTGTTTTGCTAACGCATCGCTATATGAAGTTCGTTTTAGTATAAATGATTGGTTAATATATAGTCATGGCCAATGTAAAAAACAGAAGTGGTACAGTGTTATAAGCATATTCCGAAGCCTAAGTGTAAAAATGAGCGTATTCCTAAGTCTAAGCCAAGCAAAAAAAATTAGTCTAAAGCTTAAGCTTACTCTTTTCTAGTCCCACAGAAAAACGTTCTGCTCCTGATCTTTACATGGGCCATAGTCATGAACGTTTGCATATTATAATTTCTTGTAATAACGGTAGTATGCCAACGAATTACATTCTCTAGGGACCAAAATAATACTAGAGTTTATTTTGAACCTGAATCAATACGAGTTTATATCCCTAAATATAGACTTCAAAAAGTTAAGGCATACTATCTGGAAAGACAAAATAAATATCAGTTCCCTTTCATTCAGGCCCTTACATTGTCGCTTTTGTATCGGTTAGGATTGTCGTTATGCAAAGCTACATTAAACTACCATGAAATGAAATAAGCTATAATAACTACCTGAAATGGAAACAGTTACAGTATTGTGTAACATGACAATTTCATCATAGTCGTCAGTGTACAGTTACTGGAGTTCAGGGCGCATTGTATAATTAAGTGTTTGGGCATTTAAGGATCTGGCTTCGGAATATCTTGTGCACTGAGCTGTTTCACGAAATATATTCATTCAACATAACAAATGAAACTGCACAGTAATTTGAGCGAGTAGCTTGTTTTCGGAAGTGGTTTATGTCGTGTATTGTAAGAAATGTTATGGCGATGTGTTAGGGCAAGGATTCAATCGGTAGTGTGAAACTCAATTAGGAGCTGAGCGAATATCGCTGCAGCCACAGGTGAAGCAAAATATGTACCTCAAATCCGGTGTTTAAGTTGGTTTTTCCAATCTATAAAGGCCTTGGTAGAAATTTTTGGGGTAATCAGAACATAACCGGACTTAAAAAATGCAGTAGCCGGATGTCAGTAAAAATCTTCGAAAAAAGTTTGAACAGGCCGCCCATGTATATGTACATCTGGTACGGCAATGTTCTCCTGGGGTGGATTTGGAGTAAGCTTTAAAGCTTCTGCTTAATTTTTTCCTTAAGCTTAGGAATATTTTTACGCTACTATGGCCTGATCTTCGCCGAGATGACAGCTAAAGCTGAGGCAACTGTATAGCCTATGGATTGAGTCTTAATTTGGCATCTAGGAATTAGTTTTGGGCTAATCAATTGGCCTAGATTTGGCGATGCATAGACAAAATACATGAACGGCAAAGTAAAGGATCTTCCTTTTAAATTTAAGCACATGTGCTTATCTTTAGTAGCAACAAAGTGTCGTGTTTTGCAAAAACTACAAATTAGCAGGTTGTCTGCGGATAGTAAAAATAACAGAAACGGATAGTTATCCGAATAATGGAAAACTGACTAAGGCATTTATGTTCACCGATCTTTCAAAATTTTTGAACAAAAACGGTGGTTGTATCGAAATCCCAAGGTACTTTTAGGTTCTTTCTGACATCGAAACCTCTCAATCTCTGCAACCTCGCGAGCAAAGCCAGGTTGAAGCTAGAGGTATTCTTGTATTCATCATACGGTAAAAGCAAGCGTTCAATTTTGAGCACCCTAACTTTGGCCCCACTGTCGACGAAACCTGGTGAGTGAACCGAACAAGGTACATATGTAGTTTTACATTGAATCTCGTGCCAAAGTTTCAATTCTAAAATCCATTTATATATTCATATACTGCAGTTTTCGCGTTTTTGGACATATAAAGTGTCCTGGTGGACATATAGACACGGTCACTGTTAATGTGTTGCATGAAAATTAGTTACATGTCATCTAAAAACGTTATTTTATACCACCATATTTACTTGCAAATTATATTCAAGAATCGTTTAACATTTTCCATTTTTTTCCACTCCCTCGGAAAAAAACGAGAAAAAACATTTTTCCGGTAATTTCTTCCGGCCAACAACCCTGTTTGCAATGAATCCACTTCGTGCGCAGTGCGAATTTATTTTTTTGGCATTTTGTGCTAAAGTGGCTGAACAGGTCATATTTTAGGTGAAAGGTTATACAATGTTCATATGCTTTAACCAGAAGAGGCAGCACACGACACCGCATTCCAAAACTGTTTTGGTTACGGAATTGAATGACGTTAACTTCCGTTTTTTCACATAGTCGAAAATTTTCTCCATCGAAATTACCGGTACAGCAATCATTCTGCTGAAACCGGACAGGGAGATCTCATTTCGCAGGTATAGCACATAACAATATTATTGAAATGAAAGCTATCTGTTCAAGACATTAAAGTTTTATAGCATTCCAGGCACCCTGCTATACTGACGCAAATAAATAAACTTAATTTTTATATAATGCAAGTGTATATGTTTATACGCGGTTTTGAAATTCCGAGTTTGTACCTGAAAAACTTTTGTTTTGACTGTTTCAGAACCAGCGTAATGTTTTAGCCACAAATATCTCACATTCCATCTATTAGGATTGCGGGCAGCTAACAATAATGCATATTATTTTAATCTTCAGGCTCCGATAAAATTAATGCTTCAAGCGGACAAACCCAATGTTTACACCAATGCATATTTCATGATATTTTATTGAAAGCTATTTTTCGCTACGTCATTCGTCGATATCGATATTGTTCTATAAGTGTCCGTTTGCATGTGCTTTATTGGAGTTTGTGGCTTTACAGACCAAATCAGTTTTATTAACTATGTATCAATAAGCAGCCTAAAAACTCTGGTTTTCGTTTTATCCGCCTGTGCTCATGTCTAAGGTTTTTAAATGATTTGTGTTACTTTTTTATCATTTGGTTGTTAGCCGACAGAGAGACGAGCATCCATGCGCGCATTGTGTTCATGCGTAATAATGGTGAAACATAGCGCGTAGTGTATTATTTCAAGTGCAACAATTCATGCAAACATGTTCATAGTATAACTTTGTGCGAGAGGCAGTGGCGGATCCAGGATCTCAAAATGGGGGGTCAAAATTTCACAGGTAATAAACTTATTTTTGACCCACACAGACTACGAACTATTGCCATAACATTGGCCTCTTTACGTTCGTGCAATTGCGATGAATCACAAATAAAACTAACACATCTACCCAATTTAGATCTAAACAGGGTGTGAAACATAAGTTCGGAATTGGTTTCAAACAGGCACAAATTTAAAGGCAGCTGCTTATACTATTCTGTATAAAACAGAGAAATAAACAGCGTAGAACAGCAATTGACAGTTGATATCATTTTTGTCGAGATGCTGTTGGGAGTGAGGGCCCACGGCCGGGGTTGCCGCCTCCCCATGGATCCGCCATTGGCGAGAGGAAGTTAACTATTGTCCATCCATCAAAGTCATCAGCAACTGGTTTAAAACTAGAATTAACATTACTGAGGGGCTAATGGACAAATAATTTTTCATTTTTTCTGGAAGTATTTTTTCAGAAGATACCAACCAACACAATTTATTTTTCAGAAAAATCTATTATTTACCGCTGAGCTAATCATATCTATGACCTTTTGAATTCTTGAATCATTATTCAGTCGTTTTTTCATACTTTGGAATATATAATTTCAAATTTCAAATAATGGCTCCATAATTGTAAACTTATGTAGGCTAGGATAAAATACCAGTGTTACATTTATACGAAAACACTTTTCAAACAGTCTTAATAATGTTCGATGCTGTATCATAATTTGCGCCCATCATATTTTTATTCCCCATAAGGTGTATTTACAGCCCCCTTCATCATATTTCCATCATATTTTTACTTCCATCATCTTATTAACCCCCATTATAATGTTACCTTCTAATATTTTTTTACACCTATCATATTTCTACCCCAATAAGATATATTATTATCCCCATCATATTATTATCCCCATCACAATTTGATTCCCATAATATTTCCAGCCCCATAAGGCATTATATTGTTATGCCCATTTCCCGTCATATTTCCACCTTCATCATATTTTTACCCCTATCAACATATTTCTATCCCATAGGCTATCCTGTTTTTACCCATCATAGTTTTACGCCACCAATGAGTAAAAAATATGATACGACATGGCCGTTTCGTAGGTTTCATGGCCGTCCGACGAATAAAATATAACCTCTATATGAACACGAAGAATGTGGGTAAATGGAATAAGATATATTGTTGCTGCCATTAAAAAAGACGCAAATAGTTTTCGATTTAACAGGAAATGTCCGGATACTTATTTTTAGCTCACACAGTTAAAATATCTTAAATTCAAGTTTTTATATTATAATCTTAGCAATCTGCTTTATTTGTGAGGGATAATGCACTTTGAACTGCTTTTTACCGTTTCTTAGGAAAATTTTAGGTGGGTAAAGATTGACCAATTTTTACCCGCACTTTGAAATTCTTTACCATCTGGTATAACCCGCATCAAAATTTTCTTACCCGGCCCGCGTTTACCCGCGGGTGGCGTGTAGCTCTGATTACGCGTGCGTACCATTTGGTTTACATTTGGTATGTTGATTTTGGGGTGTAATGAAATATCTGTTCCTGGTAAAAACCTTTGTCCGTTTCAGTTATAGAAATGCTGAAAATTCAGTTCATTCAATCTCAAGTTATAGCTTTAAGGCACTTAAAATCACCAGTATTTCGCACAAATATGCTGCAACTGTTCTATATTGAATAAAAATGGCAATATTTATCTAATACTGTAGTGACACGCATAAGAGAAGGACTGATATATATTTATTTAACCTCTCCTGTAGGTACCCCCTGTTATTCGGTTACGGACTGTTATTTATTTTTTACATGCGCTCCTCCAACCGTCTTCACTGATATGTTCGGTACTGCAATTAACCGTTACCGTTCAATTAAACGTTTATTTGTCATGTATCAAAAGCTTGAGCAATAATGCAAGGTATTACTTAGGAATCTTTCGAAACTTAAGTATGCTTTAAAATTTCGAACTCAACATTATTTGGGCCTAGAGTTTTTTATGCACAACCAGTTTGGGACAATTGACATTTATGGACTCTAATTGGGGTTTAAGGACTTTGTCCGCTTACGGACTCTTATTAGGAATACGGACTGACTCAAAATGGAGACCCCATCATATTACCCCCTCTTATTCGGGTCCCTACAGTAATTTCAGGCGTTTGCGGTATATTTTCGATAAAATTTTAGATGACCCGGTAAACATTTCCATACCTCAGTTATATTGGCTAAAAACTGAAACATCTTTAAACTTTATTGGTTAAATATTCATTCTCCATTTCCGATATTTTAATCAATCTTTCCATTTCCATAACTTTTACTATCCGTACTGTAGTTACTTGAATAAAAAGGAGGACTAATATTTATTTGGCCTTTCCAGAGGGTACTTCTTAGTTATTAGGCTACGGACTGTTATTTATTTTTAACCTTCGCTCCGCCACCCTTTGCTAATACTGATATATCCGGTACTGCAATTATTCGATGAATTAAATATTTGACTCAACCTTGTTTGGGCTTGCAGTTATTTACGCACTACAATTGTGGATGATTAACATTTATTGACTCTAGTTAGGGTTTAGGGACTCTATTTACTTACAGACTCCTATTAGGGATACAGACTCCTATTAGGGATATGGACTCCTATTGATTGGGATTCAAAATGGGGACCCTTTCTCTTTTTAACCCCTCTTATTCTTGTCACTGCAGTACATAATTTGTTCAACTAAATTTCTAACTAAACTGTATTAACAGCATAGAAATATCTCAAATGAAATCTCAACAAATCCTAATCATTTTCGCATCAATCAGCACGTTCAGTCTGCTGTGTACGTCACGAGCTGCTAGCGGTGATGCGAAAATCAACAATCTCTGCGCAGATCATATGCGACAGTGCGTCGCTGAAACAGAGTTTGGAAGTCAATACCTGCCAAAAATTTTCAATCCTTTGACGCTGGTTTCAAATCTCGAAGCCGAAAATTCAGCAAAACTAGTAAAAGCATTGTGCAGCAATGGGCTTTCGGAAGTTTCACAATGCTTTCACGAAACTACCATTGCGTCCAATGCCGCAAAAAGTGACGTTCTACAAGTCAAAGAATGCTACAAGGTTATCGAAGCAGAAAAAGCACTGTTTAAAATTTGCGACGAGCAGCCAAAATTGGACACGCGTTTACTGTGTTTACTTAGTGTTTTGGTAACGCCGATGAAGTAAGTTTGCTTTATCAAAACAAATCCTGCTCTCCAGTTGCAAAATGGTTCTCTATTTCAATACTGTAGTGACTCGAATAAGAGGAGGGGGGCTAATATATATTTGACCTCTCCAGAGGGTACCCTCCGGTTATTCGGCTACAGACTGTTATTTATTTTTAACCCGCCATTCGTTACTGATATATATTCGGTATTGCTACTATGCGTTGAATTAAACGTTTATTTGTCTTGTGCCAATAGCTTGAGCGATAATGCAAGGTTTTACTTAGGAATGTACTTTCAAAACTTTAGTACGCTTTAAAGTTTCGAACTCAACTTTATTTAATCCTGGAGTCGTTTATGCGCTACAATTAGGAATAATTAACATTTATGGACTCTAATTAGTTTATGCACTGCGACTCTTATTAGGGATACGAACTCCTATTGATTGGGACTCAAAATGGGAATCCCTCTTTTTACCCCCTACTATTCAGGTAACTACAATACCAGTTTAATACTGAACAACGCAGGGTATGGCCGAATATCCATTTTTGATTTTGTTTCCAGTAAACAACGTCGTCAGTTGCCGTTAAGATAGAAATTCCAAAAGTTCCATTATTTCTATGCTCATGCTTTTAAATCACTTAACTATGATTAAGTTTCTAAATACAGGTATGCTGTAATTGTTCGATCTCAAAAATGCCTAAATTTATCCGAGCTCTGAAGGTTTAGTGCGTCCGCTTTTTTGTATTAATTTTTAAAAATTCCGGTAAATATTTGCATGCGTCAACTGTTTTGAAAACTAATCCGTTTCCAGGATGCAACCGAATTCCGGTCCCGGTAGGAAAATCCGGTATTAATCACTGTTCGGTTCCGTAGAAAAATTCGGCAGTTTTTCGCGGAAATTTTGCTGCATTTTCGGTATTGAAAAATTTTATAATTCGAAAATTCAAGAAAAATTGGCATTCTAATTTTGTTTTTCTAAACTTGTCTGAGAGTGTATTGCCAAAATTTTAAATTTCTGCCACACTTATTAATTTATTATGCGTTTTCCATCTACTGCATTTGTTTCAAGATTTTGACATTCTAAATGGTGTGTTTACACTATTAAAGCGATAAAATAGCTTTAAAATAAATTTTTCGGCGACAAGTGTCTTTCGTTTTCCGGGTATATATTTTTGTTGCACCCTGCTCGTTTCCTGTAAAAATCGGCGTGACGTACGTTTTCGTTACGAAAATACTGAAAATTACGATATAAACCAAGTTGTTAATTTGAAACAAAAACAAAATCTATGCGAAATCATAAAAAGTTATATTGTAGTCGTTAATTTTTCTATAAATTATAACCTTAGTGAATATATGCATTACTCAAAGCGCTTATATTTTAACATGACCGTTTTCCGTTTACGTTGTTTGGTTACCATTTTGTTTCCGTTCTTTTTACTACGTTTAATGGTGCAAAACTACACTTAAGAACATATTTCAACCAGCAACCTCCTCACGCTTAACAGTGACTTTTTGAATTGTACTGTTTCAGCGATGAAAACTTTAAACAACTCGACGCTTGTCTTGAAGAATTTGTAGAAGAATGAATATTTCTGATATTTGTGTCGTTCAAAAGTTATTGTCAGAGATTAATACTTTACTTATGGTCCACATTTGAGTTAAAGTTAAGTTGTTGACATAATATACCTGGCGCCCCATAATTATCAGTTTGGGGGCCGCACTTGGTAAGATCACTCTAGCACGTTAGCAGACCGTGCCAATGTGAGATGTATACAACTTTAGCTTTCATATTTTTGTAGAATATGCACTTATAGATTCTCAAATACTTTCACTTCAATCAATGATGTTGTAATTATTAGCCAAATGCATTTTTAAAACAAAATGTAATTTGATAATCTAAAATAACTGAATAATAACAACCGCACAGTCCTGAGTTGTGCCGGATGATACGCCCGAGTTACTTTTTATGTATAGCATTCAATAAAGTTTCTGTAATCTTTCATTTCAGTCAAAGCTCTTGTTTTCAAGTTCTTTCAATCAAAAATGACGTTTGAAAGCTGTCAGACATAACATTGCAAGCATATTTATATTCTTCAAACACCTGAAACCTACAACAACCTGAAAATGCAGTATACAGAGGTTGTTTGGACCGCGTTGATAACTGAAATTTGCTGAATACCCAGTAGCATTTTGAAATCTCAATTCACTTAATCCCATTGACTAGAACACGCACATCGCTTAACTCGGACAAATTTTCGTCGTACAAACTGTTTTCTTTTCCGATCCGGACAGGACAACAATATTCGAAATGTTTGGGTTTCAACTGGAGCGCATCCAGGCGACGAAACGAACCGTGGGAAAGCGACGGCGCCGTTTGACGTAGCAGTCGATGGGCGGTGTCGGCTTCTTTGCTGCTCTAGCGAAGACCGGCCTTCTTTCGTTCGCTGCCGGCGGTGTTTGATAGACCACGTCACGAATACTGAATTGCATTGGCCGTAGCATAGGCGATTTTCGATCATGCGTGGACGACAACGTTTTGCACGTAGTTGTTCTTTGTACCGCATACCAATGCAACTTTCGTTGCGGTCCAGTGTTGGAGGGCGTGGAAATTTAATACTTGCGCGGTTTGCGCTGTGCGGTGATGATATCGCCACCGCGTTGCTTTTCGTTTTACTATTATTATTTGGCATCTGGTTGTTGTGATTTTGGTTGTTCTTCTTGTGGTTGTTGTTATTGTTGTTGTTGTTGTTACTCATGTTTTGGTTGTTGTTTCTGTTGTCGCTGCTGTTCTTGTTATTGTTGCTGCTGACGTAGTTGTAGTCGTTGTGGTTTTTATTGTAAGCGTCATCATTATAGTTATTAGTGTACTTGTTATTTCTGTTGCTGATGTTGTAGTCATTGTTGCCGATAATGTTTCTGTTGCTGATACTGGTGGTGTTGCTGTTGTAACGATTACGGCTGCTGTGCCGATATCTGGTGTGTCGATGGCGGTGGCGCACATTTTGGCGTTGCGTTGCACTCGCATGTTGAGAAGAGATTTTTGCAGATGTACGAACAATACTGCTCAGTACACCGTTTGCATTTGCGAACACTGCATGTAATCGGGGCATCTTATGCCTTCGTCTGGACTTATGATAATGCGTAAAGCTCTTTTGTTGTAGCTCGGTTCGGCTGTGAAACACTGGTGATCTGGCAGCCTGTTGAAGTGCAAATAAACGATATTTAGTTAAAAAAGATTTTTACCTGAAATTTTTGTCGATGTGCTATATTTACCCTAGCGTTGCGAGCCGTTTATTCTTTAAAAAACAACACACTTGTGTTTTATATTAAGGCAGGTGAAATATATGGAGATTTCGCGGGGTTAAATATTTTTTGTTTGTTTGTTGAAGACGCTATGCTGTGTTCCAGCTAACAAGAAAGCTAAAAAAACTAGCAATTTGGTCCTGGAGTCTATTATGCGCTACAGTTAGGAATTATTGACAATTATGGACTTTAATTAGGGTTTAGGGACTCTACTGTATTGAGCCGAATACGGGGTAATAAGAGGGGGTCCCTATTTTGAGTCCAAATCAATAGAAGTCCGTATCCCTAATAAGAGTCCGCAAGCGGATAGAGTCCTTAAACCCTAATTTGAGTCCATAAATGTCAATTAGTTCTAATTGTAGCGCATAAATGACTCCAGGACCAAATAATTTGAGTTCGAAACTTTAAAGCGTACCTAAATTTTGAAAGTACGTACATAAGTATAACCTTGTATTATCGCTCAAGCTATTGACACAAGACAAATAAACGTTTAATTCAACGGATAATTGCAGTCCCGGATATATATCAGTAACGAAGGGCGGCGGAGCGTGGGTTAAAAATAAATAACAGTCCGTAACCGAATAACAAGAGGGGGTGCCCTCTGGAAAGCCCCCTGTTATCACCTCCCTCTTATTCTGGTCACTACAGTACACTGACCTATGAAAGTTGTTGTAAGAATCAAAATAAAACTATTTTAGATTAATTTGAAAATTTAACGTCACCGCGCGCTTTTGCCAAATTTTGGATATCTACATATCACATGAACAATGCGAACATTTACAAATGATCTGATATTTATGAACACAATTTTACTTACAGGGCGTTCTCGGTGCCTTTGTTTGTGCCTTAATTTGGTGCGTTCTGCAGGCACATCAGTGTTTGAATTGGCCTCAATCGCCATAAATGCAGCTCTTGACATTTGAGCAAACTTTGTTCTCGAAATCCGCGATTTCCTGCAAAATAATAAATTTTTTGAAATGAATACACCTGCTCAGTTGCATAACATGGTTCGATAAGTTTAATTTCCACTGCTATTGGTTAACAACTCAAGCATATGATTTAATTCAAAAGTATGCTTTCTAGAACTGCACAAAGCCAAGACTGGCGATGACTCGTTCCAGTTGGAGATCTAAAAACCAAACAACTTTGTACTTCAGCTTAAGTTTAAATTGTTTTTGGAATGAAAAATATATGCCTAAGTACTGGAAACGGTAAATACGGTGTTTGAGAGCTTTATGCTGAATAACTCGTTGCTTTCTTACGTTAATTGTGTAATACGAAAAAAGGAATGGGTGTATATACGAGGGTGAAATAGAAATATATATCGCTCTGAAATTTCTAGAAAGATTCAAAAAACGCCCTTTTATAGCCTATAGAATAACCTGTAGAAGTCAAAAAAATTTTCTCGCTCGTAACTATTTTTTTACACTCAAATCAACCCTTCTCGAACCGAAATCATAGCTACCTACGCTACTGAAAACAAGAAAAATGATTTCTAGTTTGTGAATATATCCTGGTCTTCTTTTAGCGAAGCGTTTCAGCCGTCGCGCAAACTAATTCCTGACCAATTTCCTCACTAGAACACAATTGTGCTCATGTGGTCCAGATGTTCCAAAGGGTAATTGGGAAATCTGCATTCTGAAACGGAATGAGTATGAGTAGGCATCTTGTCATCCGTAACTAGACCTCATAGACCCGTAAAATGGTGTTTATACAAAGCACACCACTAAAATAGCCAAAACAGACTCGCGTAACATATGCGAGGTGAAAAAACCTTGTTGAAATCATCGGTATCTTGAACGCGCGTTTCAGGAGCCGCTACGTTCCCTGATAATAGTTACGGATATCCATTGAGCGTTAAAGTTTATTCCGAAAGCACCAAAAACTTGTAACTTATAATAGCAGATTTTACCCGGAATTATGCCAAGTACAACCAAGTGCTTCAATTGCAAATATAAATTAAAATGCCCTTAATATTATCAAAGATTTAACTTTTCACTTACTTTAATTCCATTTCTTGTCTTGCAGTCAGTTCCAATGAATCTTCATTTATTCGATTTCGGTTTGTATTCCGCTGGATAATACCAGTATGCCGCGCGGTTCGTTTTCGCGTAGTCTCAGGTAAGAGAAAACTAGTGTCCTTTTGAAAAGTTGCAGAGCTCTCACGAAGTTTTGAAGTTACACTGGCTCGTTTATCGTTTGATTGGAGCCCATCAACTGTGTTTTTAAGTTGCCGGTCAGATTCAACTGAAGTAGAAAGGCAGTCGCAAATGGCAACAAATAATAGTGACATTATGAACAGTGCTGCGCTTGGCTTAAGGAGTCGCGTTAAAATGTTGAACTCATGGTGACACCAAGATTTCGGATCACTTTGATTTGAGTTGTATAATAATCTATTGTTAAGAGTTCTAAACAATTGTAAAGACTCGAGTTTGTAGTTTCCTAAAATTTTCTGGAAAAAATGTGACGGCGACCGGTTCAAATTTTCATTACGATGCTGAGCTAATTCTGGACTCATAGTTCAAACGCGACGTCGTGCTTGGTTCAAATAATTGCCGTGGATAACAAAGGAAAACCGCAACGTACAAGTCGCGTACAATATGGAACCCCATCAGATGAAAGAAGACTTATCGCAGAACCTAAATGCAATCGTGAAGCGAAATTGTCAATTGTTGCAGCATCTTGGGTTGAGTAAAAACTTATCAGATTAAACACATTGTACATATTGATATAATCATTATATTTAAACAAATAAAACAATTAATAACTCTATAATATATTACCATGGACCGATCATATATATAGACATTATATGTCACGCCATCTAAAACTTTTAATTTCGGTGCGCGCATAGCGCAATATCACCTTCAGCACCAGGACTAAGGCTTCGTCTGGCCAGCCTACCCATGACGAGCCTTTGACCGCGTCGTCTTCTAATGCACTGAGACACGAAGTAGAGTAGAAGCATCCAAGATTTTCCGGCGTGAGAGGATAACCAGTTTTTGTGTTTCGAAAATTTACACATTCAAAGCGACGTTTTTAGCAATTTTTTTTGTTTATTCAATGCGTGGCCAATTACTTGCGTTGTAATCTCGGCATATTTTGCACATATTTGGCTGGAAAAGTACTAACCTAAGCATTGTTCAGTATAATACGTGACTGTGGATTACTAATAAGTGGACCTTTTTCTAATTTGAGCAGCGCCGGATTAAAGAAGGCCCGGGCCCCCGGGCCTCCCACCAACCGAAAACCACGATGTGATTCAATTGATAACAAGCCAACAAAAATTTTTCGCGGACCACGAAGTTATACAACCTGTGAAACATTTCTTTGGGGAGCCCTCTCAAACCTGTTTGGGGCGGCCGACTATTCTTACTCTAACGCTGGTTGTACCGCTACGCGATTTTTGGGAAGTACTGATTGCGTTGTTCGGCAGGGTTATACAAAAGGATGCACAAAATAACTTTCCCAATGTTGAGAAAGTTCTTCAGCTTTATCTAATTTTCTATAAAATTGAGGAAAATTGTTATGCAAATCAATATTTTTATTACAGGTTACAAATCTCAGGACTGAGGTCGAGCTTGAAATATTAATACGAACGTTAAAGTTTTGCTGCTGGCATTACACTGATATTCTGAAACAAATTATAGATATATTTGAAATTCGCAACATGCAAGATTCGGAATCACATTCTACAAATTAGCAATGGATTCTGATTCGGGGTCGGACTTCAGAAAATGTCTAGACTTCGGTGGAATCGTAAGTGACTTCTCTAAGTGTAAATCTAAAAAATTCGCCGTGCCGAAATTTTGTTTCATACTTTTGGTACAGTTTGTTTCATTAAAATGTATCACTTTAAGCTATGATGCATAAAATAATTATGGTTAATAAGGGCATGCTAGTCGGATGGGCCCCGGGCCTCCTAGTCATACGGCCCCAGACCTTCTGGTCATATGGGCCCCGGGCCTCCCACCACCTTAATCCGGCCCTGAATTGGAGCCATCCTACAACGGTTTTATACGGCATCAAAAACCTTGAGATTACTTTCTGGACCCCAGTACACAATTCAGAAATTTCTTGTTTGCAGCGGAATATTGAAGTTGAACAATATTTAAATTTCCATTCAGGTTATAGGTTTATTGGAACAAGTAACAATCAAACGTCACATTGAAACATTGCAACTGGATAATTTAGAGTCAAAACTTTTTAACTGTTAGACAGAAGTGTGTTTGAAAATGTCAATTTAAGCACTGTCCATGCATAGAAGTCAATTCTTAAATTAGAAGTGAAGTAAAACATTCTCAGTTTAATTATAAAAATTAATGTTAAAAATTACATCCTAATTCTTGAGCGCCGTTCATTATGATTTCTAAAACTAATAATTTATGCAACGTCTTGAATAGCAGGTATAAAGCTGAATATTTGTATTCCTGAAAATGTATAAATTTATTAAATTTGTTACAATGGAAGGTGAATTAGAAACAACGCCGCCGTTCGGCTCTTGATGCTGTTCATTGAAGGCTGATGGTCTTTTACTGTGTTAATATTAGCACAAATTGCTGTTGTTTTTGCTGAAACTGTAGACGGAGCTATTTTTCCGTCCGCGTATTGCAAAAATAATTTTTATTTAATGATTAGCAGTTAAATTTGTACGAATTTCCAGAAAAAACACTTTGGAGCGTTTAGTTAAAGAGGTTGATTGTGTTTACACTCGTGGCCGTAACTACGCGGAGGAGTGGAGTGTAGCTAACGTTTGAAAAGGTTAATGTTAATATTTTCGTTGAGAAATGATGTGTTTCCTGAAAGCCTTGATGCGATTTATCGAATAAGTTTGCGGCTGCGAAACAAAAGTTTCTGTGGTAAACCATCAAATGAATCCTTACGATAAAAATGTCACTCCATATCCATTGTCGCTTTATGCGACGCAAGGCAAAAGCTAAATAGTGCATTTAGGGTGCAGTCACGCCTTTAGACTATACTAAATTTCGTAAAAATATAGAAGTTTGTACTCGACATAAAATCGTTTTTACACAATAAATGATTATATATCTGATCTAAAACACTGGTTCAACCTAATCCTAAACCATGTACCATCTGGAGTAAAAACCTAAAGGCGACCAATGTTTAGTATTTTAAAATTAACAAAATATATTATAGGTAAGATTTTATGATATCCCAAGCTATCTTGTTTCTGAGATGACGCTGAAACGTGATAGCCCAGGACTATGAGGGTTTTCGTAGCACTGCTGATAAATTTATAAACGGTTCATTACACTGTGATAAACTTCAGTTGCGAATGTCTTTATTTGGCAACAGGCAGTGAGTCATCGTGAAATTAGGGTGGGATTGTCCCCGTTAAGTTTGCTTTGTGCAGAGCATAATATATCTTTACCCACTGTATGACTCACTCTGCGCTGTACAAAATCTGAAAATAAAAGCTTAAACTGACTCTATTATAGCCCGTCCAGAAAACGATCCGGCCCTGTTATGGGCCGCGCAAAATTTCTACCTTAAAACTTAAACGTTTGCTGCGGGTAAAATCTGAAAATTTTTTACCCGCGTGATAAAAATCTTTACCGTGTAATGTCCCACTCTGTCTCTACTTTTACACGAAAGAATATATGCAATTTAGAGGTAAATTTCTGTTGGCGTTGTGATGTAAACTTTAAATCGTCGGGTAATAATAACATTTGAGTCGTACATTTTGTGTACAATCCTCCGGAAGCCGCTAAATACACCTTTCACTGGAACACAGATATCTGCATGTAGACTACGCCTCTTTTGTCACTTGCCATCCTTTATTGTAATAGCATGTGTAATGTAAATTTTTTGAGGTGTTTAAACGCATTTATGTAGGTTTGAAAAATCACTTTGACTCAGTGCATGTAGTCCGAAAAAGCCTATTTCGGAGAGAGTCAATTGGACTCACCATTCTTGCAGTGTACTGTTCGATTTCGAATAAAATCAACAACGTTAATGCAAAACGTTAAAACATATTATTTTGAAGCAAAACAGAACACTTTATTTGCCAGATCACTTTAGTAAGTGTACAATTGAATTGAAGCACCTAATCGACGCCAGCTGACTTTTGCTGTTCAAATTGAAAACCAATGAAGAATAAACTAAAAAACTCATTAAATATAAAATAATCTGTACGTATGACTGGCGCAAATTTAAAAAGTTAATGCGGTTTTTAGCAGTTTTAAAACTGGAACCCAGCGAAACAGTTTAATTTAGTTCGCTGTTACTTGCTCCCGTTCGCTATCGGCTTTTGCTATTGCTTAATATTAAATTTACGTCTTTTTTGATGACGTCTGTGAAACAACAAAGCAAATCGTTTAGTGTATTAAACAGCGTAAGTTTCATAAGGGGTGATTCACTTACCGTAAGGGGTTGCACATCCCAACACATCGATACATATCGGGCAGTGTGCAACCGGATTCCAGCTGGGAAATCCAGTATTTTTCACTACCCGGTTCCGCTAAACAAATCCGATATTTTTTCATCGGAATTTTCCGGTTTTTCGGTATTGAAAACTGTTTCATTCGAAAATTTAAAAAATGGCATATTTTTCTAACTTATTTTTGTAAAAATATATGAGCATATATTGCCAATGTTTTCAATTTGCGCCATACTCTATAATTTATCATACGTTTCCAGTTACTGCATTTGTTTCAGTATTTTGGCATCCTAAATGATGCGTTCACACCATTAAAAACGATAAAATATCAATTTTCTGGTAACCAATTTTTTGTTTTACATCCGGTATTTTTAACGTTCCGGTTCCGCTTGCTGTTTCGGTTCTGGTTTCGGTATTTTATAATTCCGGGGTACCGTATATCCGGATATGAAAAATATCCGGATATGTATCCGGAAAGAAATATATCAAGACATTGGGATATCGGGATATATCCGGATATCCGGATATCTACAAGATATATATACGAAATGCTATTTTGTAAAAAAATTTTGGATTATATAGTTTTCATTGTTTCACCCCAAAAGTAGCTGGAGCTGACGAAAAGAATGTCCGTATTCAAACCTGAGTCAGCATATTGAACTGAATTCTTGACGATTTTGGTGAGTAGATTTGGTTTCTCTGATGTATATATTGTTTGTAAAATTTAAAGCTGTTTGACTTGGTGTTTTTCGAATCATAGTTAGTCAGAAACGTTTATATAATTCTATCATGATACTTAAAACATTTCTTTTCTTACATCTTGCTGGATACTGTCATAAGCTCGTTCATAAACATTTTCATTCGTTTGAAAGAAAAAGAGCTTCTTAATTATCTTAGTTTTTGCTTCCGAACTATTGAGGCAGTTGCATAATAAATAACGATTTTTAGAATTGTATGTTTATGCTCATAAACAATAAGCTTGTGGGTCAGGGCACTTCCATTATAGCAACAAGTTAAAACAATTGCTCAAGAAAGAAAAATTCAGATTTGGAAACCCAGAAAACGCAAAATCGGGTTTGAGATATCCGAAGTAGAAAATTTAATTTCGGATATCCGGATATCTGGATAAATATCCGGCAAGAATTGCGGGTTGTCCGGATATAAAAAGATAGCCGATGCCAATCACTAATCGGGGAGCACACGGCTAAAGGAAGGGAAAGCCAGGGCAAGGGTAACCGTTTACCCTGCTTGCGAGATGAGCATTTTTGTATTATTCACAAAGAAGAGAAGCAGATGTTTCATAAGGTAGAAACACAAATGCGGGCGCACATTTTTGCCTCCAACAGAACCTTATGACGCAATGAACATAGGTTTTACCTTGGTCAATTAATATATACCGAGATGTACAGCAACCTATAATGAATAAATATAAGTATGTATAACATAGTCTGTTAAGAGTATGTATGTTACAACATTTGGCCAATGTACATAACAGGGGCGGAACAGGATTATCAGCTCATTCCTAAGCATAAGCCTAAGCCTAGGTTTAAGCCTAAACGTAAGAATGAGTTTATTCTTAAGCCTAAGCGTAAAGCCTAAGCCAAGCAAAAAAATTAGTCTAAAGCTGAAGTTTATTCTATTCTAACCATAAGGTGTGTGAGGAACCCCGCCAATTTTGAACTAATCTTCCCCCACGCCACCCCGTACCCCATATCAGGATCCCCATCCTCATGACATCTCTGCTCCTTAATCTTGTGGTTAGAATTTTAAACAATATAACGTATAGGTCCATGGTGTCATCAAGAAATAAAACACAGTAAAACAAACTAAAATTTTAAACTGCGAAATTTTGGATGGCAATGTTTCTCAATTCTGCGTATATACACTTCAAATCGAACTAAAATACCGCGACCCCTAGCGGTCTGGGCGCCGTTAATAGTTTTTCAATGTTTGTGTAATCTATACATCATCACCATCAAATAATATAATAAAATTAAGGATTTCAATACACTGAACGGTTTGTGACAATATAAATACCAGCCAAATGCTATAACGTTATAATTAGATAAAATTATCTTTGCGACTAATTTTCCAATATAAAATCTATATTTATATAAACAATATTATAGTTTGAGATACGCCAAGATGTATATTCAGTTTTTGGCAAGAAAACAAATAAACTTCGGAACGAACAAATAGGGGAGGGATCAAGACCATATTACCATTTTTTTGTTTCATGTCGCCTTCTGGTGATTTGTTAGCATCTAAACATATTCTTAACAATCTGACTAATGTATCAAAGTTTATAAAGTCTTGCATAGTTTGTAATGTAAAGCTGGTATAAATTAAAATATATTTTTATCGGCTCATATAGTTAAGATTCGAGCTATACCATAGCATCGTTCATTTCAGGTATAATGCGTCGTCCACAATAAACGTGCGTAGCCTGTCTGGATTTTTGAAACATCTATTGACGGTTGCCCTCAACAAATTTTTATTTGTCTATAGCAGTCGTCAATTGAGGCACACTTGAAGCGCGGATAAAATCTGACAGCATTTCTTGTTTACTAAGATTACTGAGGTTATGTTTCGGCGCTGAAAAGCTGTGTTAAACCCTATTCAAATATGCAAGTTTTTGCACAATAAAATTTGCACGTGCCGCTTGCTTGTGTATGTTCGGACACTAAACAACTTTGAATTTGTTGCAGTTTCAAATTAATGTTCACAGGCATTCGTGCTACTAAATTTCGCAGCTGCAAGTACCTTGCATTCCTTGCATGCACCGGCATTCTAATTGCCCAGTCGAAAGACCTGTTGTTGAGCGCGTCTAAATTAATTCAAACTTTTCGAATTTACCTATTTAAGAAGCTTGAGTTAATTCAAATATCGTGATTATGCGCACAAAAACATTCTTTATACCGAACTACATTTGAATAATCTATAGTGTGGTGAGTGAAGAAATTCCAGAATTTACCCATGGCATTTAAATTTTAAATACTGAAAAATAATTAAAAACGGATGTTTTGCATATAGCAGGTTATTTCTTAAGTTTTAAAATGGTATTTTGTTACCAGAATATCAATACAAGCTGAAAATGCTGCTACGCGTATACTTAAATTACACTTGCTCCAAAAATAACGGCTATATAAAATTTCATATCTTTTCATTTGTATCCATACCTTCAATAATTGTATATATGTCGGTAACATATACTGTACTTAACTACTTTCGTATGCGCCTCATGGAAAGCGGTTCAGATAAATTTAACCCAGGGTCAATTTGCACTATACAATCGCAAGAAATTTTTCGCAATTGGCGACACTACTTGTGATTCGAAGGAAGCTGTTTACTGCAGCTGTACTAAAGGTGTTCAAACATGCTGGTCCTTTACGATTCAGATGACTTTTTCGGCTTTGCGAAACGCTATGATTTGTAATTGCAAGCAACATAATTTAGTACTAAAGGTAATTTATTTTACTTTTCTTTGCGACCAAATGTGATTTTTTACAAGTATTCTGAAGGACCAAATTGTGGTAAGTATGACTTGACAAACATACCTACAAATATTTCATTACAACAACCTGTAATTTCAATTGCACATATGATTGCCTGGTTCTGGTATTGTTAAATATTCTGAGCTTTCTTAATCTTAACAACTGCTAAAATTGTTAACGGCAGCTCAGACATTTTGATTACAATTTAGTACTTACTTCGAAACCTCCAGGATTTATTTCAATGTTAGTTATTTACAGGGTGTAAACGAATAGTAAAAATAACGGAAACGGAAGCTAGTGATCAAAATAATGGAAGTGGAAACGAAAAACGGATATTGAAGTAAAAAATCAAAACGTTTTATTTTTCTCCTAGTACAATTGAGGCTTGCAAATTCACAGGTATTTCAAAATTTTTGGAGAAAAAATGGCAGATGCATAGAAATTTTTAAAAATTTGGATGATTTCGTAATTTTATTTTATTTCAAACAATTGCAGCATATCTGTAACCAAAACTTCCGAGATATATACTTACGAGATTTATAACTAATTTTGTACGTAAAAAATAACGATTTCCGTTATTTCTAGAATAGAACCGGACACAGAAGCAAATTTTTGCGGGAAACGGAAACGGTTATCTGGATACACCCTCAAAAAAAGAACGCCGTACCACTACTTTACTTACTACAGTAGTATATAAGAGGGGATTGGGACACGCTCCTCAGAGGAGCCAGATACCGTAACCCAAATTCTGGGAATATAAATCCCGTTTTATAGAATTTTGCTTAATTTATTTGATTGATGGTGTAAGCGCCTGAGAACAAATTTCTGTCAGACAGTCAACAAATTTATATACGCTTTGTTGTTAACTCGTGCGCCGCCAAAAAGCGTTCAGCGACCAAAATTGTTATCAATATATCAATTGATGTCGGTACCAGCGTCTTAAACTTCAAACATATATACCACATTCATTTCAAACCCCATATTCGGGTAACTTAATCTAACTGAACATTTTCCAATCATTACAATAATTCAAGTTAGAAATACGACTATTTAATCGGCTTGAATAGCACATACATAAAAACTTATTAAAATGAAAAATTATGAGCGTGTCTAGACCGTTTAATTTCACGCGTTCCCCTGCATCTTTAAACGGTTTCTCGCTCAGCTTCTCATTTTGGATTGTAGTTTTAACTCATTAGTTTTCGTCTTCTAGTTATATTTCAACTACGTGTTGCAAGAATAATTCAGTTTTCCAAATTTAAGTTTTCCAAGTCCACCCAAGCTAATATTTACCCATTTTAGTTAACTCACGCTTTTCAATTGAACAAATTTACAACATAGTTATGTTTACTCGGACCTTAATAAGATTTATGAAAACTGTTTTGTATAAAGATTTACCTGAGTAGTATTTTTTCGATCGTCCAAAAAGAATCTCAGCAACCGTTGAACATTTTGATAAACTTTTTGTATGAAAGCCTATAATCCTGTTGTGTAAACCTTGCATTAGCATTTAAAAATTTTAGGTCGTTTATTACCAACAGGTGAAATTGCCTAATCTTTAAGATTTTTCAAGATATTTCATTAATTATCATGACTACATGCAATCTAATTTCAGTACTAAAGGGTTTTCGGGTGCGAGGAATCTAACTAAAATGTTTGTAAACCTCCAGAATTTATACCTGAAGACCTAGCTACTAACTAATTTGCATATTAGCTATACCAACTATGGCATCAAAGTTGGGAATATATTATTTTATAAGTGTTTGCGCGCTTATTGATCTTAGGGTATGTCGGGCATGAGCAATTTAAATATGCGTTTAGAAATGGGTACACTTTCAATTTTATCTTGATACTGTTTGCTCAATACACATAATTCCACTGCGATGGTTTCACATGTTATTTGCCTCCTTTTAGATAAAATATAATAACTAATCTAAATACTAGTTAAAATCTTGCGCTTACGAAATGGTAAGTTTTATTATCTTACGTAGCGTTTTTCAAATTAGTGAAATTGTGTTGTATCCAAAGTTTTTGTATAGTCTGGTTTAATTACGATGAATATAAACCGAAAATTCTAAGCCTTAAATTTCACTTACAAACCAATTCGTAAAAATAGTCACTATTTAAGATCAAAGTTCCGGTCCGATTAATCCAGGAAGCTGTTGATATTCTAAAACAACATGCCGAACGAGAACGTGATTCTAAATTTGGTGCCAGTCAGGAACTATGCGAAGAGGCAAGTTTTGAATGGCTTAGGTATATGAACTAGTGTTTCGCTATGTACAAAAATTGACACACACTTTAATTTTCTGCTAGTTGGCTATGTAACAGGTATAGTATTTCTATTATTTATTTGAAGTTCACTGTCACTCGATTAGCACTCTATGGATGTGATTTGGAATATTATGTTAATTGTAAAAGATATTATTTTTAGTTAACTGGGGATATGGATGAAGTACGTGCAGTTATGGATGGTTTGGTAAAAGTTTATCAGGAAACGGGCACCATACAAACAAAAGTAAGTATGCTGAAATGCCTGAGTGTATGAGCAAACAGTACTGACACAATAAATTCAAAATCAAATCAACAATATCAAGTAATTCGCATTAACCGTATCCAAAATAATTGTATTTTTGTTTCATGAAAATGCTTAAGTTTCGGGTAGTTAGTGATTAAAAGTATAAACCTATCTAAATCTACTCAATATTTTTGTGGTTAATCATATTGCCAGTCAAAGCCGGAGCTAGGAATCAAATGAAATGTTTAAAAGTCAGGTTTGTAGGATTAGTTGGCAAACATATAAATCAGACGAGAGATTTCCAAAAAAATTTTGAAGTAATTAACAAACCGTCATATTTTAGTCTCATACTCCTCAAAAGCGAACTGTAAGCGAAAACAAATTTGATGACGGATTGTACTCAAATACTGGACCGCTACTTCGATCTCCAAACAAAATTTTTCGTAAAATGGAGTATGAGATACACGATCTATCCTGCGAGTTCAACTTTTTTCAAATCTGAACCGATCGAATGGGAAGAGTCTGGTAACAATAGTGGTGAAGGCAACGAAACTGATGACGAAATTGAACATAAACCAAGTAAGAATTGATTCATTTAAATCCTTAAAACCCTGTTTGTGTTTCAATGTTTAGAAATATAACTCAAAACTGCTGTGTTTGTTTAGAATGGGTATCTTTTTCGATTTGAAAATGCCACCGAGATTTAGAAGAGTTAGCGAATGCGAAATAACCTTTATTCTATAAAGCAGTTCATATTTCAAGTCAAAGCCGCAGACAGTAATACAATGAAATTATTTAAACGCTAATTCAACAGTCAGGTTTGAAGGATTAGTTGGCAAACATATCAATCAGACGAGAGATTTCCAAAAAATTTTTGAAGTGATTAACAGACCGTCATATTTTAGCCTCTTACTCCTCAAAAGTGAGCTGTAAGCGAAACCAACGTTGATGACGAATGGCTCTCAAAAACGGGACCGATACTTCGATCTCCTGACAAATTTTTTTCTGAGATGCACATTGAAAGAAGAAATCCGTCATGCGATTTTAATACATTTCTATTTGATCAGTCCACTTCCGACAATTTGGAAGATAACAAGAGTGGCGAAGACGATGAAACTATGAAGAAACTGAACACAATCGCAGAGATCTATATTTATGTCGAAAAAGAAACTGTGAATTTTGATAATTTGTCGTTGTGTCTCTAAATTGAGATGAAAAGGAAATTCAGCGTTAAATATGATAAAATGATTTTATATGTCAATGTTTCAGGAAAACGGTGGCATACCTGCAGACGATCCAACTTTCAATCATGCGATACGCTCTGACTCTGAGACGCTGCCTAGCGTTCCAAATGAGAAAAACCCCGCTTATGAAGGCGTTCCCCACATCAATGAAAGTAATCAGAGCCCAAAAAATGTGCGAATAAGTGAAAGTACGGTTATAAATTTAGACGAACACAAGTGGCAACAACATGCAGGAATGACGGTCAATATATCGTCTTTGAGCGGATTTCGGGATGAGCTGCAAGGAGGTGGCGTGGCAATTGTTAATGGCATTACGGTTAAAGGAGCTAATTACGGAGTTTTCCACAATAATATGGGCGGATTTGACATAAATTTAAATTTACTCCAATACTTGTGAAAGCAAAAAACATTGGTAGTTAGGTTTACAGTGACGCTGTTTAATGTTTCATAAGTGTTTCACTTTTATAATTTTTTACTTATATAACTATTTTTTGTTGTTTTTATTTTAGTTTGGAACCAAGAACACCCGTTTACGTACCGATAACTGTTAGGTAGGAGCACCCAGAAATAAAAACATGTTCATATATTCATTATTAACATTCTTTCCATTCTATATGGTCGCGTTTTATCGCTTTGATAACCTCTGTGAAGTCTAATTAATAACGTACAATCCTAACGCACAGTTCATTTGTACTAAAAAGATAGTTTGTATAAAAAATTGTATTTGGCCCAATATACTTGACATTTTATGATTGTATTTGGTGTTAGTTATCGTGACATGAGTAAATGTGTATCGAGGATATTGATGAGCTAGAAGACCGTTTTAATGTGAACGTAGCGATATACGAGTTACGAAATGGCGAACAGAGTGGCAATCTCGAACAATTAATGCTGCGTGCAGACGAAATGGTGCCGGAGTTTGTACCAACTGGAATAAGCAATGAAATTGACGATGATGAACCATTGATGCCGGACGATGACGATAAGGAAGAAAGCCAACCGCAAGTTCAATTTGCAGCAATGTTTTTGGATGATATGGCAGAAGAAGAAGGTGATATGCCGGTGTTGCAAGAAGAAAATTCTGAGGAGACAAACGAAAGATATTTTGTCGATGCAGAAATGCCGGCACTGGAAGCAGAAGTTTACAACGAGGAAATATTTGAAGAAAAGGAAGAGAAATCCGACGGGCCCATGATTGCCGTTTTGCCGCCGGGACCCCACGCAGTATTGATACGTAGATCTCGCGGGATTTATTATGAAACATTAAATTTAAAATTGTTTGATGGACATTTTTCCTACATCAAAAGTTTATCACAGTATACGAAGTCATGGCGTTGCGAACAATGCGATGAACTCTGGAATCTCTTAGATCATTTTCAAAGGCATCTTTTAACGTGTAATGGAGATACAACTGAATACATTTACAACGGAGGCGGTTTTGGGCTATCAAAAACCATTCACGACGAACTAAGAGAAGAAGGATTCATAATAACAGACCCTTTCTACAGATTTAGAGCCATTTATGACTTTGAGGTACGGTTTGAACCAAATTCAACTAACATCGAGGAAATCAGGAAGCTGATGTATACAAAAATATTGAAGCCAGCTAGCGTCTCAATAGCCAGTAACGTGCCAGATTACGAAGAACCCGTGTGCTTCATTGGTGAAAGCGAAGATATTGAACAACATATGCATTCGTACCTTTGCGAAATTAGCGATCGTGCGTTTGAATTAATGTATCAAGAATTTGGGGACATATATGATCAGCTGAAAGCGAAAAGGGATATATGCAAGGACCTTGAGAAAGAATACAACAGATTATTATGTCAGAAAAAGAATGGTGCGGACGTAGATGACGCTCTTAAAACAGCGAAAGAACGTTCGAACGAATCTCGGAAGTTTAAAACGTTGTTTGACCGACTTAAAAACTGGATGCAACAGCTTATAGTGCTTGGTTTTAATAGCGCAAAGTTTGATCTAAACTTGGTGAAGCAGTATTACATACCTTATTTGGTACACAATGGTGAAAAAATAAAACACGCTATTAAGAAAAACAACGCGTTTATGACGCTGACAACGGAGAAACTTTTGTTTCTGGATATAACTAACTACATTAGCCCCGGAACCAGTTTCAAAAAGTTTCTTTAAGGCTTTTAATGTAGAGCAGAAAAAAGTGTTCTGGCCATATGAGTGGTTTGAAACTCTGGACCAGTTGGAAGATGACGACTTATCGCCACATGCTGCGTTTTATAGCACACTTCGTCTGAAAAATATTACCAATGATGAAGAATATGAACGATTGAAGGATATATGGCGAACGGAAGGTTTTGAAACCATGCGGGATATGCTACAATGGTACAATCCCCTAGACGTCGTACCATTTCTGGTGGCTGTTCAAAAGATGTAGAACCAGTTTGAAGAGTGGGATATCGACATGTTCAAACAAGCTATTAGTTTGCCAGGTGTAGCTGTTCAGCGTATGATGCAACGACTACCTAAAGGCGGTCTGTTCACTATATTCAACAACAAATTCAAGAATATTCACACAATATTGTAGGTGGACCGTCCATAGTGTTTCATAGATAGCACAAAGTGGACAAAACAAGCATACGTGCAGGTAAACCGGTTAAAACGATTCTTGGCTATGATGCCAACTCACTTTACTTATGGTGTTTATGTCAAGACATGTCAACCGGGCTTTTTGCTGTTTGGCGTCCAGCCGGTGGGTTCACAGGAGAAGACATTCCATTTGATGTACAAAACAAATGTCCGGACTGTTTTTAGACAAATTAAATGAAAACATGAATATACAATTTAAAGCAACCAAAAGCTACACCAATGGAATGCTAGAGGTAGTGTTTGTGGAGTATCAGCGACGAAAGCTTTGCAGTCGTTTCAGTCGTGATGATGTCGTTATCCAACACAGATTTAATGGTGGTCAAAAAAGTTATACAAAGGGACATCGATTTACTCAGTGGATGGTTATATACCAGCAGGAAAGTATGGTAACGATAAAGAAATAATAATTGAATTCGATGGGTGCTATTGGCACGGATGCACCAGGTGCTTCGCATTTCCAAATGGTGACATGCGAGAAAGTACAAAATGAACGCAGCTGAAACACGAATTTCTCAATGGACTAAACGCAGAAGTTATAATTGGACCAGAATGTGATTTCAATAAAATTATATAAGAAGAGATTGCACCAAGCAAAGATTGGGAACAACGGATCGATCAAAATGTCAAAACAGGATTTGCAAATGTGAACAATGTGCGTATGTTTGATATAATATCACACATTTATGAAAACAAAATGTTTGGAGTTGCCGAAGTTTATATACAGGCGCCACATTATGATGCAGAGTTGCTAGCTCGCTGGGAAGAAATGTACCGGTGTTCAAGAATGTAGAAATTAGCTTGCATGACATTGGACAACACATGCGGAATTACGCTATAGCTAACGGAATTGTGACGCAACCAAGGAGAGCTTTGATTTCCTCATATCACGCAGAAAAGATATTATTGGCTACTCCATTGATTCGTTTCTATATTACAAAGTGTGGCATGAAGGTGACAAGAGTGCACCAGTTTATAGAATACCAGAAAGTTGCTGCTTTTGAACATTTAGGCAATGAGGTAGCAGAACAAAGGAGAAAAGCGGACAGGAATCCCAATGAAAAGCTATTACGGCAGGCTTCTTTTGGATAAAACTAGATTCGAAAATGTGCTGTTCGTACATCAGAGTGACGCCCAGAAGTTAATGAATGAACCACAATTTAACAAAATGGATGAAATTAGAGATGGTATATATGAGGTGCACATGGCTAAAAAGAAAATAGTTTACGATCTACCAAATATAATCCCATTTTTTGTGTATCAATACGCAAGATGGATTTCGTAGAAAAACAAAACTTTCAAATTGTGCAAATGAACACTGACAGTTTACATATTGCACTATCTACCGAGACGCTAGAGGAAAGTGTTGATGAGTCTAAAATTGACGATTTTAACGAAACAAAGTCAAGTTATATGTCAACAGATGACTATACCCAATGAACACCAGGGCTGTTTTAGATTGGAATAGAAAGAAGACGGTATGGTGGCGCTGAATAGTAAAACTTATATTGGTTGGGTTGTTGACGGAATGGAAAAACCGTCTACTAAAGGATTATCCAAAACTACAAACTCTATAACGAAGGAAACATTTATGAACATCTTATATGAAAAGGAAAAAGCAGGCGGAAATAATCATGGTTTTAAACTTTTAAAAGACTGTGAACTTGTGCAATATAAACAATACCGAGATAGTCTGTCGTACTTTTACCCAAAGAGAATTGTGTCTGAAGATGGCATTGCTACATATCCTCTGATGCTTTAATTATTACTATTAAATTATTATAAAATTTGTTATAAATAAAAAGGTTTATTATTACTGAAAAGAATAAATGCGCGTTTGATTTAACAGATTGACTCACGTGAGGGCGGAACTGTTTTCTGCGGGACTGTAATAAAGTAGCCATTAGACAATCTTTGTTCATGTTTAGGCATGCTTGTACTTAGGCATTGGGTTATACTACTGTTGCGACCCTTATTACTCAACAGATTTTTAAAAACTTATGCTTAACATTACTTACAAAATGACTAAAACTTAAAATGTGCTTCGATCTTTATAATTCCTCTTTCCTGAGGCCATTGTGAAAGTACCCAGGTTCCTGTTACGAATAGATATTACCACTATTAAATAAGCTGTTGGCATTTCAACTACTTTCAAGTCTAATTGTATATGGACTAAGCAGGCGTATTAAAACAAAACTGAGGCATCAGCAATAAAATAATCATACCAGAACATTTTTTACAGAGACCGAATCTTGAATTTGCGTTGCGGTAGTCAGAATTTGGGTTACGGTAGCTGGTTCCTCTGAGGAGCGTATACTACTTACTACTATGTAGTATTGCTTTACCGCAAATTATTTTCTGAAAAATGCTTTTATTGTGAATTGTGTTTCGGTTTTCAGATAGTCGGTTATAATGATGCGAATACGACTGCATGCTTACAATTTGTACATTAACTGAGAAAAACTAAAAAATAACGGAATAGTTTCCGGTACTTATTTTTTAGTAGCGGAAACGGAAACCGAAATCCGGTTATATACACCCTGGCTACGGGATCAAATTTGCTTTAGTTTATAGCATTATGCATTCATGCGGCTATGTGATCAACGAACGCAGCTGTATACATTTTTTCGGACATAGTGTTAAAAAAGCTTTTACTTGAGATATATATTTTTCAACTTTCATGTTTTTATACACCGTTATTGATTGTTGTCATATCCACAGCGAAGAGAAGGAATCTTGTTGCAGTTTTCCCATAGTGAACGTATATAGGTGGTGGTTGTTCTTATCAGCTCTCATTGACATACACCTAAAGAAAGAGTAGAGAGACTCGTTTCCGAAGGAAAAGAGGATTCTGTATTAACATTTACTTTCAGCGATCGGTTCTTGAATGAATGACAAGGACAAGTTCACTGTATTGTACGGGACTGCTTTCTAAGCTGTGTTGTATATCGAGCAAGGCATTCGTGTTTAAACAAAGCTTTAAGCGTAAATCGACTGTGTGAAAAATCAGATCCTTATCAATGTGAAAAATGAAACGTGTACCTTTAGGTCTGAGATTGTAAAAGAAACGGATAGGTTGTGTTGAATCGCTGGTAGAAATACGACAAACTCGTTCAGTCTTTCTTTTTCCATTGAGTGCTACTACTTCAAAAGTCATTTTTCTGGTATAAGATTTGGAAAGCCGCAATGGAGGTTGGAAACTGTAGCTGGCAAATTAAGTTATCGATTTCTCTTATTGTGGTGTTTCTATTAGGGGTACTAAGTATAATGCAACGTTTTGCATAGTCAGTTCACAAAATAAAAATTCCTTATAGAGAATTAGAATTTTGTTGGCAATAGTATCCTACAACAAGAAATTGGTAAATAGCTAGCTAGTTATGGGTTAAATTTTACTGAAATACGGAATAGATCACAGAAGTTCCGTAGCGCCATGTCCTGGAAAACTTGCAGTCACAAGTGAAAGTGAGGTTGAGTTAGCAAAAAAGAAAAAGTGCATGAAACTTAGGTGTAAATTTGAAACTGAGACCAGAAAACAGATAAACAAACACAATATTAAGGCAAATGATATAAGATTTGGTTGGAAATTAAGTGAATATTCTAGAAATTTACTGTAATGTGTTGAAGAACAATGTTTGTGGCACAGCATAGGGCCATTTGCCAAAAATATTATAGCACCGGTATTTGACATGACTATTTTTGTTAATGATCAAAACTGACATGAATAACAGGAGCCATGGAAAGGTGAGCACGAGCTTAACAAAGAGTGCACGCCAGGCCCCAACCGACAGTTACTGTTATTAAAGTTTAAAGTTGCTCCAATGCATTGCTTTGATCCATTATCACAACAGTTTTAGATTGTGCGACTGTCAGTCTAGGTAGGAACCGGGACTTCAGACCTTTCTACTAAGCAGCTGAAAAGCGGGCCTTCAGAGCAGGAATCGAAGTCTCAGCTTAGCGATCCTTAAGCGAACACTGTTCCACTACGCCACGCACCTCGCCTCTCCAACTGCATTTTTCGTCGACTATGTGTCGACCGTATGCTGCCAGCTAGCATACATACAAGGCACTGCATTATATTGCATGCGCACAACGGACAAGCATGTCTCATGCTTACATGCCCTTATTTTCAACAAGGTCGTTCCTAGACCGTCCATCCTATTTTCGACTGGATACCGTGTTTACACGCGGTAATTTGCCATTGGGTCCATGGAGTAGCCCCCACGTCAGACTCTGTTACCACTGCGCCACGTAACCCGCCTTTTCAACTATTTTTATCATCGACTATGTCCACCATATGCTGCCGACTAGCGCACGTGCAGTGCACTGCAGTAAATTGCATGTGCACATAACGGACAAGCTACAGCGACGATATTTTACCAGCCGTGTACCTGTAAGTATGTAGTTTTCATCAGGGGAAGTTCGCAGCATCTTTAGCGATTCCTCCATACGTAATTACTATAACTGCAATTACTTATAATATACGAAAAATCTCTTCCTTATAATAATCTCTGGAAACATAATTTGGAATGGCCAAGTTGAACTTTGCACTATACTAAAATTGCTGTAAGTTCTTTGATATCTCCGCTGTCGAGCGCGAGCAGGCTTATGGTTGGCTATACGTACACATTTGCCTAATAAATCGTTGCACTCTATATAGTATGCTTTGTTGTTGGCGTACAACTGTTACCCTCATGCCGTCTATTCGAGGGTCTTTCTGAAGTTTTCTATCGAGTTTACCTAGGCTGACATGGGGCTACGCCATGAGTGCAATGATATATGAGTAGTGGCGATGTGAACACGACACTTCTTCAGTCGAAAATAGTTGGAGCTGTGAAGTGACGAGCTTGTTTGGTGTTTTGGTTTCGTATGTATGTAGGCAATAAACATGTAGTTTCTTCTTGTTTGTACATGCAATGTACATATATATGCAATATTATGCATTGGCTATGTATGGTATGAAGCATATGCGTCGGCAAGCGATATTGTCGACATTAAAAACGCAACCAATTCTTCATAGCTTGACACTTGACCAGGGATGTGCATTTTGCATACTCAAAATTTCCCTACTTACTTACTTACACGGACTTAGGTTTTACGCGATATCGCGTTACTAATACTCAACCATTTATTGATAAATTAAGATCTAGCGTGCTCTAAAAATACGCAACTATTAAATTTACTTCGGTCAAACATATAACAATGTTATAAAATAGTATCAAATTTTCTTATAACAATAGTAAATATGAAAACAATTTCACATAACTGGCACTCCTGGTTGACTGCAACACCGGAGTCTCACTCTCTATACCTATACCTGTGACTTTTCAAAAGCTGAGACTGTTACTGAGACTAGAACTGAGACTACGCGAGTCTCAGGAATTTTCGAGACTTGAGACTGGGACTGACATTTAGACTCCTTTTCCCTACACTTGACAGCACTAGTTATCATTGCCATATTTTAATAATGCTGGAATTTGATGTTATACCAGGCCAGGGATTGAGTGGTAACTCGATTGATTTTATAGTTGGTATGTTAAACTAATTTTAGTAGTTTCAGTACACATTTAGCTGTTGAACATTCAGAATAGCTGTTTTCAATACCGAAAACAGTTTCTAAAATTATGTTTTTAAAGGTTAGATCTTCATGAAAATGCAAACCCAGGTCCCAGACTAATATATAACTTTTCCTGTTTTGAGTCTTGTGCACAAGCCGACGTGCAGTCGTTATGTGGTTTAAGTGCGTTTTCTCAAACGCAGTCATGTTTTCGTAATAGACTGAGTTAAAGTTTTCTTAAGGACAACATTCAGATTGTGGAGCGTAGACGCGTTAATTTTAGTGTCTGTTGTTTTGCAGGTTTATCGGTAAACTATGTTATTTCTTGCCTACAGAAGCTTGCAGGAACGGTTAAAAAGATTGAATTTTTGTATGATCAGGATGTAAGTTTCGAAATACGAACACGTTAAAAGTATTGACTTCCAGTTCAGTGCCCCATATATTATATAGATCGGCGGAAAACGCGACATTTTGATCCCCCGTGAACAAAATTTTCTAAAAATGGAAATGTCAGAAAATTCTGGCAAATTTGAGCTCGTTCGAATGGTCAAATCCTCGGGAATTCGATTTTCTATATGTGGAAAATGGTTTTGCAATTAGATAAAAAGTTATGGGTTAAAAGCGTCAAATATTGATCCCCTGAAATTTTTGATTTTTACAAATTTTACAACTAATGGCTGGGGGTTCGCTACTGTGGGTGGGACCCCACTTACCAAAAGCCCCCCGCTTAGGATTTCCTCTGGTTCAGTCCCCCCTCCGCTGTTGGCGTATCTAAAAAGTTGGTAAAAACACTTAACGTTTTGTGAAAAGTTTTATTTTAATATTACGACTAGACTTTGTTCTAAGTGAAAGTGCACTAGCTATAGCGTTAACACCGACAGTTTGAGGAATAGAATGAGCACTTCTTGTGCCGTAATTCTAAACGTGTGATTCCGTGTATCACTTATGATTACCACCCGCCTGCCCTCCGACTTGGTTTTTTGTATCGAAAGTTCTTGGGGGATCAAAATTTGGTCTTTTCTTCTTCCGGAAAGTAGCAGTTTTTTTAAAAAATATTGCTCGTTGCAACAAGCAACAGAAACACCATCTTAGACTGCTGTTTAACGTTGGAAAACTGCGAAAATGTTTGGATTCGGCCTAAAAATACTATGAAACTAAATTTTCGGGGGTGATGAAAAAAGTTTCCGGGAGACTATACGTATCAGCAGGTATATTCCCGGCTGCAGTGGGCTAGGTTAACCCACGTAATAAAATCACTGTTTAAAGTTATTTTTGTTGCCAACAACAACTCAAACCAGGCTTACATGTAAAGTTTTAAAGTGACGATTGTACTTTCCTGAAGGGATCAAGCTACATTTCACATATTGATTATTGTTTTTTACGATGGCCTTATCAAATGCATGTAATATACGGGTAAATTTTTACGCTCTGCATATTATACATCGTTAGCGCTTGAAACTATAGGTAGCAACGTATTACCACATATTTTGTCATGTACGATGGAGTAAAATCAAACCAAAATCGTCTCATTTGGTTCACCCGTTAAGGAGTTATTAGCACAAATGTCAAAAAAATCGGGGGGAATCCAAATATTGCGTTTTTCGCGCATCTCCGTAAATATTTACTTGAAGTTCTATAGTTCTGAAACAGAATTAAGGCCGATCTTTATATTTTGTTACCGATTTCATTGTCCCTTCAGTTTTAGGAACCGTTCAGTCACGATTTGATTATCAATTTGTCACAGGATGGAATTCGCCTTGTTTTTGATGCTAACTGCCAGCGATTAAAAGTTTGTATTTTGTTCATATTTTAATGCTGAGTAATGTTCTCTAAATAGAACTTGCAATGCAACAAGCTATGTAAATTCTCATCTTAAGCTTCAAGTAACTTGACATTTGCTATTATTATTATTGAGCAAAGCTCGGAGTTTCGCGATGCGTTTTATGTTTTGTACTCTGGGGTCGAAATGTGGATGTCCGTCTGTCCGTCCTAAAAAAATCGCAGGAACGGCTGAACCGATTTTGATAAAGTTTTTTTGACAGCCAATTATCGTGGGGTGTTAATCTTGCATTGAGGTTTTAAAATTTTAAGCCGTTTATTACCTATAGGGTAATTTGCATAATTAGTTAAGCCTAAAAATTAGGACTTTCTACATTATTTTACTGAATATTGCAGTTACAAGCAATCAAATTTCAGCATTAAAGGGTTTTTGGGTGCGAGGGATCTAAATAGACTGTTTACAAACCTCCAAAACCGATATATGAATAATTACCTAATTACTAATTTGCATATTACCTTAATTGCTTACGTGTGTTCGAGCTTCGCTCAATACATGTAGTCCCACTACGGCTTAAGCGTATATTACTCAGTCTAAATGAATTCGTACTTCTGAAATGCAGCATGTGCGTGGTTTATTCTTTCTCGGTACATATTTTGTTACCAATAATTTGTTCCAGATTGTGGAAGTATTTGATCTCGGAAAAGTTATTCTTAAATATCGGTGAGTATTGAATGAAACGATATCTTTTAATGTACATATAAATTTAAGGAAACAATGTTTTAATTAAAAACGAATGAACAAATATATACGTATGCTGTATGCAATAATTCTGTTGGTTATTCAAAACCGAATGATTGATTTGTAAATATGATATAAATAATGGACATGGTCAGTTTAAATTAATAGTCGCACACCATGCGGTGTGTCTACATTAAGTTAGAATGCTTTGAAATTGTATTCTGAATATAAATTACTTGTGATGGTTATGCGACACAATTTTTTGTTCCGTTATGTTCTAGTAGTGTGACATTCTCAGATCATCCACATAAAAAGCCAACCATTCAGCTTATCGATCAAGCGTTTGGAGCGACGCATCCAGGAGGTAAGCACATTGTTCTAACTTTTCAAAGTGAATTATATACGTACTTGGTAAAAGAACAAAATTCAGAGCTGTTTGGTCTAGATTGACAGACAATTTGTTTGCGGATTTATTAAGAAGGTGTTAAAATAGCACAAAAATGATTACAATACTTTCAGCTTTGTCGGATGTTGGGTGAAGTTTGGAATGTTGAAGAGGGGTGAAAATTATTTTTTTATTTTCAGTATATGATCCACAACAACAGCTGTTCCATCTCTCATGGCGCGGACTGTCGTTCTGGTTTCCTGCATCGTCAGAGCCTCAGGTACTAACTACACAAACTACTGCCGTTGTGTGTGAAAGCTAAACTGGTTAGGATATAAATTAATATTTAGTTCGGAACAGAGCTCTTTTAACTGCTTTCTGGTACGTACAGTAATTGTATACGTGGACTGAAAACTTTCTAAACCTGTTTTGAGCTGCATTTTAAAAATGGCTAAGCGTTGTTGTAAAGATCGAGTTTAAAGCCCTATCAACAAGTGTACGTTTTTGCCACCAGAACGCGCAGCTACAATTTGCACGAGTAATTTGAAGCCGCAAGTACTTGCGAAGAAATATAATTTTCATTTTGAATCTTAACGTGAAATTTATGAATGTTTTTCTAGACTACTGATATAAATATCAAACATAAACTATATACTTTATCACTCCTGCCAATGAGCTAATTCGACTTCCAAGGCAATTGATGCATATTCATCATGATTGCATTTTAGCTACAAGTTCTTTAAATCAATTTTCAAATGGGGATTTTCAGGATATTTCAGGACACACATGGTGGGGATGCGTCTAGCTCTACGTGTCTTAATGATTTCTTTTATTTTTAGTTGACACATCACCACCGTAAATTGTATGGTGGGCATGGTGAGGGGAAGGTGGTTGCTGAACGTCATCTGATGTAAGGCAATGTCATTGATTAAACCAGATTTGATGCTACTTGCAGCTGCAAGTTTCAGCTGCACGAAACATTCACGCGAGTCTTGACCCGAAGTTTTTTTACTTGAAAACGTCTTCACATACTACAATGTGATATTTAGTACTCAATAGATGTAAAACTAACCTAGTTACTATCGACGTCGGCTGCTAAATATCAAACAAATTTGACATTTGAACCAATTCAAGCTTCTTGAATAAATTCAAAAAGTCTGAATTGATCTAGAAGCGCTTAACAACACGGTTTCAGATTATACAATCAAAATGCGGGTGCAGTAAGCTCAATCGGCGGCTTGGCACGGAGGTCACACATTACTACTTGAAAATTAAAATTTAATAGCATGAATTCCAGAGAATTATTTGCAGTTTTGGGATGTTCTAAGGTATTTTGTAACCGAATTTTACCTGAAAGTTGCATGTGCAAGTTTTTGCTGTAAAAACTGGCATATGTTAATAGGGGTTAAAAGAAAGTTTTGTTAGTTTTCAGCCTCACTATGCACATGGATTGGGTTCAATTGACTTTCCTGATGAAGCATCACCTGTCGCATCAAAAATGTGTTTGTATTCCGGCGAAGGCTTATCGGATGATAGGTATAATTTGTGCCGTGGTGCAAACAGAATTCCGATTCTAGTATGAATAATTGCGGTTCAAAACAAGTTCTGATTCAGACACAGATAAATGCAGTTCTGTTTCGCGCCCTGATTTAAGAAAGTGTTCTAATAATTTAGTAGTAAGTGTTTGTATTTGTCTTAAACTGTCGAAAGCAATGAATTTCTAGACAATATTTTAGTTTTTGAGGCTTCGGCTTAACTTATGACTGAAATGACGCTGAAAACTTTTCTCTGATTGTTCGACTCATTGCCAAGAAGTGCCCGTTGTTTCCATGCGAACCAAATCCTGTGTATTACGCTGTTTTGTTCGTTGAAAACCTGAATAGTGGCATTAGAGATTCCTGCAAAGTTTGAAAATATCTGCAATTGGTTTAAATATATTTCTTTTTGTTTAGTTTTTGAGTTCTTGTTTTTAGCGTTCCGATGTGTCCTTTAAATATGTATTTTGGTGATATAGTGCTGGATACTGTGGAAATTATTCGAAGTAAATACAAAACGATTGGCGTTACTGTTTCGTTTTTCTCAGAAAGTATGTAAAGTTGTATTATTGTAAAACTAGAAATAGGGATGTGCCGATACCAAAATTTTTGCCGATACCGATGCCGATTCTTATTTTGGAATTTTCCTGATGCCGAACCGATGCAGATGCGGATTCCAGCTTTAATACACCATGATTAATAAACAGACAGGATACTACATTACATCATTATATGAAGACTTAAACCCTAACCATCATAAACGATTAAAATTTTATAAGAACGGCTAATTTCAACTATTTTCAAAAACAAACGCAAAAGAGATAACAGTTTTCCTGACTAGACACACATATATGAGCCCAGAAATAAAACTGCTAGCATTCCAACTGACTGTTATGTGCAAAAGTATCGGTAAAGAATCGACAGTTTTTTGCTGTGCCGATGCCGATACTCACGAAAGGTGCCGATTATTACCGATGCCGAATAATCGGCACACCCCTAATTAGAAATAGACCTGAAACTGTACCTAAAAGAACTTGCCACCAGTTTTGCGAGCGAAGTATTTCATAAGAATCGTGGCAGTTACTGATCTAACATAATTCCTTTATGCATAAGTAATAGTTGATAAAAATTTAACCAGCTGTTCTTAAGCCGATTGTAAGTGCGTTTATTATTTTAAAGCATTATGATGCAATAGCTTAAGTGCTCCGTTGACTGGGTGTAATGGATATTAAAAATATCGGCAACGCATATTGATCAAGAACGGAAACGGGAAACGGTTGACGAATAAGTTTCAAAAAAATGTTTTATTTTTCTGCAAGCGTTATTGAGGCGTGCAAATATTCATCGGTCTCTCTAAAATTGTAATGAAGAAATAACGGATGTAACAATTTTTTAAGATTTAAATTGAATTTCGTCAGTTTTCTTTTATATCGAACGATTGCAGTGTAATGAAAAATAGTATGATTTCTACGTGGTTTAGACGTATGTAATTTTCAGCATAAAAATAACAGAGTTTGTGGTATTTTTACAACGAAAACAAGGATCGTTGTTCATCGGAAACGGAAGCAAATCTCCGGCTGCACTCGGTAAGTAGAATCGCTTCGGTGATAAGGGCACACCTGTATCTGTGCTTGATATTGGCTTGTTTAATATAAGTATACACCACTTGTGTTGTAATTTATAGCGCTGAAAAACGGCCGCATTTGTGAACAGCAAAGCACGAAGCATAGCCATCAAGTTCGGTTCCAGGATTCGACTACGGTAAGCAATTTGATTAACTCGATTAACATAACATTGGTCTTCTGTTTTATGTTGCTTCTACTGTTGAAAAAACTCATAGTCTTCGATGCTTGCGGGATTGACAGCGGTTAATTATTTGGAGATTTATTAGAACAAAGCAAGGTTTATGAATTTTCCAGTCTGTAATGTAATTAACTCATATTCATTGTAATCGTTGCAGTGGAAAGCGAAATCAGAAAGCCACGGCACTTCAAAAATTTAAAGTTCATTAAACGTGGTTGAAACTAGTATAAACTGTACGTCCAGATAATATAAACTTGAAAATAGACGTTTGCAGGACAAACAAAACATATTTTTAACTACTGTTTTTATCTTAATAGTTGCGTCTGCATTGTTGAATGGTGCTATAATGTCAGGATGTATTGGCTGGTCTTGGCTCTCCGAGTCGTATGTTCTACAAGTCTGATGATAAAATTAAAATTCATCAAGCACCGATGCAACGCGCAGTGAACGAACACCGGCCAGCAGATTATTTTTACAACTACTTTTCGCTTGGTTTTGTAAGTATTACGTAGATTGTGTCGTTAATTAAAAACAAAATCAGATAATGTTCTAGATTAAACTATGATGTATATGATGAATGTACTTTCATGTATATGTATGTATTGACCCCGTTAAGCAAGAAATAAAATATTTTTTAAAAGTAATGCAATATTATGTTGATGTATTCTTAGACGCTAACCTGTTATTGAACTTGTATAGTTTGCCATCAGGGCGCGGCCGTATACCTGGCTGCGGCAAATAATTGACACCCGGCTCCGGTATTTAACTTGCCTGATGTTTTTAGACTTCAAAAACTTGAAACCATCATTTTGTGTTTATGCTAACTACCGTGAAACTAATTGGCTTACTTTTACATTTCTACTTGCCAAATTAATTTACGCTGCCGGAAACCTTGTGAGCTTCTCTAAGTAAAAATAGTCTAAAACGTAAGCAACCTCTATAATCATTTCCTACGAAAAATTGAAACTCCCGAAAAAGTAACACACTGCTGAATAATAAGCCAATATCTGGCTAAATATAGCAGTATGTTTTTTATTGGGTACCAGCGCGTTTTTCTTCCACCAATTTATTCATTCATTTATTTTAATATATGTTGGTTGGCTCAATATGCATGAGCACTAGTTCTTACTGGGAGTACAGGGAAATGATGTCAATCGTTGTAATATTTTTTGTTCTGTGATCACGGAAATAACGCGTTTCTCAACATAAAACAACGAGCTAACGCTGCTGTGTTTGCAAAAAGTTTTATTGAGTCTATAAAGATGATTTTATTGGCGAAACTTATGACACTAATCTGAGCCCATATACATTGGTCAGTGTTAGTATTTTGTTAGGGGCGTAACACTAGCCTCAGCGTAAAGATTACTCTAAACTAAGCCGAACTCTAAGCAAAAATAATATCCTTAATCCTAGCCACCCTATTTTATAGTAACTAGGGAAAACTGGATGTCCCTAAAAGTAACTTCGGCCAAACAAATTTTGCAACTGACAGCAACGCTACCGAATCCGATATTTTTTGGTATCCGATCGCATCCTGTTTGCCACCATTCGTATGTAGTTCGCTGAACGGTTTCTAGTTGTGTTTGTGTAACAGCCGATTATATACATCCATTCTTGTAATGATCACTACTTAACTCAGGTAGGGTGACACTGTACTTTATAATAATTGTGAAGTACTTGTCGAACGATACCGCATGGTGAAGGCCGGCGCCAAACGAGAAGTATAACGTCACCTTTAACAGTTAATATTCCCCTCAGCTGCATATGATTTTTCGGGGTATGTACGTTAGTATTTTGCTTAATGGTTATTTGTATTTCAAAATAGCACGCACACGCAACGCATATGGTTTGTATTGATTTGTCTAAGACTGAACTAAATGACATTACCAACTGTGTTTATTGAGAATCTTAAATAAAACTTGTGAAATTTGGTTTTAAAAGCATGGGATTTGAAAAATATTATTGATACCAAATGTTCACAATATTTTAATACATTAAAATTTGTGTACTGTCAGAAAAGGTTCGCTAGCAGTTGCAAAAGTGGATAAAATTTGCCAGCTGCACAGAAATTTACGAAATTTTTGCTTTTTAAATAGATGTCAGCTTTAATTGATTTTGTTAAAACAAATATTGAGGCCGGGGGTACGTTAAAATATGACAGTTTTTTGAAAGGCGATCAACAGCAGCTGTAGCTGAAATTTAAATTAGACATAGCGCGTACATAGTTTTGTATGGAAATTTTGCGAAATATACTTTAATTTAGAAGTAACGGTTTTCAAACTACAACGATAAGTAAAACTTGAATTTAACAAAAAGTGCTGTCTCATGTTTGGTCGTTGGATTTTTGGCGAACAGGCTAATGCTAATTATTTAACATGTAAACGAACGCATAAATAATGTGGAAAATATAAAACAGCAAAACACAGGATGCAAACGTTTTCAAGGAAACTTTCGTTTTTAGGTTTGCTTGGGTGAAAAATAACTCGTAGATATAAAATTTTAGAAAAATCTCTGCGTAAAAAGTTTTAAATCGTGCGTTGAAGTATGGCTCGAGTATTTTTTGAGTTAAATGAGTTTGAATCATTGTGAAAGAAGTTAATTTTAGCAAGTTTCTAATTGGTTTTGAGGCTCAATATTTACTATTTATAAGTAAGATGAAAGTAGCAATGGAAACATAGTTTCTATTGATTTTCTAATAAGATGTTATATGTCAGTGGCCGTATTTTCAAACGTATATCGCGTCGGTCACCAGTTGCTGATAGGTCTTATAGCTTACGAATCAGGAAATAGTGTTAGTCAAAATTTAGCACATTTTTCGTTGATTTGCCTACAGCAGAAGCTCGTCACTGTAAAAACTGATCGTTAACTGGAGATAGTTGCTATACACATTTGAGAATGTGGGCCTAGATTGTGTGCATCCTGGTAGTTTACTATGGAATCCATTGTTCGTGAAAATTTCAATAAGCAAGCGACTAACGCGTAGCTTCGTATTTGACACATAATTATTTTCACAATTTGACACGGTCACAGATTTGTGACATAACTGAGACTAGAGTTTTCTGTTACGAAAGTTTGCCCATGATAATTATAGTAAGCCCGTTTGCATTTGACGCCCCGCCGCTGATTCGTTGCAATTGCCGTATTTTCAACTACGTGTAACATATATTGCCAGTAATCGATGATCTTACAACCTTCCTGGAATAGTTTCAGATTTAAAATTCCGAACACTAGCAGAGTATATAAAGCGCACTAAATTCGTCAACGCGACGCGAAATTCGCAAGTTACAGGACTTATCACCAACTAGTGATTGGTGTTACACAAATAGAAGACTACTGTCACAGGTTTGAAGTAGTCAGTCATTGACGCTTTAATTCATCTCTACTGCTCCGGTCACAATATATTTTCACTGTGTAAAGCTGCGTCGAAGATCATGAAGCAATAGGGTTTGACGGAAAAATTTTTTTGGAACAACGGGTCAGAAGCTGCTATTCTGTAGATACAAAAAGTTGAATATTTCAAATAGCAGGATCAGTGATGCTTAGAACGCGTTGATTTAACTGTGCTGTAGGAGGGACAATGTTCGAATGAAAGAGCACAGATATATCTCGACCGATTGAAACGATGTGCCTTCTCTCGTGTGATCAATATTTAAACGAGTTTCTGAGTTAACTGTGGCGTTGGATGTGTGGCTAATGCTGTTGACGGTTTGTAAGGATGTCCAGGCTTTAGAAGTACGCTAGTGGTACTTGTATTTTTGCTGCTGTTATTGATTGTATTAATTATAATGTTGTTGTTGTTATGGTGGTGTTTAGTGTTATTGTTATTTTGATAGTTGTTGGTATCGGTGTTGGGAAGAAGCTTATGATTTTGTTCGGAGTTTTGTCGGACATTACCAACGTTTGCTGTATCTGACCGCTTTTGGACGTTGTTGCGAACACTGGTAAATGCTGACGGCGGATCCGACGGCCGGCTGCTAAGGTTAGGTAGGACAAGGCCAGCAGTCCCCTCTGCGCAGCCGCCACCGTTCGCAGTGGGCACTAGTTCTTCGCTCGGATCTGAGCTAGTGTGACTAAGATTCGCTTTTGACGAGCCATGACTACTGCGGCTACTACTACCTGCAGCAGCGATGCCCTTCAGGCCACCACCAGCAGCGGCAGCATATTTCGGCCACAAATAGCTGCATGCGACTGCGCCAACCAGGATCACAATCAGCATGACGGCGCACACCGCCGCGGCGAGTATGCCAATCTCCGATTCAGGACTTAGTCCGATGGCACCGAACAGCGCAGAGCATCGCGGGACTTCTTCCGAAGTTAATGATGCAATCGGCCGACCTGCCAGTGCTGATGGCCGATAGCATTTGACGCGCTCGACGTTTGCGTGCTCGTACGGCGATTTCAAATGCCACGGGCAAACATTATTTATTGTTAGCGACGGCTGATGATTTGTGGTGGTTGGTTGCTTTGATTTTGATAAGAGAACGTCACTTCGACCGCCCCCTTTGTTGCCAAATTTCGGATGCTGTTGGCTTAAGCCACTGTTTGACGCATGAACTGTTTGCGACAAACGCTCCAGTTGTGTTGTTGCAGCAAGCAGTTGTTGCAGTCCAACAATATTGCAATCGCAATGCCACGGATTATCGTGCAGTGCTACTGCACTTAAATTCGCTAAAAATGTACGCATTGCTCCGGAGTTTTCACCATTGTTGTCAGATGCCTCAAGGGTTTCAAAATGACAATTTGAAATATCGAGCCGTCTCAACGATGAAAGTGCGTCAAAGTGTGATGATGTGAAGCGAGAAATTCCATTTGAGGAAATATTTAACAGAATGAGTTTGTTGAATTCGGGCGCTAGACGCTCGGGTAACGCTTGTAGGCTGATACCGGCTGCGTGGAAATAGCGCAGTGATTTGAGACCGGATACTATGTCGCCGTCAAGGCGATAAAGCGGATTGTCGGATACAACCAATGATTCGAGGGATGATCGCACCGGGGGTGGAAGCATTTCAGGCGCGAAAAAGTGTTTAAAACAGTTACCGGCAACATCCAGATGGACTAGTCCCGTCAGACCGCTGAGAACGCCGCGGAAGCTTGATGTTGCGACTGCAGTTGCACCAAGACTGTTGTAGCCAAGGTTGAGTCGCCGAATAGGCGTAGGCTCAAAAGTGCCTGGTTGAATGTACGATATAGTGTTCCGCGATAAGTCAAGCTTGGTTAGCGAGCTAAGTCGATCGAATATGCCATATGATAGCAGGGTTAAGTGATTGTGTGCTAAGTTTAAAGAACGCAGATTGAGTGTTTGATGGAATGTACCCGCTGCCAGCGTGCGGATTCCACAGTCGACAAGAGACAGTTGGGTCAGTGTTGGTACGAATTGAAATAAATTGTCAGAGATCGAAATGAGCGGGTTACCGTCGAGTGCTAATATTTCAAGTTGATTAAGACCTAAAAACAAAACGTTTCACCAATAGCGTCATGAAAATGTTTTACGGAGAAGCGCTGGACATACCAACCTAAGCAAAGACTTTCGAATTTTTCTACAATAGAACAAAATTAACTCGCCTAAAGGTTTTTGAGTTAGACGGGTGCTTCGATGAATAGCCAGATCAGAACCCCGAAGCTAAATGATCACACGAAAATGTCAAAAAAAATTTCGTTATAAAAAGTTAGCGAATTGAATCTGCAAGGAAGTACTTTTCAAAACCTGACATGGTTTCATGGCTGGCTACAATATTGTGATTGTTACATAAGCACCAGTTGTAAATTTACGCCCAAGTGTCCATTTTATTCGTTGTTAAGTTTTTAATCGGAAAATTCAGTACGAATACAATCTCCCAACAGAATGAATAATAAAAAATCAATACCAAAAATTAGCAAAATTAAATCAAAAAATATATTCGTTTTATCGAGTCCAAAGATACCAAATTAATTTCACAAAATTATATAATTTTTAGAATTATACCATCACAAATATAATGGTTTAAAACGCACAAATTGCATATATCGCTTACACCACGTAAAAATGTTGAAGTTTGAATTTACTCTTTTGCTTTTCTCATTGCTTCGTTAGTTATGCCAGTTACGACAGTATATCACGGTGACACCGAACTCACCATTTGAGCGCGTAGGCTCATCACATCTTATTCAGGAAATAGAAACACATGAATTTTGAAATACACTCAAAATAATATTTCTGATATTTAAGAAAAAATTTCTTACATTTAAGAAATATGACTAGCAAGGTGCACTTGAAAAGTGTTTCTGTTATAACAGAAATGTTTTCAAAAAACGTTTTGAAATAAAGTTTGAAAATAAACGTTTTCCAGTTATTTTTAGAAAAATTGTCTTGAATATCAGAAAAACTTTTCAGATTTGCCACAGAAAACACTTCTCTGAATAAATTCAGAAATACTTTTTAATGTGTATATCAAAAACCGAATGTATTAAAATATGAATCGAGGTTGAGAATCGTAAGTAATAAGTAATGCGTTATCGAAAGATGCGGCTGGAATTGCTTTTTTCAAAACCAAATCCGTTTCTGGACTTTCACAATTTTTGTGGAACTTAAAGCGGATTGCAATCGAAGACTTCCGCTGCCACCCAACAGTACCAAATGAAATTAAACTCACCAGTGAATACGTTATTGGCAATATGCTTCAAATTGTTGTATCGCAACGAAAGTCGTCGCAGCTTTCGAACGAACGCAAATGCTGACGAAGGGAGCGTGTGTACCGCAAGGCGATTATAGTCCAACACTAAATCGCGCAGTTCGTCTGCGCTACTCCACGTCTCAATTGACATCCGATTGATAAAATTGTTCGACGCGTCGAATGTTTTCAATCCGGTCAAATGTCGGAAAACACTTTTGCCCAGCGTTCGGATGGAACCGCCTCGTAGTGACAAGTGTCGCAGGTATGGAAATCGTCCGAAATCTGGCGTAATGCTAAAATTGTTGCGGTTGCTGTGGTCTCTTGTTGCGGCGAGTATACCGTGAGCACCGTTGTTGTTGGGGTCCGGTGCTCCGCTGTATGTAGAAATGTCGTTAGAATGTCCGGGAAGTTGATTAGAGCGAATGTTAGAATTGACATGGTGTATTGTGTCGCTCGCCGATAGTTCCGTTTCAATCGCAAGACGAGTAACTCGTTTTGGAGTTTGAAGTAACAGTGTGTTCAGTGTCAGATCAGTCAGACCGCCTTGGGCGCAACGGACGACTAAATCACTTCCGGTTTGATAGCAGTCACATCCGGTTGGGCAAGTTGGATACCGGACACATGCCGATGATGCGTGAAACATCAGCCAAATAATCTGGGTGGCGAATAGGACGGCCATTTTGCTGTAGGTTTTGATTGGGTAATGTCGATGAGGTTAAATTTGATTTTTGATGAGGTGTACTAGCCAATATGAGCTAAGTTTCAGTTTAATTTGTTGCTGTTGTTGGTTGCTGGTATCATATTAGGCTGAATACTTGTGCCAGAACGTTGCACAGATTGTTGTTGCCAGCGTTGCAATATTTGTATCGTTTTTTAACCAGTGGTCGAGGTCAGAGCAGTAGTGGCAGTTCATTTGCCAGCTGGAAATTAGGTTTGAGATCGCCTGATAGGCGACTTTTGGTGAGGGTTGTACGTAATACTTGGAGACATTAATAAAATGAGGCACAATTTAGCACTCATACGTTATAAAAGTATATTAAGGTGTATATTGTATATTGCTAAAAATGTTCCAAAACCGAACATTACATACCGAAATTTGTGCACAGTTTCTTCATGAAAAAATGGTATGAAGTTGGGTGTTGAGAAACTATAAATGTCAATTTTTGTATCTGGGTTTCTATTATAGTTCGAAAGACAAAATTAATTTAGAAAAAGACGAACACAATTGTTTTCAGGCTTAGCTTTTTGTGTTACGCGGTCATAAGATTAAAACTTTGACTATGCAGAATCAACTTGGCCTAAGCTGAACATTGTGATGTAGAGTTCGCAGATTAACTGAATTCAGTTTGGCTGGTTTAATCTAACCACATTCAGTTAATTGTGGTAAGATTGCTACAGTATTGGTTTGCGCTATAAAACTTTGACTATGCAGAATCAACTTGGCCTAAGCTGAACATTGTGATTTAGAGTTCGCAGATTAACTGAATTCAGTTTGGCTGGTTTAATCTAACCACATTCAGTTAATTGTGATAAGATTGCTACAGTATTGGTTTGCGCTATACTTGACGTCCGGCGCCGTCCGCCATCAAAAGTATAGCGCAAACGTAATATATTGTTTGATACTAATCATGGTCACGATGTAAAAATTTGTGTTTGAAATAATGTGTGTAATCGTGTAATTGCGTAAAAATGATTCTGATAAAACTGCTTGATAAGGCAAGTGGAAAAAAGGGGGTGGAGGTGCGAAAAAATTATGTTTATATAGTTTAAGTAGTATTTTAGTGATGCAATCGTTATTGTTGTGATCCGTGCTCGTGCTGGGTAGTGGGAATCATGATAAACTCGGCGAATATAATGTGTGCGTAACAATCAGCGGGTCGTAGTGCAAATTGCTACGCGGGCTGTTTTGGTACGTGTAAGACGAGAGCGTTGTTGGAGTGCAATTACCTGAGCGGCTACGTATCGTAGCTTTAGTGTACAGTTGTACACATCGGACAACTTTGTGAGTGGCAAAATACCAGGCGCAGTAATTTGGGTTTCGACATATATATTAAACAAAATATGATGGTGTTGAGAAAGTTTCGCATTTCAATTTGCTATCCGCAGGCCCGTAGCCAGCTCACCTTGCTAGGGCGGGGCTGAAAAATTTTCAGGGGGGCATTCAAGCGTTTTCAATGAGTTACAAGCAAGGTTGAAAACTTTCTGGCGGGGGCAAAATTTTCCAAGGGGGCTGAGCCCCCCTGGCCCCCTTTGGCTACTGGCCCGCTATCCGAGCACTTTATATAACTTATCAGTGGGTCAAAACTTTCTTGTGAAACAAATGTTTGTTTGCAGATGAGTCCCTAGCAGGGTTGGAGCCGGCCCTTTTTAGGGCCCGGACACGCGAATTTTATGCAGGTTTGGAGCAGAAAACAAAACATAAGACAAACCATATAAACAACACAATTTTACTTAAGTTTTTACATCCGTGTATGTGTAAATGATTGGGATTTAAGGATTAAAATCAGGTGCTTGTATAAACAATATGGCGACGGGAAGATATGTCCCTCCTTATGCTACGGTACTGTCTGGTTCCGGTTTTGATGTCCGGTATTTTGACATCCGCTTGCACATGGCTGGAAATAAGTCTCTTAAGTTTTATAAAATTTTAGAATCCAATATCAGGCTATAAATTACGCTTTATCGCCAGTTGATGGTTATATATGTAATCGGAATGATATATAACTGAAAATTGAATTTTCGTAGCCTTGGGATAATCTTTTTTAGTTGAAATTGTTATAATTAGGCTGAAATGAACACAGTGAGCTGGGTTCAGATAAGCGCTGTTTTAGTAGTCTCTAGAGGAAGTAAAAAGTCGTAAAATCCGCTAGTGAAGATGAGAATTTTCAATTTGTTTTATTGCGGTTTCTATACAAACCAATACCAGTAGCGGTTGTTTTTAATTACAGGGAGCGCAACTGGAGTTGTTTGTGGAATAATTGAGTTTCTATTTTTGGATATTTTAAGTAAAAAAATAGGGAACAGTTAGGTTAACTATAGTTTTGGTTGTTAAATCGCAACTTATCCTTCTGTGTTTAGTGGATGGTTCTGATGGATTTCTGCAGGGATTCATCAGCCACATGCTTGGTTATAGTTGGTAAAAGTGGTCTTATCCTGAATTTATCTTGGGATGCTTATCATAAGGAAGCAAAGCCGTAAACGGAAAGTTGATTCGTAAACGTTAGTCAAAGTTGCAGCGTTTCCTTCTTAAACAACCATTTGCCAAAAGCACAATCGAGCTGAAATAAACAGTGTTACTCATTAAAGATGTTAGTTACCAAAGGAGTTGTAGAAACTGGAACACATTTTGATTTTGAATTCAGTTATGATTTTATGGCTGAAAATTCACACGGTCTCATTTTAAGTCAAAATTTGTTTATGTAGTACGTACACTAGAAAAATTGAATAAAATGTTGAGTTTGTTTTGTGTTTTGAATAATATAGTATGAGTGAACTTAAATCACACGTGGTTCGGATGTTTGTAGTTAAAATAGCACTTTATTGTAACGTTTTTGTCGTAAACTTTAGCTACGACAGTTGGGAAACAGAGGGTAAAACATGAATTGTTCAGGTGTTCGAATTATATGCTCGTGTGCTTGGTAAAATTAAATATATTCCAAGTTCGAATTGTACTTTGAGTAACTACAGCGCACGTTTAAGGGATGTAACAACAGTCAAACAAATTAAACAAATGTTTTATGCCCAATAAATCGGCAGGGATTCTGGGTCAAGCGTTACGGGTTGCGTAACACTTGTTTATGGTAAAAGAGGATCGTGGTCGTTTTTTTGGAAAATCACGCAGTTGAAAAATGAAATTCGTGCACTAGCGTAAGACGTTTATAAATCGAAATAGGACGGCATTGTGCGATAAAATTAATCATTGCTTCTTGTGACTTTGATGTACTGTCTTAAACTGTGAATTGGCGGATCAGAAAAAATTTGATGACCGATAGACAATTTCAGAGACAGTCAATATATGGGAAATTTTTTCATCTTGAATTTCAGGTAAATTTTTAAAACCAAGAGAATTTCATCTCATTTTGGCTACGTATGGGGAACCTGGTTCGTGAGGCGGCCGAATCAGACCCTTCCCGTCCCATTGGGCGTCGCGGCACATTTCCAAAGCGGAGCAGTTTAAAACTGCAGCAATAAGCGCATGTCATTAAAAGCGTGGATGCAGGGTTTAACTTCGAGAACGATCCAAGTATGATGGACAAACATCCAAGTATGATATGATAATTGTTAGATGGCGGCGGTGGTCCTGATTATGTGAATTATAGAAGCAGTGAAACAATTGCAACGAATGATAACGTTACTGCTGATACGTTTTTAAGGACTGCAAATTGTATGCTTCGTGCAATAATAGCACAATAGCTTTTAGTGTTAACTTATTTTAAACAAAGCATATAAAAAAATTTTATCACAATTTTTTGCAGTATAATTTTTCTAAATCCAAAGTTAACTTAAGCTTAATCACAATTCTAAACATAATCTTACACTTAACCTTATTAATCGTAAGCATTGTTTACCAAATGATTCCTTGTGCACAATCGGCGTAAACCCGAAAATAAAACCAGGAGGCCTGCTTTACTTAGCGCAGAATATACAGTTAACTCTTGAAGACAATTACACTGAATTATCATTATATACATAGCATTAATTATACACAATATTGCTGAAACTAAAACTTTTTTATACACATTTAACAAAGTTTCCAACTGCGATTACCATTCCAATTGAAAAGTAATGCGCGTATCAAGCAACAAGAAGTGTACGCTCGGGTGGGTGTGTTATCAGTAATTAAAAGTATTAGAGTAGCGTTGAATTTTTGGGGTTCAGCGCGGTTGCTGCGGTGTTGCAACTGTCAGCAGGTGGGCGACATGACATCAAACAACTGCGCAGTGCAAGATGCAACTGCAAGCAATCACGTGTTTGCAGAATGCAGTACCCTGTACTGTTAGGGGTGTACCGAGAAGGGGGCTAGAAGGGTAGCATGCGCCTTTTATCTGTAATTATTCTCGTTAGGTAAAGACATTGCTTCGTTGAACTATCATTAAAGATTTCGTGAATTTTATCTTACCAGTAACGTAGTCGGTGTTCACGGTAAGCCCAGTTTATTTAAAGTCTACGGTACGCCAATGTCTGATATGCTCGACAGCAAAGATGGGTATGGAGGGGACAGTTTTGTATTTTAGTGCCAAATTGGTGAAATTTGCTTTAACGTTATGCCGATCGTTGAAATAGATATGTTGTTCTACATAGTGTTTTGGTACAAAATGATCGTTCGATGTGAAGGCGGTTTGAGATACGTCCTTATTTGAGAATATGTGAACCATCTGTTGCCCCTTGCGCATTTTGTACAAGTTTTTGCATGCGTGTCAAAATAGCAAATCGTATTCGCTTGAATTGCCAATATGCATGACAACTCGCATTAGTCATTTAAATACACGATAATTGATATGTTTGCTATCGGCGGCGTCTGTATATGTATAGTCTTTTCATTTAAAATTGAAACTGTTTGCTGGAGTGTTTAAATATTTTTTAAAATTTCATGAAACAAACTATAAAATAGGCGAAAATTAATTTTTTGAGTAAAAAATATTTCGAAAATATGTTACGTCGTAATTTATTACGATATTTGTTTGTTAGGTGCTCGAGGTGTTGTGGTAGTGTGGCGATAAGCGTGAAACGGTTGAGTAGCAACGCAGCGCTGCACTGGCGGCTGTAATAGCGACACCAGAATTTTTAATTCTATAGTGGTCATGGCTTATTTTAATGGTAAGGAACTAAATGAGGTAGAAAGGTTTGCGATTTTTGGCTCAAGTTGTAACAGTTTGTGTCGGGCTGCTTTTTGGTGTAGGTGGTGCAGTAGTTTAAAAATTAGCTCTAACAGGAATTGGTGTATATATACGTGAAAAATTCTGTCAAATTGAAAAATTGTAATTCGTAATTTGGATGGATTGTTTTCTAGACAAGTTCAGGTTGGTTCCACTCTCTTACATGATACGGTAAGAGTACTTCGCAGGGATTGAAATATGACGACGAAACCAAAAGAAATATGAACTATGCTCACTGAATAAAAGTTAAAATTAAACTGAAAATGACAAATTTACCATCTACTAAACTGTATGTCTGAATAAAACAGTTAAATAGTGTTTTTCTTGTTCATCTCAAAATAGTTCGTGTCTTGCGGACGCAACATATAACGAACTTTTCATGTAGATATTCTGAACACAAAGAAATTGAGTTACGCGTCTACAAGTAGCGAAACACATTTAAATAGATTTATGACTCGCGAAAGTTTTAGACCCGAAGTTTATATTATTTAAATTTTCGACGACATTTAAAATGAGACCTAATAATACGTCACACGGGTATACGAAGAATTGCAACAAAACGTTCGGGAGGGGTGGCAAGTAACTACGGGAAATCATGGGTTGGGGTTGGTTGCAAGGAACTTGCAACTGTGTAAAAAAACACTGTGCTCTAGAGATCAGAATTGGGTTTGTCTCCATACTATGCAATCGTTATTAAGTTTTAAGTTAACGTTTTCCTGTGTTAATGAATCGAACAGAGTGCTCAACTTAGCATATAAATTTTAATCTGTTTACAACTTTTGGTTAGGAAATATTTGATAAATTGCGATATATATACTTTTCGTTTATGTACGTGAACGGACAATTGAGTAGGGCATATTCTGTTGGATGAATAGAATCCGGAAGTCGATTTGGAGTCGAACGTTAATTAGTTGTAGTTGCTTGAAAATTACTTTAGTGTCCGGAAAAATTGAGGAAAGCTGGACTGAACGTGGAAAAAGGTTTGAAACGGCTCTTTAATGCGACTGACCGGAACTGCAGGTAGGATCGTATTGTTGTTACTAAGTCTGAAAACGCAGGTGATTATAATTTGTAGGTGGAGTGTAAACTTTGTATAACTAAAACCAATGGAAACGGAACCGGAAGGTAATAAAATTGTCTGATTGGTTTTACAGCCAAACACGAGTGTGGACGGCAAAATCCATACCGAAGTAACTAGTGCCCAAACTGGAATTTCGGCAATATTTAAGTAATATGGTATACTCTGCAAAAACATGATAATGGATTGAAAGTGGGCACGCCTGTGAAGCACGAGTTTGATGTAAACTTGCAAAAAGCAGTTAAGTTTTTTGGTCCAACTAAACTTGACAGTATTGCGCTGCCGATAAAGTGCGTTTAAATTTCGATGCTTATACATGAGTTGAAATGCGTTAAATTCTAAATTTTGACACAGGGAATCGATCATTTTGTACGTTTTTGAAATTTATATTGAGATTTGCAGACATGATACGGAACAGGAGTTTGTTTGATGAATGTATAAAGTAGGGTCTTCTTGGCAACTAAGTTGTCCAGGGCAGCTAGCTCTACAGACGAGGATGACTGCGCGTGATATGTTAGACGCCAGGTAAAATTAGGTAACGTAGAATGTTATAGTTTACTTTGCTGACGAAGTTAATGCTTAGAGGGTGTTGAAAATGTCGTCGAGGCATGAAAGTGTAGTCGCGGATATACGAAGACACACTATTAAACCTTTTAAAACCTCATATGTTTGTCGTTTGTTACCCGAACTCTGGGTGGGCAAAGAATCGCAAATTTTTATCTGCGTTTTAAAGTTATTTATCCGCGGATATACTCGTGTCAAAACATTGTTATCCGGTCCGCGTTTAATTGCGCGGCGCGTACAACTCTGTTGAGAATATGGTTTTGAGGTTTAGCGAATAAACATTATTGGATATGCTTATAGTTTAATGTAATTTAGAGTTTTAGAAAGCATAAACTAGAATAAAATAGCAAAAAAACATTATAATTCTAGGCCGATGAAGGCGAGAACTACTACTAGTACTACAACTGCTGCAGTAAAACGAGAATATTGTTTCAAATATAATACAACGCGCCGATTTTAAAAGTTTTAAAATAGTAAAAAGTAAACAATTGGATTTTTGAGTCTAAGAGATGCATTGTAAATTTGTTTTATGGCCGGTAAGCGACGTGTACTCGCAGGTGGTCAGAAATGACGAGAGGGTGCCCCTGTGGTTTTGACACAGCCTTTCCCGCCGTTTCGAATTTTATCATGTGCAATTTGCGAGAGTAAAATATGCGAGAAAAAATGAATTCTGGTGCAAAATGTACGCAGTTGTGAAGTATTTCGTTATTTGGTCTTAACAAACAATTAAAGTGCTCACAACGAGACGCGTTATATAATTGTACGTTTTGTAAGTACACAGTCTGACGACCAGTAAATATATCTGCAAAGTTGTTTGGCGTTCTTTAGAGAGCAAAGCGGGTTTATCACAGGCCCGTAGCCAGCTCACATTGCTAGGTGGGTATCAAATTTTCAGGAGGGACATGCAAGAGTTTTCGTTAGAAAAAGAAAAAGGTAGAAAGTTTTCTAGTCGGGGCAAAATTTTTCCAGGGTGTCTAAGCCCCCTTTGGGGACGGGCCAGGTATATCAGCGCGTAATGGTTGCAAAAATGCCCTCGCTAAAAGTTAGAAATTTAGGTGGAGTAATAAGGCACGATTTGATGCCTGTTTTGGGTATTTTGTATGGCTGATCAATTTGAGGTCACATGATTTTTCCGAAGTTGACGGGTCATTCGTTTGTTTTTAAGAGGGCATCCCTACTTGATGATTTCTGCTAAAGATCAGTGGTCAGCTAAAGTATTCGACGTGGGTAACTAACAGCCTAAGTATATATTTTCTGTGTCGCTGCACCCTTTAGCTGATCATGTTAAACAGTATTATGCGATATAAGTAGCCAGCATTGCCAATGTTATCCGTTTCCTGCTTAGAAGATTTTCCGTCGTTCAGTAACCGCACCCTTTGGAGTGAACAGCTGTCAAAAGTGCTCGAACATTGTACTTGAAGTGGGAAAATTTTTTTATATTTTTTTGCAAACTGCGCATCACATCTTCCTAAACTAATAATATACTTATCAGTCTAGATTGTTAAATTGCAGCATTATTAAAGCTGCATCAGCCAAAATTTAACGCATAACTTGATACGGGCAGAATTTACAATAAATTTCAATTTGAAATTTTCCAAAAAACACACGATATTTGCAACTTTGTTGAGTAAACAGTGATAAAGCTACTTTAGGACAGTATTTAAAAACTTTTTTAATTTTTAACTAAAATTTTCACGCTATTTTTGATTGGTAAATGGCAAGCGTGACGGTGTAATCACCGTCTATATTGTCACTATACAATACATTGCATATTATGGCCAGATTTTAGGAATGCGAAGTAGCTACGTAACTGGATCAAGGACTTGTAAACTGTCCTTTGGCGGTTATAGATGGATACCGGATATCCGGATACGGGAACTATCCGGATATATACCTAAAAAGAAATATGTGTCCAAATATCCGAAATGCTTCTGTGTAATAAAATTTTGGAACAATTTGCTTTGTTTCACCACTAAAGTAGCTGGAGCTGACGAAAAGAAATTGTGCATTCAAACCTGAGTCAGAACATTGAACCAATTTCTTACCATTTTTGTGAGTAGATTTGGTTTTTTTTCGGTGTACATTGTTTGTAAAATATATTTTTCCAATTATAGTTACTGTCAGAAAACTTTCAATTCAGTATGATATTGAAAACGTTTCTTTTCTTAAATATTGCTGGATACTTGCATAAGCTCGGTCCTGCTGTGGAGCTTGCGTATGAAAAGAAGTTAGTGTTTGAACGCTTCGCTTTTGTGTTTGAGATAAATTATATGTATACTTTAGATTACGCTGTGCTTTTGATGACGTCCGGCGCCGTCCGTCACCATACGGCAAAATACCTAAAAGTACGGGAATTTGTACACGGCATTGCATAACAACTCGTAAACTAAGTTTTTTTTTAACTTGCGGTGCCGTACGCCGCCGGTCATCGCCGCACGACAAACATAGCGCCACCCTTATCTGTTACAAGATTTTTCTATCGCTTACAAAATTTATGTGCTAATTGTTAACATGTATATATCAACTTATAGTTGTTCCGTATACACAAAAAACAGCTTCATCCCTTTGATGTACAACGCTTCTTAATAATCTTGGTTTCTATAATTCAAAAATTCATAGCAAATTAGGTGCGCTAAACCAGTCATCCAACGCAAAAACGACACAATCCAACATAGCGCGTGAGATTTTACACAGTAGTATACATTGAAAAATTATAGATTTCTGAACTGTTGCAAATACATCTTTGGTTCCGCAGTATTCCATAGAGTGATTACAAAAACTGAAAGTATGCACGTCTTAAAAAATTTAATTGAAATCATCAGGGGAGGATATGAGGAGCCAAATCGGCATTATGTTCCGATATATCAAAACTAGAGCAGGTCCAGAAAATTGGGCCAGTATTACATTAATCAATGCAACAACCGAAACATTCCTAAGCTTAAGATCTTACAGCGTAAGGAACACAAGTCTAAAATAAAGCTTAATAATAAACCCAAGCAAAAGAATTAGTTTGACATTTAAGCCTACTGTATTGCGGTCTAGGGAGAAAGCGGAACACCACTAACAGTAGCATGGGCTGATGTTTGAACGATTAAGCGTAAAAATATTTCAAGGTAATTCTTTCTTCTTGAAGCGTAAAACGACTCATATATTACATGTAGTTCGAGGGAAGGGTGACATTCGATCGAATCTCTGTTGCAGTGGTTTAAATGAGACGAGGACAAACCAAATCTACTTAATTTCAGGTGACCAACGCAAGTATTTATTAGTCACTTCAGTAGCAATCTTGTAAACCGAATACCCAGAACTATTGATGATGTTGCATAACAAATTATGATTTTAGAATTGCATATTTTACGCTCATAACAATCTCCTTGTGGATAAAGTACTTACTTTAGAGCAACCAGTTAATAGAGCAACCAGTTAAAACGAGTACTTAAGAAAGGAATATTAAGGCTTGGAAACCCTAAAAACAGAAAATCAAGTTTCGGATATCCAAAATAGAACGTTCAGTATGTTTCTTAAAACTATTGATCCTACAGGTCCTGTATTATTATTCTGCATATCGGATTCGCACTATATTTGCAGCCGCCCAAAGATGAGAAATATATTCCTTAGATGGCATACAATTATGCAATTATATTTTTAGCTCACTGAGAATACAGCAAAATGAAAAGTATCGGTATTTGTGTATGCTCGCAAAACCTATGCCGGTTCCTAAATAGCAAGAAATTTGAACAAAAAATTGGAGAAGCCGGATATTGTTAGGTAGGTAGTTAGAGATAGGGATAGCTCGGAACGGTTAGTTCAAAGGTAATTTTTCAAGGCTCTGTCTCTAGTATTTCCTGGAATTTCATAGTTTTTAGAAAAAAGGTAGGATAGTAGGACAAATCACTTGTAGTATATAGCTTGTGAATATTGGAAACAGTTGTTGAAAGTCTTGTACAATACTCTCGATGCATCCTATAGTCGAATGGAAGCATGCGAGCGATTTAGGTTGGATTCGAAAGCGTAAATAAAATTTCATTTCGGGAAGGAATAACATCATTTAAAAGTTTTTGGGAGCGAGCGCTGTGGAGCAGAAAATTTGTTTGACCTTTAGAATTCAGTAATTATTATAAAGCTTGTAAAAGTACCTTTCTTATTACTGTCACTCCTGAAATTCTGGTAACGGATATATAACCTCAATCCATTTTATCATATTCGCCTGGGGTTGAATTAGAGTCACAAGAAATGTTTAGAAATCGTTTATAGTAATTTGACTAATAACAAGGCTTTTTTGATCAATTAAACAGAATTGTTTGTACATTGGAAATAACGATTCTTTGTGATTTATAGCCAGTTGTTAATAGAATTATTAGACATTACCTAATTAGACGTAGAATTTAGGCGAATTTAAATGCTGGTCATAAAGCAGATGGGAATGGCCCGGTTCTGTTTCGCGGATATAATGCGGCATTCTCCATAATGAAAACCTAATGCTGGGAAACGCGAAATGAAAAGATTTTCTTGTAATGCACTGGAAGTTACGGGCATGTAAGGATGTATAAAACATCTTTCACCTTATTTTCTAATGTTGTCAATATTACAAAGGGTCAAGGTGTTTCTGTACCGGCTTAAAGTGGTGCAACAATCATGGACCTGTGCCCAGGGAAGTAAATTCAGATACTGTGCGTGATTTATATCTAAGTGCGCCACGTGCAACTGGATATTCCGCTGCAGTATTCTACGTTGTCTGGGTATTTTTGAGTAAAATCACTAAACTTTGCAGTGATTTTTTGGTCGAAATTACAGTAAAAACTATATCAAGAACTATAGCTGATATTAAAACCATTATAGGAACAGAATTATAAACAAATCATAGCAAATAATACCAAATTAGCGTGATTAAATTTTTTATTTTTTGTCGAAATATACACTTAAATATTCGGCTGATATTTGTTGGTGTCTGCCGCGCACTCTGACGTGTGTCAGATTTCAATTCATTAGCTACACACTTTCAGTATGAGAACGGTTGTATAAGAATGAAAACTATTAATGCAAGGCAATACGAGTTAACTTTACGCAAATTCAAATGAGCGTAAATGAAACTCTTTTAAGACAAACTTTTGATTGTGCGCGACGTTACAAGTGTTCATTCCGACTTTCAAAAGTATATACTTCAGAAGTCGATATAGCACCTGCTCTTAGTGAAATGGGTTATGATGAGAGCTGCAACCGGTACTCGTTATATAGACTCCGTTGTAGCCATTCGCGGTCTATACGGACCACTTCAAACTGTGTTTTCATTCTCTGACTGATCATATGTGTACATTTATTCCTATTTATGTATGTATGCATCTATGTATATATATTATTTGTGTTTGTTTGCATATTTTAAATAGAATTCAACGGAAACGGTAAGAACAAATATTTGTGCTTGAAAATCGAGAAGGAATTTACGAACGAGAGCAGAGGAATTTTGCGGACGGCGGGTAAAAACAAAACTGAAAGGCGAATATTGTTACTCGAACGAAAAATGGCGTTTGGAGCTAGAGAAATAAAGGCGTGGATATCTCGCTTGATGCTTGTATATATTGCATCGATTTCATTATAATGAATTTTGAGGGACTCGAAAATTATGTTTTACCTTGAAATATTTCGTTAGCAACTACATGATGTAGGTTTTTAAAAATATTGGACTAGTTTTTACACACGTATTTTGTAAATGCTCAATTAAAGAGCCCTATATTTGGATTCAAATTGACAGATGTCATAGAAAATTTACCTAGCCACAGCGCTAAGTCTGGTATCAGTAAAATTTGCCTTCAAAACAACAGAAAACCTTCGTTCATCTCATAAGGCCTACACGAATTTTGTCTGATTTAAAGATCATTCTAATTATTAGTTGAATTGAAATGCTAAAGTTAGAGCCCGATGGTAATAATAGAAGACTTAATCTTTTGAAATTTAGTGAAAAACCTAAAAATACGTTTTCAGGCATTGGAGCAATCATTTTGTTAGTGTGATGTTAGCTTGCCGATACCTCCTAATGCACGAAAGTTAAATCGCATTACTAATCATAGTAAAAATTGAAAATAACGTTTTAAGCACCGTTAATCAAACTGAATCTACGACAGCTCCGTCGCCCAACAGTTTCCTAAAGTCTATGAAGAAATCTGATCATAATCAATCCTAAGACCAGGCATAATGATGGGCGACGAATTGCCGAGTCGATAAAATTACGAATTGTCGCAATACCAATCAAACCTGGCTTATAAGCACCGGATGACACAGTTTCTTCATCTTTACGATGCAAAATTAAAAATCGTAATTGATAAATTTACAGTTGAATGAAAAGCGAGGACGTTTAAACCGATCGTATGGTAAATAATACATATTTGATCGTAAAGTGCTGCAAACAGGAGTAAATGCAACTTTTCGCTCAGCAACACAGGGTGACAAAATATAAAATGAAAACATAATTAGAGTGAGTATCTTTGGTAAACCCTAACCTAGAATTTGTTTTCTGGTTTCTTTTTGAATGTCTAAAACCAGTACAAAATGTTCTTGGAAATATTTCGGCAGACAAATTTTCGTGTTACACTATGAAGTAAGTTGCTACTTCCTAATAGCGATAACCCAGTTAAAGGTACGTTATTTTTTACCAGGACTACCACAAAAATTACGTATTCCAAGAAGGTTGAGGGTGGTGCTGGACCTGCCCTTCTGTGCCGTTGAAGTTAGAGCGTCGTCCGTGTAGTAAGAATGTCAAAATGTTAAAAAATCAATATTGACGACTGAGGTAGGCAAATTGCAAAAGGTATTAACAGATAGGTGGTGAACGAAGGTTTGAGAATCGTAGGCCCAAGTTTTAACATTTCCAATTTAAACTGGAATCATGTGACAGGCTCGAGCTCTGTTTATAGGTATGCCTTCTTTTCAAGCTGTCTTGTAGAACGGTCGGAATTTTGAAGTTCACGATCGCTGCCTCAGTGCCACGTTAAGTAACAACCACTAAACAAACCAGAAGACGCTTGGCTTTGAACGAAAGAAATTATAAACTATGACTTAAATCCCAATGCACAATGTTAAAATTTGCTATTAAACTAAGTAGCGTAGTGAACACACGCAGTTGAGTGTCGCCGCTGAAATTTCGTGTTTCAAGCGATAATCCTCAGGAGAGATTAAGGCAAGGATTTGTGACAGGAAATTAAATTTCAGTCGAAGAGTAATGTTCGCTACTCCGTTCGTTTTCATGTATAGTAATCGTGATTTTATACACTCCTGTTAAACTCATTTTATGTTTAAATAGCCCTTTTCGGCCGTCAGTTCAAATGCACGCGGTTTGTGATGGGACATTTCACGCAGGATTTGTGTGATTGAATTCATGTGCTAATCTGGTATTTCCGGTGAGCACTGATTCGAGCTTGTATTTGTGGCGGGCTGTTAACTAAATAGATTGCTCACGGGTGCCGCTCTGTTTTAGTTGTAAATTTGTAGGTGTGAAAATTTCTAGTAGCATCGACCCCAAGTTCTTTGCCACGGGTTTGAGGAGGCAAACTCTACATGGTATTTTTGTACAGGGGTTTTTAGAAAGGATTTCAGTTCGCAACATACAACACAAAAAAACCCGCCATCAAATTGTCCCTTCGTTCGTATATTTGCAATCTCTACCCCGCGTTGACTAAAATTTACTGCTAAATACTGCATTCTACGAGAATTCTTCCTGAAAACTAATGGTTAAGAGTGGTTCAACGCTTTAAGTTACTTCCTAAACCAAATACTAAAATAAACAGAATTATAAAAGTTTTACATCTCACTGTGATACGACACGTCTGCTAAAATAGCAAATTTCAACAAAAATGGCCGAAACAGATATTTTTAGGCCGGATCTCAGTTTGCCTCTGTAATGGCGACGGTACAATTTTAACTGTTTTAGTGCCGTCCGGTGCGTTTTGTTGCAGAAGAAAGATATTTCAGGTCAGTGGTGGATCCATAATTTCACGTTAGAGAACGCGGAGTATACTTTGTGCTTTGAAAATTTGCAATTTCTTAAAAAAAACGTTTATCACATATCTTGACTGTGCGGATACAACAACAGTTGAGAAAATTTGCTAATTCTAACGTGATCAAAAGTTGCATTTGCAGTTTTGAAACATGAAAATAAACAAAACGAACTGATGTTCGCGATTAGAATGATCATTCTAATCAGCAAACACTGAAAACGAATGCTAACGCGTGCATATGCTACAAATTAATACTTAAAATGCATGCATATATGACTATTCATTTCCGCACAGTAATATGCTGAACAGGTGTAGCTTCAATTTTCAACGGAAAAAGTAAAGTTTAATTGAGATCAACGCTGCGTTGAAAGCTATTGAGTTAATGAGAGGTGCGGTATCATTTCTTGCTAAGGTCATTTGAGAGCGTACTTTCAGGATATCGCGAGGTATTGGTGTATAGTGCTGATCCGTTTCAAGGGTGGTATGATCGTAATTGCGTGTGCTGCTGCTTGTTGTTTTGCAGTTGCAAGTGATTGATATTCCAACTGAACTGAAAGGGTGGTTTTGACTTTGGACCGCTAAAGACATGTGCAACATGATTTTCGGTTGAAAAGTTTGGTTCAAACGGATATATAATTGGGTTGAAAAGCTCAAATTGTGCTGATACATTGGCCAATTGGGATCATTTTGGAGTCGCAAGGCCTGGATTAATTGATCAAAATACAATATTTGTTTCGCGACTGCAGTACCAATACCACATTTGAATAAATTTTTGGTGTGCACCTGACGTGAAGGTGTAATTCCGCTTTGTTCTGATCACTTTGCCGACATACGTTCGCTATTTTTGTGAACAAAGTTAATTCAGTTTGCCAAATGTAAGGAATGTGTCTGGTGTCTATTTGTGGTCAAGGCGACACGCTTAAGATAAAACTGTGTTAACGATGAAATGTTTAAATAAACGTACAAAACAAACTACAAACATGTATTTCGCTAATTTCAACGCAGATTTAGCGCATTTGTTGCTCTATGCATTTGTGTTAGATTGCAAGCAGATGGACAATTTGATGCTGGCTACAAATGCTGTAGCGCTATTTGCACTAACACACGGCTCATGACACGAGTTGTTTAGCCGGAAATTTTTGATTTTTCAAGTGTACGGACATGCGTGCATGCATGCGTGAAGCACGAGGAGCAAGGAAGATTTGAATTGAAATTAGTTTAAATTGAGCGTCAAAATTGAGTTGATGACGTGGAGAGAAATTAAATTTAGATTTCAGTAAATGAGCTCGCTCGGTAGCACAGGGTGCTACATTAATAGTGCGTTTCGGATTCGCTGTAATTAACCAAGGAGGGCCATACTCAAACAGGTGTGCCATATATTCGTGTTTAGGGTTATAGATAGTTTAAAAATTTGGATTATAGTTGGCTGGATTTGCGGCCGGCACCATTACGATTTTTTGAACTTCTTAGATTTGTTATTAATACAGAACAACAATTAAAGCTATAAAAGTGGCCATTTATGTAACCAATACCGCTCCTGCATTTATAGTACAAAACTGGACTAGAGGCCGGCTGTAATCCAGGGGTGCGGACAGGTGCGACCCAAGAGCGCTATGGCACTCAGGCGGATACTTGGGGGAATCTGCTTTTTGTGTTACGTAATTTGAAACATGCGTCTCGCTTTTCGCACGCTTTGCTCGCGATTTTCTTCGTTATATCTGGTACTATATATACTGGTACGAACACGAACTTATATCGTAAGCAGGACTTTTGTAAAGAGAACTTGACCCTTATGTACCGCAAGAGACCTGGACAGATCACATGGGGCTTGGTGGGTAACAAGGATGCCAAGGTGACCGGCAAGTGGACCTCGTGAGCTGTAATTTAGTCGCTTCACATTTTGCGTTGTAAATCCAATTTGCTAAAGGACCAAAAGTTTGGTTGTGGGGACGTTTAACCAGGCAAGGAACGATATGGTTTTTGTGTGTGATGTTCAAATACTTGCCAATTCTAGTCAGTATCCCGGACCAAAATCCCGGCTAATCTGGCACGCCGTATCCGACTATCTTTTGTTTACATGGACTCATCGAGTAAGAGATATGTTGTATTGGGCTGCACATTGGTTTATTTAAAAAATCTCCAATGTTGTTAATAATATGAAAACATATATAGCTATGAAATTGAAATTTCCAATCCTGTACAGTTCAGTTGTTTGATGAAATTTAGCCGCTAGTAGGCAAATCTAAACTGTGAAAATGAAAATATCGCCAAATGTGTTTATTGATTAAAAGAAAGAAAATGAGAAAATGGCAGGCGTCAGTGATTTAATGAAGCTCAAACAGTTGGATGCATTGGTAGGCAGAAGTCAGTATGCTTTAGCCTGGTCTTTGGTTTTAGACGTGCAATGCTAGTAACTAGAAAGAAACGTCAAGATTGGCATTGCGGAAAGTTTGAGGGATCCTTGGTGTCCGGTATTTGTTCTAACGGTGTGTGCAGTGATTAACTAGTGCGTACCGTTACGGTTAAAAAAGTTTTCTAATAAGAACTTATGGTAATGTGCATCACTAAAACCCGTGTGCGAAACTGTTTGGAATAGGCGTTTGATGCTTAAGCTGGACGTAGAAAAATTCTCACGCTTTTATGGAATTGTTTATTAATTTGTGCCTAAGGCATCTCTTCCTATATGGGCATACGGGTAAGAGAAATATCGCATTTGTTTTGAATGTGACACTATTTTGAGGAAAATGGTGAAATTGAAACACAAGTTGTGATGACGCAAGAATTTAAGCGCAGTATGACATTGCTAGCAGGGTTTCGGAACGTCGAAGTGCTAAAACTGCACATTGACCGTTGGTTGCAATAGTTTCTGAGTTGATTATTTGTGGGAGTTGAGACATATGGTTTGGTACTTTGAAAACGATTCGAAGGGTATTGTGCGTGAACTTTGAGTTATGTAAGTGTAGTGAAGTTTCGCGAGTGGACTTCAACACGGGTATAATGAGTTTCAGGTAGTCGCAGGTCAATCTACATGTAAAATAACATCATCTTGTTGCGATGCTTGTTGTGTATATAATTCAAAATATACACATGCGATTATATAACCGCTTGTAGTCCTTTTTTTGTCTGAGTAGGTAATCGCAGATTTCAGTGGTTTCAGTAGTGATGTGGACAGGATCAGCAAGGGACGAGCCGTTTCTTTTAATGCAGCTTTTGTTTTGAAAGTTCTACTGAGGTATGTTGCATTTGCTGGACTAACGATTACTAGCGACGTTCTAACTTAAATTTAAAATGATCGTTTTGATAAATAACACAACGAGCAGGTCCGGACTGTATGCCTTAACTACTAAACAACATATGAACAGAGCGATGTGTGAGTATCGCTCCAGTTCGTCGAAGTATAAGTTTATGTACATGAAGCTTACCTGTTAAACACCCGAAGTCGAAATATGCATTTTATAAACTGTGTGGCGTGAGTCGCAGATCCAGTATGTCGTTTATAGGATGAATTTGGTTTGGTTTCGTTGCATTGCGCCGTATTAATTTGCATGAATTGCTGCAAAATATATTATTGTCGCGTATATAAATGTTAAGTAGTACACTTAATTATATAATTTGCCAGCAGGTTGTAACTGGCGTGATAGTTTTTGGTTTGAATTAATAACTGAAATTGGCAGGTGGTTTAGGTGTAATTTCCCAGCGGTGGTGGTCAATAGAACGATTGCAATTTTGCAGTTATGGGTACTTCAACTGAACTCAACTTTATGATATACTGACATTGGCTGGTAGTATAACTTAAGTACACTTTGGGTGTCAGGATTTTTTTCGGGGGGAGCGGCGTTAAATTTTTCGAGCTAAAATTTTTTTAGCTGTGTGCTGGAAATTTCGGGAAGGGCAACTGCCCAACCCTAAGACCGCCGCGGTTCATTGTATGACTAATCCTTCGCAATGTTCTGGTTGATATATGTAGAACACAGCAAGACTGTAACTAGTAGGAATTTACAAGACTTGTAGTGTTTGAAAAACGGCTCTGTAAATGCGTGGCATAAAGGGAATACGTGTATCATGTTGTATTACCTAATAGTTCTGCAAAATTACTATAGAATTTTTTAGAAATTATAAGGTGTAACATTTTTGAATCAAAATCTATATTTGGTTCGATATGAACCGACAACACAAGTTTCGTTGAAATTTTTCCAAGCCAATTATCCTGGTCAAGGCGCAGTATGCTGACAAACAGAGAGAGACGGAGAGTATTTTTAGGTGCAGATTATGTTCGTAGAGGTCGATCACACGATTACTGTGCGTAATATTAATTCATAAACGTTTGAAATCGTTGTTGTTTAAAAATATGTAACCAGAAACACTAAAATAAACCCAGTCAGCTCTAAAAAATATCAATACAGCTGCTAACGCGTAAAAAATGTACGCAAGAGTTTTTAAGTGAAAACTAACCGGAACAAAAAAATTTGAACCGCAAGCATGCGTGATAAGCCCAGTGAAGTGAAAAAAACAGCTAAATATGTTTACTGAAGTGTTCGTGAAAATGCAAATTTTCCCCAGCCAACTACGGGCCCTAAGGCTGTATGCTGCAGTGTGACGGACTGGACGGCTATAAGTTATGGAGTTATATGTATGTCGCGTATCGGGTCAAGTGTGCTCATGAAATGTGTTTTGATAATGTCAAAATTTGTTAGTGTTGAATATGTTTGTGATAAATGTGTCCTGTACATACAAATGCGCAAGCAGGATAAAATTTTAGGGATCAAACCTCGTGTTGGCATTTTTGGGCAGATGTTTTTAGGTATGACTTTAGTTGGTAATACAAGAAGCGACCCGTTCGAAGTTATTATGGGACGTTACGTCCCGTTTTCAAAATCCAGGCTATGGCCGTGTGCACATACGAGTATTTGTTGTAAGTTCCGGGTATTAGAATTCCGCCGGAGCCGGAACATGAAGTTTAGTGTTTGCATCAAATCGCAATATTATCACACTGAAATCGAACAGGTGAAACAAGACTGATCTCAAGTCGAATTTAATGTTAGTAGGTGCCTGGTTCATACAAAGTTGTGCATCGGTTCATGTTGTCGCAACACATTAAATGACTTAAAGGTGGTTTCTAAACTTCTGTTCCGGTTCCATAAAATTCACATCCGATTATTGTTCCTGCAATAATTCAGTTTCGTAGGAACCCTAGCTCGTATATATGTCTCATTAAATGTGGTAGCATGGCGCAGTGGTTCGATAGTTTGGAAATGAACTAATTCCAAAAACATGTGACGCCGTAAGATCGGATTACACTGTGTATGCACAGGGACAGAGGTTTTTCGGCTGACTTACTTATTCTTTGTAGCCGTTTTTAATGGATGTTGAATTTCAATGTTATATATCGCGTCAATGCGGGGCGGGTGAAACAAATTCATGTTCATGTACGGTAATATTTTATTTTCAGTATCCAGTACTGGTGTTAAATCGATATTTTTAACGGATTTTCTGATATTTAGGGCAGTTGGTAATTTTTTGTTTCAAACGTTAAGCTTCAACCTTTTCAAAGAACTTGTTGCTTATTTAACAGATTAGCAGGAGCAATAAGCTTTTCGGATACTATGAATTTATTGAAATGCCATAAAAACTTGCGGTTTACTGCTTTAGTTTATAATCAGGGCGCAAGCAGGGCAGTGCTTAATTATAGAAAATTGGGAAGTGGAAGTTGAACATCACATTAAGACCGGAATCAGTATCCGGATTGCAATTTGAAATTTTGAATACTATGTTATTGATTGAATTAGTAAATATATCAGGGGGTTTAGTAGCAGTTAAAATCACATTATTTCGGATTTTTGCATAGGGGTTTTAAATACTTTCTCAGATCTGAATAGAAGGAATTCCCATTCAGATGTTTTTATAAGACAACTGTCTTTCTAAAATTCTATCTAAGTTATGGTAACGGTAAGCATTACCCACTGCATGTATTCGACGACGTACGTGTGGGTAGGAAGAAGTGGCTGCGGGCAAAACACAAGCTATTACCGCGCGTAAAAACACATACGGTTTGAATGAGGAATTAAAAAGTGGTCTCGAGTAGTTTAAGTGTAAAAATAGTTTGTTGACCGGGACAGGTTTGTAAGCTGATTATACATTTTTAATCAAAGAAGTGTAAAATTTATCAAATTTTGTTTAAAATTATTTAAATAAACAGTTAGAGGAACTCAGCAGGAAATAGAACAAAATACACCCAGCCAATGTTTTAACAACAGTAGAAGGTGGCAGTTAATTAAATACTCAAATTTAGCATTAATGTATCATTTTGCCTCGAACAAATATATCAAATTACATTAGGGGGAATGTTTTCGATTTTAAGGTCATCTGAATAACTAATGCGGCATAGAATTTAGTGTTTTGCAACATTTGATTATAAATTGGGTTGTTAGGTTTGGAAACGGTAAAATCTGTCGGCGAAGAAAGTGGCTTGAAAAGTTGTGAAAAATTAGGCAGCGTACAAAATGATTACCTAACACGCAAATCAGTATAATGCGATTCGTACGTTAACTTTCTCACATTTGAAGAATCTGGTGAATGTTTTTGTATGACTTGGAAGACTAGCTACAGAAAACGCAAAACAGACGATTAGAAATATTTCATTTTGCGTTACAGGTCATGAGATGTAATTCGGTGATGTAGTATTGTTGTAATTCCTGTCCCAATTCGTTTTCCTGCGAAAAAAAAGAATTCCTCTTCATGTTGCTGCATTCTGTGAAATATAGTTGATGTGGAACCCTGGTAACAAGTATGTTCCAGCTTATGCATAGAAAAGAAATAGAGTCATTTCCATTTTTCGCACGCTTTATGGACGATGCGAAAATTTTCAATCAAATAAATGTGATGGTCATTTATTAAATTCTAAAGTTTCTATTTTGTACTATAACGTTTTGCTAAATTTGCGAGAGCAACTGTTAACTAATAACATCGGGACTGGAGAATGAGTGTAAATACGACAAACCTGTGAACGATACAAAGCCGTGTTGGTCTTTATACCTGTAAATTACTCAACTGTAAGTTATCTGAATTTTTTCATGGAGGCAGTTGTCAAATTTAAACTTGTGATATTTGTACAAGCAATACTAAATGTTATTGTGAACGGAATGGACAGTTTCTGGCTAAAGAACAGTGGATTGAACATTGCTGATAAATTTGTAGTCGGAAACAGTTACAATCAGTAGGACTGGGATAAACTTGGTGTAAGATATACGTGAGCCTGAAAGTGTTCCCACTTGCTTAACTCCGGCGTCTTATATAGACTGAATTAGATTTGCTATTTACACTTGCGGAAAGGATTAAAGCAGAGACAATGAACTCGTTCTTTCTAGGCGTAACGATTCAAATTCTAATTAGTTTGAAGCACTGGTGGGGTGTGTGCGTGTGTAATGTTGCCCTTTGGCACTCTTCAACTCACGTAGCATTGCATATATAGCGTGTAAGGCTTCGTTTTGCTTAAATTAAAACTTAAACTTGCACCACAATACTGGAATTCCGTTTAGGAAACGTCTGTGTCTGAGTTGTGATTGAGCAACGGAAGTGTGATCATGAATTGATTGCAGTTGTAGTGAATGGCCCGCGGGATTAAGACACGGCTTAAACAATTGCTGTCGTATCGACAAAGAGTTGCAAAATAATTTAATAGTGTTAAAAAGCAACTCTCACGTCTGCATTTGATCCTAACCGCGGGTTAACGTTGCGATTAAGTCTAGCTTGGTTGTTAATACGTCGTTGGTGAATAGGTTGTAGTATAAGAGTGATTTTTGAAAATTAGTGCCGTAAGGTTATAACTAAAGTTGTCAGATGTGCTGAATGGGAAAGCAAGCATGCACACATAAACACAACACACTTTATTTGATGCATGTTGTTTGTGTTTCGTAAGTGTATATTGATAAACGGAGGCGTATTTGGTGTATTAATCACATATTTAACTGAACTACGAAATTATAACCAAATCTAAGCTAAAATTGCCAAATTGTATCCGGTTACATACGGACGTTTAATGCAAATTTCGATGTACGGTCTTTGAACAAGTAAATGTTCCAATAATAATGACAATAATAACAAGGATACAAATTACATACATGTTAAAATATACGCATAAAGCAAACTGGCTTCGTCTTATAGAATAACAACACAAGAAAACGTAAGCAACAATCTTCTATCTTCAAAATTTCTCACTTATAGAGCAAATTTATGGCTATACAAATGTGCTGGAACGCTGCTCAAAATACGTATGTGGGGTGTTCTAGCTTTAATATATAGATAATAGCAACAACAACAATTTTATTATTATGATTATTAATAATAATAATAATATTAATAATAATAATAGTAATACTAATACTAATAATAATAATAATCACATTCCAAAAGCTATGAAAAATCCAGGCGTCAATATATCAAAATTAGAGGCAGAAAAAACAGCCAAATGCAACTCTGTAAACTATGTCAACTAGATTCCGATGTAAGAACTGTTTTGCTACAAAATCAGAAATTTTTTTGCTTATTTATACCGCAATTGCCTTGTTTTACTATACGTTAGATAAATTAAACCAAATGGTTGGCCACAGTTGAATTTGTCTTAAAGGCGTCCATGTCTGTGGTGTCTGGACTCTGTCTGTCTGCCATATATACACACGTAAAGTATCAATTGTGGAAGCGTATCATGTTGCATAATCGTTAGGGAGACCTTAGTTACCAGGTTAAGATGTTTGTAATGGAGTAGCGTCTGACTAAGTTTCGAGAAAGTGGGCAAACTAAAGAATTTTTGAGCTCGGTTATACTGACATGCATTTCTAGTTACACTCAATGGAAGGACAACGAAATTAGTTTTTGTCCGAGGTAAGAAAGGTTGAAATTGATAACTTGCACTGTTCAATCGTGTTAGTAAGTGAAACTAAGGAATAATGAAAATGAATACAAGGCGGCAAATCAATTTTAATTAACATCGTTGAACTTGAAACCAAATTCTATGCCTATGGTAGCCATGATGCTGGAACGTTAAGCGTCTCCAAAAATTAAAAAAAATGTCGAATGATTTTTTTAATCAGAAAAGAATTTAGGAGTTCGGAATCAAAATATGGCGACTAGAAATTTTTACATAAATTAATTTAATTCTGTAATCTGAAATTCAAACATTAACTTAGTGTTACTAAATTAGAGAAACTGCTCAATAAATGTGTAGTTTCTCTGCGGCTGAACCTTGCATGTACGTAGGCACGTTGAAGTTAGACCGGTGCAGTAGAATGATCCCAATCTTTAAGGGTAATTGAGGTTATATTTGAAGCTTTCAGTAAAAATGTATTAATATATTTTCCAAGCCCTGGGAACAACGAAACGTTTTAAATCTATTGCCATTTTTCCAGCAATTCGTAGCGGGTTTTAACTTCAAAATAATGTTTTGGCAACACATTGCATATTATTTTTAAAATTCACAAATCGGATATTATTTCAACGGCGTAAATCTGGAATATGTTTTTGCAGCTATTAACTGCGTTTCAAACTTGACTGGTGTAACGTGAAATTAAAACGATGGTAGTTGTCAGAAGTTGGTATTGTTTGGTGTGTGTTTAAATTTAAAATCATCTCCCTTGGCGAAACAATTGTTTCATTGTTTTTGAACTTTTGTTTGTCAACTATAGAACTTTAAATATAGCCAGAAAATAGAATGCTCAAAAATAACAGCTTACTATAATTAGCATTTTGAAGTTTAAAAATGGTATTTTTTGTAATTTTTGGTATTGGTTTCTCAAATTGGGTGCCATTTCGTAACGCGGGTGTTGGTTAAATCGTGCTACAACGAATGATTGTTCAATGAACCACTGGGAATATTTGTGTAATTGACATTTGGATTGTTGCCAAAAACGTGGTTAAGAACTTACTACTTATTTGTTGTTACAAATTAACGCTGGGTCAATTATTCTCCGGAGGGGATTTAAACTAACTGGTAAATTTAATTGGCTGGCTATTTTAAAGTACCTGAAATAGTGACATTAAATTATATCTTCTTATGGTATAGAATAAATATGAACATATCACAATCCCAGAGTGCCTAGCAAAAAGGGTAATACATAACGATACAGTTTATATTTGTGAACCTGCTAGGGGCGGAGTTTCCGTTGGGTTAAAATTAAACGTAGGGCCGTTCCGGCCGTTGTTGACTTCAACGCTGGTTCTGTTTCTAAGTTGCAATTCTTATTTAAAAATAATCGATAAATCAAAAACAATAATTCTACACACACATAATGTTTTAAATGACATGGTACGAATTCGATGGCTTACGTTTAGCTTGGGTAGGCTGATTTTGAGATGGGTAAATAAGCTGTGTTTACGCATATGGGTTGAGGTATTGATTTCAAACGTGGAAATCAGTCGAAATTTTGACGTAGCCTTGTGATGCTTATACTTTGTTGTTGTCTGTGTAAATGTTTGTTTAGTTATTGAATATTGGTAATAGAATTCGGCGTAGAATTTTGACCGATGCGAGGACTCATGTCGCTATAATGGTTGTTTGCTGTAGATTATATCGTGTGTTATATTTGATGGGGTTGAAATAAATTAACCAAATGTTGGAGCGGAACACTGCTATTGCGAAACCGTTTGCGGTATTCAGTGGGTGTGGACATGACAACACAGGGTACCTATGAGTTCTACTGTCACCTAAGGCATAAGCGTGATTTGTTTTGTTGGTTACGTTTCTCTAATTAACGATGATTCTTTTACAATTTGGACGAGGTGGCGTAATTAGGAAATATTCTAACTAAACTAGCGTTGGAAATATATACGCTCTACGTAATGGTTTTAGAAAATCAAATCCATTCTACATCAACTGCGTCACCTGCCGTATCGGGATTTGAGACATAAAATCAGCAAACACATAAGCCCGTAGCCAGCTCACCTTACTAGAGGGCTAAAAAATTTTAGGATGGGCATTCAAGGGTTTTCAATGAGTTACAAGAGGGTTGAAAATTATCTTGGGGGCGAAAATTTTTCCAGGGGGGGCTGACACCCCCTTGGCTACGGGTCCGCAAAAACATTAAATACTGAACTCGTTTTTAGAATCGTCTATTCTCTCTCATAAGAAAAGGGTCTTCTGGAATATGAAAGGTTGTTGAGACAGTTTAACTACTTGAATGACTTTGCTCAGAGGGTACTTGTAAAGATGTAATCCGATACTTTGTTTCGGAATTCTGAAAAACTTCATTGAATGTGAAGTATTACAGAATTCGAACCGGATGAAAACGTGGAGTTGCAAAATTGAAACTGAAAACGACGGAAAATATTATGAATATAATTAAATGGTTTGGAAGCGGATGTAAAACCCATAAAATAATGTTCACTACACTGAGTGTAAGAGCAATGTTAGTCAGCTTGCGTGAACAAAACTAGGTTGTTACAATGTATAAACCATTAGTCTGAGGCCTTTAAGCAAGATGTGCCCATGTGATTTTAAATGTTTTGTCTCAGTAAAATAAGTTGTAAACTATGATAGTCATAAGTCTTCATAGATCAACGGAATTCTAGTTGCAACTTGTATCCAATCGTTGAAGTAACCAGTGCTATTGTATTGAAGACCTATGGCATCTGACGCGGCCGTTAAAATATTCTGTTAGTGCCTAAGTTTTTTCAGAGAAATCTTGCTGGCTTTTCTCGTTTAAATATTGATCCTCTGCCATGCGTTAGAACAAGAGTAAAATTCACAGTTACATAACTAAAATCTGGCATAGTAAAAATTATGAACGTCTAAACGCGGGGGGGTTAAATAGGAACTTTGTTTTACTGCAACAAAAGCAGCAACTGGAATTGGGATTTGAAACAATTTTCACGGCCGAATCAATTATAAATTACGAGATAAAAAGATTTATTTTAAAATGATAACATTATTAAAACGAAGAATTTTAAAGATTAAAAGAGTATTATTATTCTGAAATATTTAGACCGTAGAATTTCCTGTTTTTTCCTTCTGTAAAATCAGAACTGGATATAGGAACAGGAATTCAATTTTTACACGAATTCCTGCCGGAACAGATATTCTTTGGTAGCCTGTTAAACAGAGACTTACAGATCATGTGCTATGTACATATAAACTCACTAAACGGTTCCGTCGCTTACCAGTACGGCTAGTTTCAATTTTGGCCTGATTATTGCACAATGTTCCGTTGTTTGGGCGTGAAATTTGATTTCGCAAGTTTCAGAAGCAAATCGCGTGTAGTTTTAAGCTGTGGCCCATGAGTGAAAATTATGTCTATGAATGAATTTAAAACGACCACCAGAGGTAAATGCTTAAAATAGCCGGAAGTCTATGCGCACATTAGGGTCATGGGCACGGCCTGTGGTGGCTACTATTTATCGTTGCCCTATTATCGATTTAGTTGCATATATAAACAGCAATACAACTATGGGATTATTGTTGATTGAAATGCGAGTAGTGAGTGAACTAGAGTGAAACCAGCTTGTGCGGTGGATGACAATGATAAATCGCGGAATTGCGTCGTGTTGAAAGCGGGTGTATGACATATTTTCAAAATAATATTCGATGCAGCATTTTGTATCGAAATAACTGAGTTGAAACTTGATACTGATTGTTGGAATGGTTGCTAGAGGCGTTTATTCAGGTAGATCGTATCCAGAAGTTCGGCGGTTATTAGTCTACTCGGAATCCTTAGTCTCGATGTACCGAAAAAAGGTGTGAATTACATTGAAAAATTGATGTTACGACCTGTTGTCTATTCGCACTGCGTTTAAATTGCATTATTTGTTATGCGCTCAGCAAGTTCTGGGTACGGACGTCTTGTATTCAAACTGTAACACAGAGCGCAGAGTTCATTATATAAAATCGCTATGTAGTAAATAAATACAGCGAGCGGTGCACATTGCTATTGAATGGTATCTGACCCGGATTCGTTCGTGCATAGTTAGGAGAGAGTTAGTTATGGTTCTGTTATTAGTTTCATTTTTGATCGTTGTGCAGGTGTAGTTGACATTAAGCGAAAAAGAAATTTTGCTAGACGTACAATATTTAAAAGTAAAAAAGTTTCATGCCGTGAAGCTGGCAGTTGTTAAATAAAGTAGATTCAAGCCGAGACAAACTTGTTCACTCTCCCCGTTGCATGGCATCCGATCAGTTAAAGCCCCTCTAAAACGTTAATTGATCCTAAGTACCTGGGTCGGCGACAGGGTGTAAACGAAATTCTGATCCCGGTATGAATGGCGGTAAAAATTTACGGTTCTGATTCCGCTTCCCATATAATCCAGTTCCGTTTTGCTTCCTGATTGGTGCTTGGGTAGGACGAAACAATTGATTGTCTGATCCGTATGATTTATGCTGCAAGTGAATCGAACTAATACACAAATTGATTAGCACTTCAGTGATTGCAATTGTAGTCGATGGTGTTATTGTACTTGTAGTATTGTCTGCGAAATACCATTATAATAAATAATGTTCCAGCATATATATAATTACATCATAATTCGTCAAAATAGGTATGTAATTTTAGACGAGGTGCAATCAAATGCATTACAATTACTGTGTTGTTATAAGATATCGCTGCCTGTGCTAAATTCATGTGAGTGTGGCGTAATTGTGTGTAAATTGGATGCGTATCTCAAATTCAATTGTCCCGGTTATTATTTGCTGTTTGTTGTAATTGTCTGCTTGCCACAGAGGGAGGAGGTGGAAGACATGAGCGGACTGACGTCTGTCTGCATGTTTGAACACTAAATATTTTTTAGTTTAAAAATATCTATTGTTTAGAATACGTATGATATTACCGGATGTAGAAAAATTCCAGAGAAGCATGATAACCAAAACCCAACTTAAAATTTTTTTGTCATCTATCGGGACCCAGAACTATCCGGTTGTTGCGGCGTTCTTGCTAAGACCGGTCATGGTGTGTTTTGGAATACGGAGCGCATTGGTTTGTTGCGAATTTTGTGCTCTGGAGCGTATGGCGACCGCCAGCTGTTGCATGCCCAAATATTAAATTGTGATATAAATCTTCACTCATGAGTCACATTTCAAAAATACAATGTTAACTTTCCCAAGCAAGTTTCAGTAACCAAAAGAATACCTAAAACATACATCGTGAGCGTAACACGCAAAACAATAGACGCTAGGTTTTATAGCAAGACGAAACTAGAACGAGGGCATTAGCAGTCTGTAGGTAAAATTTTTTAAATTATTTCCCTTGCCCTGAACTGTTTTATTGGGGTGATTAGCAATTTTTTAGAGGTTTTTCCGTAGTATCCAGTGGCCGGCAAAACTGATTCCTGATATGTCGTTTAAAACTGGTCAAGCGTTGTGTCCTGTATCACTAGAAAACTGTCAACGGTAGTTATTAAAAATTTCTAAAATTTCATTAGCGCTCTAATCGAAAAGTGTTCGTCGTTGCGTGAGAGCGTTAAGCTTAATATTAATGAATAATTAATTCGTGTAGACGCGCATTCAGCTTGTGTGTGGAATACGTACCGGTGGTGTGGCTGGTGTAGTTTCGGTGCTAAACAAATGTTCCTTTTTACTTTTTTTATTTTTGCTAACATAAGTATTTAGATTTAGGCTTACAAGGCTTTTAAACATTCCTCTCTGGAGCAGAAGGGATGGCCGGCAGTCCTGACTTACACAGCACCAACGATATGTTTGGGTTGAAATTATTTTGGTTTTGGTTTCGTTAAGTTATGTAGTAGTCTTTAAACTAACATTAATGCTAATGCAATACAGAGACATACAGGGAACGTAAAATTCTGAATATTGTTGCTATGGGTGTTCCTTAATGAACCTAAGTACATTGGCAATATTTAAATTGAAGTTTGAGAATTAAGTTTCAAGAAAAAAGGCAGGCCTTGCAACCTGGAATTGTTACGAGAGAGAGCAGAGAGTTTGTGGGGCAAGAAATTTTTACAGTATAGAATTCATTTAATGCTCTCGATAAAGTTTTCGGCCAGGTGGGTAGTGAAGACATCTGTAGATGGTTGATGCCCCCTTTGCACCCCCGTAGTTGCGAGCCTGAAAAAAGAACTTTCAGGTGAAGTATGAACGTTGAAATGTATCTCTATGCATGCATCATAATTTATTGCCCACAGGAATTGAGAGCGTGTTTCGTGGTTCACAAAATTTTTTGAAATTGCAAATTAAAACAGAAAAACCATGGGTGGAGTAAAACAAAGGTGTGCCCGGTGTGAGGTGGTTTCTTTCCATAGAATGCCTCTGTATTGGGACTCAAAATAATACTTGATTTGCATGTCTTGCAGGTTCAATTGTGCTAAATGAGTCTATATTAGCAGTCGTTTAAAATACGACTAATATAAAAATACTGCTGTTCTATGAGTAAATTATGAGTAAATGAGTTGGTAGTACGCACTGATAAAAGTGGTAATTTCCAACAGCTGATCGCTTCAGCGCCAATTTAAAAAAACCAACAAATGGTTTAATTCATAAAAAAACCAACAAATGGTTTAATTCAACCAGGGTCAAGCCAAAATATTGGTCTAGTAAATTGAAATTATTATTATTATTATTATTATTATTACATCACTATTTGCGGAAAGATTTCAATAGCTGGTGCATCATCGCCTTTTATTCTACTTATAAGTTAGAGCTATTTATAGGTTACAGTTACTGTAAACGCTTTAATAAGTGACTGTCATAAATAACTGAATAACTTTCTAATGAAACTTAACAAAACCGCAAACACGTAATTTAGTAAACAAATTCGGTAAGCTTGAAGGCGAAAATAACTTTTCGATCATAATTAAATGTTGATTAACGATTGATGTTGTTGTTCGGTTAACGTGCGAAATACCCTAATATTTTGTGTTGCTAGCTGATTTAATCTGAGCAAGAACGGAAAATTATAGAAAAAAATTATTCAGAGGAAGCTTTTCACGAGCTGTAAACGATATTGTTCACTGATGTGTGTAAACAAAGTAGAAATAATGTGCGATGCTATTCTTAGCTTAAATTATAAATTATCATTGGAAGCTGCGAATGCCAAATCATAAAATTGAAGCGAGTTTAAGAGATCGCGATCTTTGGCTGGTTATGCAGTAGCCCGCTGAAACGGTTAGGTACTGGTTCGCTGATAAAAACGTAATTGTTCTTTGGAGTAATAGTACAACTAGTTGGGTTAGGTTTTGTCAAAAATAGCATATAATATCATTATACTTAGAAGTTAATCCTCGTTAAAAACCAATTGCGCCCGCCGAAATTTTACGTACCGAGTTTTGCATCGCATTCAGTTGGTATTAAGAATAATATAGAGTTTATGAAACAATATTTATCTTAACGTTTGTCCTCAAATATTAATTTAAGAACCTCCAGCTAATTGTTGGGTTGGAAAAGAAGTACGGTAAGAGGGAATCAGAATTTTCTTGCAACTGCAGTGAAAGTGTCGTATTTGTCATATGCGGAATTTCCATTTTACAACGCCTCGCAGCGTTTTGAAATTAGTCGTAGGCAGTGATGTGCGGGAATGATTTTTAGGGATGTTAAAGAAGTGATGAGCAGTTTACCCCAAAACGGAGGAGCCATCAAATCTGATACGGCATCTGTGTTTGGTAATCAACCATGAATGTTAAACGTCATCAGGCCCGTAGCCAGCTTACCTTGTTAGGGGGGTGAAAGAGGGGAGTAAAATTTTTTCAGGAGGGGCGTTCAAGGGTTTTCAATGAGTTACAAGCAAGAAAATTTTCCAGGGGGTTGAGCCTTCCCCTGCCCCCCTTTGGCTACGGGCCCGAATGTCACACAAAGGAGTTAGTAAGCGATCAGCCAGCGCAAGCCAAATTCTCAGTGAATGATTTGAAAGGCAACATGGACCCCAGTCAGGCACCCCTGTTCCGGCGTGTCTTTGCAGGGATGTCATCGACACCATTTGTGTTTCTAGGGTTGTTTACCAACACGCACACCTCAGACAGATACCTCAGCGAGTGCTGTTGGTAGGAACTGCCTTTAATTGGGAACGAACACCTCACGCACAATTAGAATTTCACAAAACAATTATTAAACAAATCAGTGAAACCAGTCGTAAAACATGTGATGTAAAAATTAATAGACTTAACCACTGTTCACACGCAGGTGTTGAAAGTCGAAGTACTTAGGGAACAATCAGTGTTTCGCCACTATTTTACCAGTAACCAGCGTCAATTGTCGTCGATATTTGATATTTTGAAGAAATCGGAAACTGGTCGAATCAGCTAAGCGTTAAAAAACGCTAAAAATAGTTGTGCTTTTGGACGCCTACACTCTGGAGTGTACAATTTCACTCCATATTTTAACGGTATGAGCAGACACGTTCGCAGCCAGCCGATTTCTAATGGGAAATATTAAGTTAAAAGACAACAAAGATCCGCTTTCCCTGAAAAATTATTGCGGTTGCCAGTGTATGACGACTATATTTAGAGGAATGACTAAGCTGTGTGTGTGTTTGATTCAGAATATAGAGATAAATTCAACGACGCTATAATGTGTACGATAGCCGTTTGGTATACTACTGAAACCATAAAATCTGCAATAAACACACGTTTAAAACTTATGAATTAAGCTTAATATAAATATAAGGGTGTGGGAGAGGTCATATACAGCAAAGCAAAATGAATATTTTGAAGGGAAATAGCACGCGAGAACGCTTACAATTGACCGCCGATTAACACGTTTAGGTTGGTTTCATTCTCGTTTTAGATTAAATTCGCATGTGTTAGTAGTAAAGTGCCCGGCAGACGTATTCTTAGATTAAAGCATAGATTGTGATAGATAAATATAAATATACTATTCTTTAGTTTATGTGTCTGCAGTTTGATTTGATATGAGGTAATAGGTCGACAGATATGTAGCTATTATAAACTGATAACTTAATAAATCAGTAAGCGGTTTAAATTGAGATTACTCAAACGGGTTGAGAACCGAGGGAGAACGTGGTTGTATTTGGCTGCGTCTACTGTGGTTTTTGGGCTCAGAGCGCTAACAAATCTAAAGTATGTTTTGGTTTAAGAGTAATTGTGTTGGTTTGATTGAAACAGAAACGACATCCACTGTCATTTTCTCATCTATATTATTAAAGCTGGAGCGCTCCACATACATATTTCGGACAGCGTTTCACCTGTTGTAATGACGGTTTCATTTATAAACAAGAGACAAAGCATATATATGCAAATAGAACAAATTCTTAAAAAGTTTTGCGACGAGTGTTTTAGGGTGGCAAACTTGCAACCACGTTCACTAGTATAGTTTAAATGCGTAACAAGCGCTATGTTCGTTTTGTTCTTTTTGGAAAACACTGGTAATTAAATACGTTTTGCTATAATAACAGGCATCATTATTGACGTTTCTGTTATGGTTAAGGCTCGTGGCATTTCGTAGTCTCCCTACTTCGACTCTCTTTAGGTTAAATTCCGCCGCTGTTTTAAATGCAAATCGAAAATAATATATAGCAAGAAGTCAATATTGACATAGCCTTAGTTTACGGTTCACGAAATGCAACAATAACTACCATTCCAAAAAACTTTATGTACTTAAAACTTGACGCAATTATGCAATTTAGATAACTGTACCAATTATATATCACCAAAAAGACTGAAATGTATGTTACATTATACAAACAAATATTGCAGACAAAGTTCCATTAGTAGGGTGTTTCGACATTTTTTATTATTCAGTAGGAATTTGGATTGCAGAAATAAATTGGTCAATTTGAAACTTTGGGTGCATGAAACGATCTATACAATATGTTGGCTTGTAAAACATTTGAATAACGTTTAATGGTTGCGGTGGTAACATTTGCGAAACAATTGTTTACGATTGAGCGGTATTTTGATACGGCTTGAGTTGAATGTTTCAGTTGGACCATGTTTTGCAGATACTCACTAATAAATAAGTTTCAACTAAAATGCAGATTTTTCAAATTGACAGTGGTTGGAATTGACTGAAACATATTAACTGCGTGTGTGGTTGATTAATGGCTGATGAGCCTCCTGGTGATTGAAGTCGTGTGACTCGTGTTGCTTTGAGATGGTCATGTTTTTGCAGCGCACTCGGTTACACGCTTGAGCTGGTACGAAACCGGGTTTATATCTTGCGGGCACGGGATGGTTATGACACGAACATAGGGCTGACAAACATTTGGACTTATCAGCCTTGTTTTTGGCTAGCTGTGTGAAGAAAAATCTCTTAAAGTGACGCTTGGGCGGTGCGATAATCTGCAACTGAACATTGTGTATTACAGCGTTGTCAATCTGTTTTATAGATTGGAAATGTTTCAAAGTTGTCAGTTAAGAGTTAATTTGTTGTTATATAGTGCTTGTACGGCAACATTATTAGCCGCATGCTATAGTTACCTTTTGATTACAATGCTGTGGTTGTAAACCTGAAGCGAAACGCTTACGAACATATCCTTATCGAACACTTGGTTATTATAATTACGACCCATAGTACTTTTAGGGCCGTCCCGGTTTCTGGTGGGTTAGTAAAAGCTTAGGCTTAGATTCTAGACGACATTGTTTTGCTTAGGCATAGGCTTAGGAATACACTTTTCAAGGCTTAGGGTTTGGCTTAATCTACTGTTACGATTTTAAAAGTAATATTGACCGTAATTTTGGTTGAAATTGGCAACGCTGCAGAAATTTGGTTCCGACTACTCTTCCTGTATATAATATAGTCGATTATGTTAAATATGAGCTAGAACCAGATTTCAGTTCTTAGCTTGGATTGGATACCGCAAACTGGCTGCATGTTTTTCTTTTATTGAATGCCGAAATTTTATAAATAATATCGATTTTTGCGCTTGACAGAGTTGAACCAAATTCAAATTTACAGAGACAGAGTGTATAGTTGAGGATTTGGCTTGAAAACCCTACTTAATTAACAGAAAGGGGTTTAAAATGGAAATATTTGTGATTGGTGTTTGAGTTGCGAAATATGTAACGTTGGCAGCTGTGATTTAATATTAATGGATTTAGTTTACAGCCTAGTGTCACGGTTCAGCAAGCAAGGAATCGCAAACAGGATCAGGATGGCTTCTTTTACTTAGAAGTGGGGTAAATCTTGGAATAGTATGCTCATTACCCGTACAAGATTAGTTCTGCGGAATACATTAAATTAAGACTGGTTTTGGATAGTTCGGGAATCCAGAGCAAGATGACAGGCTCGGTGTTTACAGCTTGCTAAGTAATATAAACTACGGTTTAGTATTTTCTTATCTCGGGGTTGCTAGTGTTGTCAGTAATGTGGCTCGTAATACATTCCTGGCTATAGTTTTGGGTGTTGACCTGTAAAAAATCTTTGTAGACGAAAGGTTTCTAAAATTTCGTGTACAGCTTGTAAGCAGACCCACTAATGGAACTTGTTCAAAAATAGCAAAAAATTGAAAAAATATTTTTTTTGTAGGCGCTGTGAATTCTTCTTAAATACTTTGGGTAAATTAAAATACCAAAGCATAAACAAAGTTCGGGGCATATATATGGTGATGGAAGCTGTCAAGTCAGCTAAAGAATAAATATGTCAAATAGTCAGACAGCGTAAATATTAAAAGAGAGTTATGTGAATAAGTACATAATATGTATGCGTATAGATATATAACTAATGCTGAACTGTTGAGGAGGTGCAGACGTACGTGGGCATGCTTTTAATGTTTGGCCCCGGTAAAATGGTGTCAGGCCAAGCGAGGTACAGTCCAAACAGTGTGGGTGGTCGTTAGGCAGGATAAAATGCCACAGACGAATGTAGTATTTGGCCCATTAGCAATTTTTGACCGGAACCGATTCGAACGGTACTCTTAGCATGAATTATGAAGGTTTTAGGATTAGCTTTGTAGGTCTGCTGTATTTACTGTATGGCGACAAAATATTTGACGTTTTGGGCGAACGCGTTTTAGTGATGCGCAAACTTCGACGTTTATTTGTAGTGCAAAACTTTTAATAAGGTTACTTATTTATTAGATAATGTAGGTCAAAAATAGTGAAGGTGAAGCTGGGTATTGTTGCTTTTGGCGTAGCTAAAATATTAGTCGTATTGGGTAGTTTCAAGAACATTTGAAATGGCTCGTTTTAACAGTGACCGGTCATGTGTCTGGAAAATTCATACCACCCAGCAGACATATACCCCGTTATTAGGAAGTTGTTTTTGCTTGAAATCAGGCATTTGCTGTAAATAGTTAAGTAAATTCATGTGGGTTTAAGTGAAAACAAACGTGTGGATTTTTGTTTAAAAGTGTTCGCATAGAAGCTTGATGCTACAAGTTAGGTTTGGATGCATTAATCTAAAAGCAATAACTTAGTGTCCTAACTGAATAATGCGGAAAGGGATAAACTTCCACTTTACTTGGGTTAACTCCGTCTAGTACAGCTCATTGCACTATGAATGACGCACCAAAGCATTTTTGACTCAGCTACTGTCACGAGTACATTGTAGCAGCCAAATTTAAAGCTGCGGGCCAATTCGATGTTAACGGCGTACTAAAGTCATTAACTGATTGGCTTGTTTTGGGCTTGAAATCTTTGGCCTATGGGCTAAACGTCGCGGACTATAGAGTAGACTAATATAGTAGACGAGTGCTAGGTCGTGGTAGACAGCGACTATTTAGACACGTTAAACGCCGGATGTACTTTGTACGCTTGAATTGAATGCTGACAGCAATGCTGAGGCGAAGTGAAGTTGAAGTTGAAGCTGAGGGTCATGGAGTTCAGACGTGAGTTCAGACGTATAAAGTTAAGCTGAAGCGACTGCGACGATAATCTGAGAGTGTCTGGACAAATCGGTTGATTATATTGGCAGTAGAGTGACCTTTAGTTGATGTGTGGTTTTATGGGATTTACGCTGCATGAGTGCTTTACTTGCAATGGAGCTGACTTTGAATTACAGCGAAACGTACCCGTGGCCTTGCTCAGACAATGTGTATAGGTGTAATAGTAAACCTGGTGCCTATTTTTGTGCATGTGTAGCAGAACTTAGTAATTGATTTAGATCATTCGATGTTTGGTTTTTAACTGCTTACTGAAAATAACCTGAAATACTGTTGCATTTGACAGTATCTGAGACGCTCTGTTTGAAACCCTGGAATAGGCTTACCTTCTAATTTCTTTGTAGCTATTTATTGAGGGAAGTGAAACTCCAAGCGAAGCTGGAAGATTCACGAGGTGTTTTATGTTTTGTACTCGCGGGTAGAAAGGTGGATGTTCGTCTGACGAGAATCTCAGGAATTGCTAAACCGACTTTGATAAGCTTTCTACGCTTGAAAGCTTATTTGTCCTAGGGTGTTATGGCCGCATTGGGGTTTTACAATTCTAAGCCGTCTACTAGCTACAGGCTAATTTGCCTTGATTGGTTAAGCTTAAATTAGGACGTTTTACATTATTTCACTAATTATAAGGGTTACATGCAATCTAATTTTAGTTCTGAACCGCTTTTGGGTGCTATGGATCTGATTGAGTCATTTATTCATTTTAAAGACGACAAATGATTAATTAGCTACTAACTAATTAACATTTTACGTAACTTATTTAGTTGAACCTAAAGTGGGACTTTTTACATTATTTCACTAATAATTAGGGTTACAAACCTATTTGATTTCATTGCTTTCAGTACTAAACGGTTTTGAGTGTGAGAAATCTGAATAATTGTTTATAAAAGTCAAAAATAGATAAATTGCTTGCTACTAACTATTTATCATGTTAACTGTGCTAACTATGGCAGTTGAGATGCAAATTATCGTTTTTATATGCGTTTGCGCGCTATTGGCTTAAGGGTTGTTGGGCATGAAAACTTTAAATTAGCTTTAGTAATTGGAACATTTAAAAATTAGTTAGCTACTATCTATAGCATTGTAGTGCATTATATTATTTGGTTTTGTTGGTGTATATATAACACTATGTTCCGTAGGGTTTTGGGTAAGAAACACATAAATTAGTGTCTCAAGACTTTCAATGTTTGCAAATCAGTTGGATACCCGCTATTTAGCGGTAACTATCCCCATTATGGCATTATAGCTGGTCAGTAAGTGGGTCCGAGCTTCACTCATTACGTGTAGCACCACAACGACTGGTTTACTACTGCGGATGATTTTTAATAGTTCGAATGAAGAATGATCACAAACGGTTCTTGAGGGGGGGAAGCTTAGAGCGCAGCATGAAAAGGAAAACCTATCTCCGATACGGACTACTGCCGTGTATATATTTTTCTAGCCGTGGTCGTTCATAACAAATATGATCGGTTCCTTAATGACTGCATCGACAGTGCTTCCCCCGCAGGACCTTTCATGCTAAAAGTTTTGCTTCTCAAATAGTTTATCATCTGGAGCTTACAGGGTGTTTTATAGTCTACTAGGTGAAAAAAAATATATCGAGTTTAGCGCACGAATTCAAAATTTTCGAGTCTTCGTCGCAACTAGCCAATGTCACGTTGGAAGTGTTGACAAAACAAAAAATAAGAATATCATCCTGCAGCTTTTAACACGCAACTACGTTAACAAAATGAACCCATTTAGTCAAATTAAAATGTCTCAAATTCAACAAAATCAACAACAAAACTAGTGTTATTCTGTGCGCATCTTAGCGTTAATAAGACATAAAAGCTGCACATGAGGTCATGGAATAAGCCAATAAGATTCAGTTCGAGGCGAGAGAGCATTATTCATTAACAAATTGACAGCACGCTCAAATCAGCTCATACTGCGCGCTGAGTGCACCATTAAGGTTGCCGTCTTGACCCTTTTTAGTCGTTGATTGCCGGGCTAATTAGCCTATAGTGTTTATGGTGCGGCAGTGTGAATTGTGTGTTGTCACAGTTTCAATGCCTTTGCTCAATTTTCAAGCTCAGTTATTATTCTGCAGACAGAGAATGGTAGATTGGATTTGTGTGTAGTTCTTAAAGATAGGTTTTGGGTTCCGAAATTAGCGAATTCATGTTTCGTGGTTAACCGACAAGTTTGGCGAATTAAGATTGTGCTAAGCGTAATAGTTAGTTTTGACTTTTAGAAAGCTTTTACAACGATGCTGTTAAACTGTGTGCTAAATTGTTCTACCGCTGGACACACAATTCAGTTTAACGAACATGTCCATTTTGTTGCGACTCAAATACTTCAAACAGTGTACCAATTTAAATGCTATATCTAATTAGTATGCGGTTCCGGTAAAAAATTCACGGGTTCTGTGTTCCGGTAAGCTAGTCGCACTTTGAGACCTGAAGTGGTGGTATGTCCTTTGTGTGGATAACATGGTTTATACTAGTACTATGTTTGACAGATTTATTTTATCTTCGTAAATGCCCTAGAAATCTAACCGTGTGGCTATTCTACACCCCCCTGAACGCTTAGGCTTGTATTGTTGACATACAACTATACGTATACTTGCTTTTATGGTAGACTAAAGACTGAACGCCAAATTACTTTTAAACTGAGATGAGCACATTGTAAACACAAGATCACAGTTTTACGCCAACGCATTAAATAGGCAGTATTCATTGGTTGCTGATATTTTTCCAAACAGATGTAGTACTACTGCAAAGTGAGATTTAAATTAGTTTCAACAATCAAGTGCTGCAATAAACTTGCAAAATGTTAATAGATTTTGGGTGCAATTGCTGGCATTTGTTGCATTATGTATATAAAATGTTAAATTAAATTCAACTGAGCAAAAAAATACGTACAAGGCAGGGGTGGATCTAACCGGGCCTTGGTCATTTTTGGTGCGAACCCTCAAAAAAGCTGGATCAAAAAATAAGTGAAACTTATTTGTTCGTTCAAATTTTTCATCTTTGAAACACTCGTTCACGGGCCCCTAAATTTGCGGTGCTTGAGGCTGCGCCTTCACTATCCTCCATTATGATCCGCCACTGTATCAGAGTAAAACAAAATCCTGTTCAGTCTCTGATTTAAAGCCCAATTATGTACACTATTGTGCTGTGTTTGTTTCAGGACGTTTTGTTTGACGGTGAAACGCACAGGGTGAAAAAGATTGTGTTGCACTCAAATTTCCCTGGTCATTTTGATTTCGGCATGTAAGCGATCTATTTCTGTATGTTTGACCTTATAAAATAACAGGCTTTGAATAATTCGAGTTTTTTTAAAAACGGAAGCTTGTAGTAGTTAAGGCCCAGCTTAGTCATATCTTTTAAGCATATGGAAAATTTGCTGAGTGGTTCTTGTACACAGAGTGGGACATTACTCGCGGGTAATCGCGGGTCGGGTAAAAAATTTCAGCCGCGGGTATACCAGCTTGTAAAGATTTGTATCACGCGGGTAAAAAATTCCCAGTTTTTACCCACGCCAAACTTAAATTGTAAGGTGCACAACATACGATATTGTCTGTTTTATTTCCGGTAAGTTGCTGTCCGGTGCTATATTTAGTTCGGTTTGAAGTTTGTTGATTCTAATAAACTTTTCTGTGTAAGTTTCATTGAAGCTATAACGCAAAACTTCATTAAAGTGCAAAGTACCTGCGATCTTTAAAATACTGGTTATAGGGTAGATCTTTTTAACGCGGGTATACTGGCTGGTAAAAAATTCATATTTGCGTGGGTAAAGCGTGGGTCTGGTAAAAATTCCTTGCCTACATCAAACTCTGCTTGTATATTTCCCCACGTTTAAGTTTAAGTATTAAGGCTTGGTCAAATTCAAGCTTTTTTCTAAGCAAATACCCGTCATAGACATGAGCCTTAGCCTAGAATTTGCAGAGTGTACAAGAGACTTAGGCATGCACGAACTGTTTCCGTAGCCTTAACCGATGCGGCGAAGTCAAATTGTAAATGTGCGGGGAAGTGTACAAAGGCCCGAAAAACTGTAGGTGAAGTCTGCCGCAGCGTGCACAATTTCAGTTGCTTTAAAATCAGTGGTTCGTCAAACGTTTCGTGATTTCTTGTAAACTGTAAATAAATGCTACATACAGTTGAGAATCCGCAAGTTTTAGTATATTTATCCGTCAGCATTTTATTTGGCAATAGCTAAACGTGCGAAGTTTGTTCTAATGAGGTAAACAAATGTTTTTCTCCGTTTCTGATATGGCATTATACTTATTTTTAGATATAATCGTTGTGAATTCAAGTTGAACTTGAGTGATTGTGTTGAAAAAACTTTCGATAATGATCCTCACGCTGTGATAACAAATGAGACAAAGGTGACTACGCATAATAGCATTGTTTTTTGCTCGGCTTATTTTTGTTACTTTTCGCGTATATCTAATATTTTTTGTTATGATAAAAGTTGTATGAAAACTATTAACATAATATTTTTGTAACTATCGTCTTGATGGTGTCAATTTTGTTTGGAATCACATCTGTAAAATTTACCTTGTCAGAAGCGTAGCCATGATCTGTGTTCGGGATTGGATAGCCTCGTGTATTATAAAATTTTTTTAATCTGTTGTATCCAAAGAGTTATTCTAAAACCGATCAAAGATGTCTGTTCTTGCGTGTTCACAAATTTCGGCAGGTAATACCTCTGTCCCTTCCACTGTATACGGTATGCGCCCATGCTTGTTATACCTACTTTGCATCAGCTTTTAATGTTGTCGGTTAAGTCAGCAACAGATCTTGCTGCATACAGTTTTTGCGATCGTAAACACGATATGTGTTTTTCAGTGGAGCACCCTTCAGCAACGATTTTGGGACTCGGTTACCGATATGTCAGAACAGCAGGATCAAGGAGTGGACCCGGCTGATAACAGTATAGACGGCGTGGCTAACGAAAACATGAGGTCTGTGGCATCGGAAAGCGTTGCGTATCATAATTTGCCGAGCCATTTACGTCCGGTTGTTTTGAATCGAGCATCTACAAGTCCAGTATGTTCAGCGAATCCGTTCGGATCTACGTTTTGCTACGGATACCAGGATATGATATTTGAAGTAAGCAATATTATGTTCTTACGGTTCTGAAATCGGTACTTGAACGCAAGTTTTTCGCTGAGACGGCACGTAGTTTATATGTAAATTTGCTATAGTTTTAACTTTGTAGTCCATAGTGGATAGGATCCATAGACCACAAAGCATACTGAATCAGAAGACAACCGACATAAACTCTATTAAATTCAGAAAAAAATTAACGGGAGCGACAATCTATAAAAATGTCTCGGAGCAAGTCAGCTCTGTCGAAAAGAAAGAATATAAAAGAAGAGTGTTGGATCCCAGTAACATTGGGTGTATTAAAAGTAAATAAAGTCCGTAACCAAGTAATAGGATGTAAACTCCGGAGACACAAGACAAATCAGCCCCCACTCTTGTTCGGGTCGCTACAGTAATGAGTGACACCATACGCAAACTCGTTTTTCTTTAACGGCCTGCAACTTTTTTCAGGTCATGGCTAACGATCATATTGCATCAGTGGTGTTGTACCATCGTGAAGAACCTTAGAACAAATAAATGATTTCGGCTACTGTGGAGATTTTTGAGATTTTTATTGCACACAAGAAATATTGTATTTTCTGTCGATTATGGTGTCTAGTCTTTAACATAATTCTTAGGAAAACTAAGATTCCGCAGCTCCTAACGGTTACGCGTCCAGCCGGCGTAAGAAATCTAAGTTGATGGTGAATGACGCAAAATATATCGATCAAGTGATTTTACCGTGTACTTGGAAACTGGAATGGCAGAAAAATTGCGTGTGTAATCCTTGGCTGAACAAGGTCACTGTTTGAAGGCATTGATAAAAATGTATATTTATTTAAATACAGCATGGTGTGTGTATTAGGGTTGCGCTATACTTTTGTTGACCGTCAGCACCGTCCATTACACGAACGGCGCCGTCTGTCACCGTACATTGTGCGTAAATTATGGATGTACGATACCGCATGGTGACTGACGGGAACACACGGTGGCGGACGGCGCCGGACGATAACGGACGGCGCTGCAAGACGAGTATAGCGTCTCCCTTACTGTATATATTTGTATAATAAACTGCTCAAGTTACTGCTCGTGTTTGAGTTGCGTACTACAAAAAGTGAGCGGTTATAATAGTTGGAGATGAGATAAAGCAAAATTACGTCATAAAAATAATCTAGCATACGGTCGACACATATAGTTGACGATAGAAACAGTTAGAGAGGCGGGTTGCGTGGTGCAGTGGTAGAGTGTTCGCTTAAGGATCCGTAGGCTGGAAGTGAGTCCATGCGTCCTAATTAGAGTCCTTAAAATATGTAACATACAGTACAAGACGCATAAAGTTGATTAAATCCTGAAAAAATCAACAGAAATGCTTCGGCAAAGTCAGTTTTTTCATAAAAAGGTTATAAAAATGGTATTGGGTCCAACTAACATGCATTGAACTAAAAATAGGTAAGAGGGAGGTAACCTGTGGTGAGGTAGAACAAAAGTCAGTTCCTCTTCTTATTCGAGTGTCACAGTTAGCTTTTTTATGAAATCTGCACAGCTAAATTATTCAAAATTGATTCAAAGTTTGAAATGAACTCGGCGAATGGCACAATTTTCATAAAAATATATGCAAAAATTTTCACTACATACCGGAGCCGATGGTCAATTTTACTTTAGTTGTACCGTGATAGAGTAATAGTACATTATTTAAATGGAGCGTTTAACCGCAGGTGGCTTAAAGGTTGGAAAGCGACGTTTCCGTGCCAAACTGTTTTTTATATAGTAGCATTTCAAGTTCTGTCGGTTTTGGTAACAGTTGAATGAAAAACTGTGCGTTCCACGTGTCAAGTGCATCTTCGAGTCAAAAGATATTTGTGCAATCTGTGTGTTGATTTCTAGAGTTAAATAAATTTGCCTTTTGTATAGGCGGTATTGCACGCCGGCTGGTTAAAATACCGCTTGACAAACGTAAAATGTGTGAAAAATGAGGTTGGATTACGATGTAGAAAATATTGAGAAAGATAATAGCGATGATTCAGCAGTTTCTCCGTTATTATCAGAAAGCTCACGAAGTAGCCATGGTGAGTTGTAAATTTTTTGGTATATGCTTTGTGATTTTGCAATATACAACTTATGTGGGATTGACGTTATAATAGGCGCAGGCGGAACAAGGTTTGTCCCATGTTGATTCGACGTCAACGTTAAAATTCGAGCACTCATATCGGGTAAACAGACAAAACTCCAATGTCATACGACATTTACTTACACACCGCACGGCGCTTAGAAGACCAATGTGTACAAGAGTCGGTATGTCAAGTGATACTAAGGGACATTTATGCGAATATCATGTTATTCCAAAATTACAACGAATATCATGGTATTCAGTGGGGCAGTGTAGTCTTCGGCTGCTAATAAATTGATGGAAAGTCGGATGGCAGTGCGGTGATTTATAGCCTAAATATAAGATTCAGAGAAGGAATAATCAATTTAATGGTCGTATTTGTAAAATAATATTGAAAACAATTTTTAAGAGAGAAAGAATTAATGGAAAATAATAGGCAAAATCAGATACATTCTGGAAGTGGAATTGTTGAGAAATCAGCCAGATCTTTATATCCACGTTTACAACGGTTATAAAAGCAAAAACTGCAACTATGTTGCCGCTTTCTCCTAGAATGTGATTGTGTGTAGCTAACAATGATCCTTAAGTTATTTAAAGTTAAAAGGAATTGGACAATACCTCGAATGGCATTGATCTACAGTTTTAATTTGTTTCATTATTCTTTATATTATATTATATTTGTAATGTTTTTAAATTTAACTTTTAGACTATACTGAATCGCCATTGCCAGCGAACAAACGTGTATATACGTATGAAGCTGCAATTGATGAAATTGGTAATTCCAACCTTCCAAAGCTATCATCAAAATGTTCTAATTTATTTGTGGTTGTGATTCCTCATGTAACGAAAAATGTGTAAAAATCGTTCGATTTGGTCACAATCGTCGTGCGTTTTCAAACATATCGTAATTCAATAAATCTGGTTAGTGTACTAACGCCAGGAACTACAGATTTAAATTGTATGATAAATGGCTGAAAAATTAACATTTTGTTACACAGCAGGTTTTTACCATTTTTCATACAAATTTCGTATCCTTGTTTTGAATCCGAGGATTGTCGCAACCTTCCAGTGTTGATATACTGTTTTGAATCGCACTGTAGTATGACACTACATCTCTGATTTGTATTGTTCAGGTCTCGGTTGGTTTCATTATCGTCTGGCGTTGATATGTGGTTGCGCAAATGCAACTGATTCTGTTGAAGTTATGTGTATTAGTCTTGTGTTAACATCGGCTGCGTGTGAGCTCAAGTTAACATCTGATCAGCTCGGAGTGTTTACAGCGGTGATTTTTATTGGTAAGCGAATAAATGTTTAATGATGTTTTCAATTGCCGCTTTTTAGTTATTGTTGTCTGACGCTATGCAACATTTCTCGTTTTCCGCTATATTAGAGAAAAATGCTATAATATGCTTGGGAACATTTTTCTTAACGGCTCCGAGTATTTAAATTGAAGTGGTTTCGTTTTGTGGGTATATCTTTCAGAAGCTATTGTGTATTACGTAATTGTGTCTGAATACTTTGGATTTTGTACAGTTTAAGAAAGATTTATACCCAAAACACGTAATATTTTGGTCATACACCTTGTGAATTTTCTGCAAATCTGGTTGCATATTATTGCTTTTGTTGCTATTTCAGGTATGTTAATTGGCGGCTATATTTGGGGATCACTGAGCGATATGTTTGGTCGTCGGCGTATTATGTTTTTTTCTCTGTTAATGAACGGAGTGTTTGGACTTTTGTCAACTTTTGCTCAATCGTACTGGTTGTTTGTGCTGTGTCGTTTTTTGAGCGGAGTTGGGTAGGTTTTTATGTGTTGAAGGTTAAATCCTAATTTAGTTTTCACTATTTTCACGGAATTAATGAAAACGTTGATTCATTGCGGATCTTTTGAAAAATTTGATAAACTGTCAAATATATACGTAGTCTGTATTGTTAATGTGCGGAAAAATTAGGTGCTAATACTCAGTCATATAACATAGATAGTCAAGCGGCATATTAATATTTACGATATTGGACAACTAATTTTTTCAGAGTCGGCGGTAGCATTCCTGTGTTTTGGTCTTATTTTGCTGAATTCCAGCCACGAGACACACGCGGACAACTGTTGAGCGTGATTGCGTCGTTTTGGATGGTTGGACAACTTCTCACTACAGGTTTCATACTTACAGTGAACTAGCGATTTATCTGTTGATAATACCTCTCTGATATTTCAAGGTTTTACTAATTTGAGTCCTATCATATTTTCATCCCGTCACATGTTTACCCGAAATTGCGAATCATTTTTACCCCACATCACATTTTTACCTCCACCATATTTTTATCCCTTAATATTTTTACCGTCGATACGTATTTTATCGCATCATAGTTTTGCCCCTTGATTAGTCCATCATATTTTATTTTAGCCCCACTGTATTTTTACCCTAACAGGTTGTCCTATCGTATAGTATTGTGTGGATCCATAGATGGTCTATAGTAGTGTTGAAGCGATATATCAGTATCGGTATGATAATTTTATTGGAATCGCTATTTTTGGAGCATATAGATATCGATACTTTTAATTCTACTTTATTCGGTGAGGAATTGAGCTGAATGAATAATTTTCTGTAGCATCTATGAAATACTTATCATTCATTTTGGTGATTGCGAATATAGCGGGGTCCGGGTATACCCGAAAACAGATCCGGGTCCGGATACGGGTTTGCATTTTTAAAAACTCCCGGTTCGCGTTCGGGTTTTTCTTCTAGAAAAATCCGGGTCCGGATGTTTATTTTGAAATGTTGCAACTCTATTAATTTTTATACTCAGCTCCGCTGTATTTTTAATTAGTTACCTCCAGTTAACTTGAGTTAGTACGGCACTAGGTCTGTCGTACGGCTCCAGTAAAAACCGGACATCAGCAATTTAAAAATTCTTTAAATTCATTGATTTGTGGTGGCGCTCTGCGTTGTACGTCTTAGACGCTATACTTTCTTGACCATTTTAACGCATTCCGGCGCCATCTGGCATCGTATCAGAGTTACGGTGCGGAGCGGGCGCCATCGCAAACCAATTTACAAGTGGTAAGTGTATGCGAACAACATAGCGCCACATTAAGTTGAAAACACATATTTCAGGTCTCGCTTGGCTGTTACTGCCAATGCAGTCTCTTGAAATTGTGATCGGTTCATTTGTAATGCGATCTTGGCGTCTGTTTTTGGGCGTATCAACTGTGATGTGTTTATCGTCGGCTATGCTTGTATTAGTCATTCCTGAAAGTCCAAAATATCTACTTACGGTAAGATTTTAATTATGGTTAATGCTCAGCTGTTTGCTTTGAACGCGTTATCACTTTACCGAACGTTAAAGTAGAATTTTAAGAAACCAACCGATGCCAAAACGGTTTGAATAATAAGTACTAAGGCTTTATGGCTTCAGGGTCCAGCAGCTTTAGTCTGGATTTCTTCGCTCTTTCTATACGTAAATAAAAAGAAAGTCAAACACAAGCTATTGTGAGAACTTACTATCGAGGAACACATTACTTTGTTTTTCGCCCGGGTTCAATTGGGACTAGCATTCACAAATAAAAGCAGTAGTTTGAATGTCTTTACTTCGTTGAAAATTTTTTAAAAGTATAAAGACGGTAACGTTTTTAGTTTTGTTAACAGTTTTATGCGGTAATTTCACATGATATTCGAGATAGGTTATTTTTCAGAATGGCTGAAATTTTTGTAGGTGGCCGAGGGACTAAGCTTTAAGGCTACGGAACCGTGTAAGTAATATTTACGTAGTTGTATTTTTGCCTTTTTATACCGCTTCTATGCTTTGTTTTAGAAAGGAAAACGGCAAGAATGCCTTGATGTCTTGGCCTTTATGTACAAAGCAAATCGTAATATTGCCGATTGTCCGGTAAATTAGTGTATTATGTTCACTTGTTGTTTGTTTGTTTTGCTTCTTTTTGTCTGTATTTAATCGTTGCTCGTTTGTTTTTGTTAGGTTATTTGAAGTTAGCTAGCGTACATACGTATTCGTGTTGTTTTCATTCTTTTGTAAACTGAAGTTAACTAAAAAGTTTAATCGCATGTGCAGTGTTTTATTATAGGTTAGTGATAGCTTTATTATGTTTGAAAATTTATTTTACTTCTAGATTAAACATATTGAAGCACCAGAAAAATCTAACCGTGAAAAGTACAATTGTTTGAAAAGATCTCCGCGATATTTTTGGCAAAAAACAAAGATCATTCTTAGCACTGTAAGGAACTAACGGCCATTTCGATTGATCGACAGTAAGGCTGTAAGATTGTTGGTGAGATGCATTTCATATCTTTGCTGAATAAAAAGCAAAAGTAAAATAATGCCTTGCTCGGTTGAGTAAACTAATACATCTTTTATTTTAGGGCTGCAGGACGTGTGGTTCAATAGTTCCAAATGTGCATGTTTTTGCTGTACTAAACAGTGATAAACTGCCCGTCAGGCTTACACGCCAAACAGAGAGTTTTTCTAAACTTTTGAATCGCTCTGTCATTGTTTTAGTTTGTGCAGCAGTTATCTGCATTGGTAAATCCTCCTAACGTGCGACCCGTCACACTGTTGATTGCAATGAACTTTGCTCTATCATTTGGGTAAGACTTCAGTTGTTCGTTGCACAGTCTGAAACAGGAATGGCAATATTTTGTTGTTGACATTGGCCATTGGTATGCGTATATGAGTTTTTGTGTGGTCTTAAGATACGAAGTAAACTGTTCACCGCTATGCAGCGCAATTCCACACAGTTGAACAATATTTTGTATAAAAGATTATAGTCCATAGTTATTTAGAACTGAGTGTATAATAATATCTAATTTCAAGTAATTTATGTTGTTTTACGCTGTAAACGGCCAATCTGCATTGCATATAGATTGCTAAAATGTAATACCAAAGGTAGTGCTTTTGACGTTGCAATGTTCAGTTGGTACAGCGGAATTTGACGTGGAGATGTTTTGATGTAGTCAGGCGTAAACACGAGTTTGTTCGATAATATTGTATTTTTTGAGCTTTTATATACGTTGCATTGTATTTGGATGTTTCAGCTATTATGGTCTGAATCTGTGGTTTCCAGAGCTGTTCACGCGATCTCGTGCAAGCGGAAATGAAAACGTTGTAATTTGTACGAGCAATTTGAGTAGTTCAAGCAGTTCGTATAAAACAGCTATTGATTCGACTAGCAGTGCAACTACAGACTGCAATCCGGAAGTAATTGGCAATCCGAGCGTTTACCAAGACGCTTTCTTGATTGCGTTAGCACAGTTGCCGGGCAATATTGTGTGTATTTTTGGACTTGATCGCATTGGTCGGAAACCAATGTTTGGTGAGATTAAGTATTTTTGTAGTTGAAAATACAATAATTTTCAATTTTGAATTTAGTTTTAAAATTGCCTCGAATTACTAATTTTCCTTCGTTATATAACATCCATTTCATAGCACATGCCACGCGTTGTTCGCTGTCATGTTTACTAATTAGTCGAACGTTACAATAACAGTGGATATTAACGCAGAGGCAAATTTTAACTGAAAGTTTCAAAAGTTTAATTGGGTGAAAAAGCATTACCTACGCTAATGTTAATAAATTTGAGTCTACGATTACAACGAAGACCGAGCCCAATTAGGTGCTTATCAGGGGTCTACAGGACTACTTTAATTCCGAAATTCATGTTTATCTCGAGTAATAGAATACATTGTAGAATGCTTGTCACTATTGAACGTTTTTTAATCACGTAGGTATTGGCATCTCGCTAACAACTGCAAGTGTGTTTTTGATATACGCCGTCCATACGCATTGGCAAGTCGTTGCGCTATCCTGTGTCTTTAGTGGATTTTCCGTGTTGTGTTGGAATTGTATCGATGCATTTAGCGTTGAGCTGTTTCCAACTCAACTAAGGTAAAACATCGTTAACTGTAAATGGTTTGGTCATAGACAAACAATATATTACAGTGGTAAAGTATTGTAGCAACTGATGCGAACAAGGAAATAGAATGTTGTCATGTATCGCTTCCGCCGTCAGGTTTTGCTAATGCAAACATCATCCTTTTTTGTGCAAAATTTAGTTTTAGCCATTAGTAACTTTGATTATTTTAAGTTCCATGCAATTATACCCATTCAACTTTGGTCAGTTAACATTGGGATATGTGAAAATATTTATATATGGTTTCGGCATTTTTGATCCTGGAGCGCACGCAAATTTATTCTTACGGAGATTCGTGGAAAATTTCACAACAGCGGTAACTTGTCATTTAACAACAGTTTTTGTGCAACGTTTACATTACAGGTCGACTGCACTCGGTGTTAGTCTTGCGTTCGCACGATTTGGTGCAATATTTGGAAATATTGCATTTGGATCATTAATCGATCAGCACTGTGAAATTCCGCTGCTCATTGTTGCTGTGTTATTAGCAATCGGAGGCATCATGTCTTGTGCGCTGCCTGAATCGAATAGAATTGATATAAAATAATGGTTCTTAAACGTGAAACTATGCGTTTCGTACAGGTATAAACTAACCTATTAGTCTAGGGTTACGCTAAAGCATCTTATTAATGTTTAAGGCGGCGCTAAGTGGCGCTAAACATATAGCGTTTTGTTTCATTAATAACACAATTCAGTTGTTTTGTCTAGTCCGTTTCGTTGTTCTGTAGTAGCCAGATTTGTAATTTTTACTGTAATCCGATCACTGCGCTTAAAACATAGTTGTAACACGTTTACTTGATAATTGCCAGGGCGCTGCCGGAGGCGTAGAAAACCTTAGCCGAAGGTCAGCAAGTTTTGCGTGTGGTAACAAAGATAATGTTCAATTTGTAATTTTGATGGTATTCTGCTTAGTCGTGAAAATTTTTTTCTAGCTTCGTTTTTCAGAAAATATATTCGGTAAAATTAAAGCTTTCAAGCTTGCCCTAAAATTAGAAACAAAGTCACGGAATATGATAACTTGTATTAAACACAAAAACATTTACTGTCGAATTTACCGCAACAAACCTGCAAAATTTTACCGGCGGTGTTTGATGTTCTGCCAGATCCAGAACGAGCCCTCTGGTTGTACCCTGAAATTGGGTATCACTGCAAGTATGACAGAATTTGCAAACTTTGAATGCTTGCCTTAGGGCACGGGAACCGAGGCCGGTCTGTATTTCGGAATTTATTGTGTGTCACTGCACCTAATCAAGTGAATTTGTAACGTTTCGTGTAACGAAAAAATTCTGTCATTCGAAATTATATCATTTGCTAGCAAACGAACATTTTGTTTAGATCTTAACATCGCCAGCCAAGGCAAAGCACCGATTCTGCTCCAGCCCAACTATTTTTAGCAATGCAAACACATAAACGGTACTTACTGTACGTTACTTAATGTTTTCCGTTGTTTCCAGGATATGACAAGTATAATATATTAATTTTGTTATTTCTATCAACTGATTGCGTTATCAATTAAATTTATGGGCTTTGTCTTTATCAGCTGTTATGTGCAGAAATCAGGATATCTCTTTCCGGAAAAGTGACCATGTTAAGATCAGGGGTTGTAAGTTTTCCTGCGGAACTGCAATAGAATATAATTTCTTTAATTTGTAGCATCACAATATGTAGAAACCTTATCAAGGTAACTTGTATGTCCGGGTTGTTTTAAAGGAACATTTTTTGGGTTTATAGCAGGATTATATTTTTCGTAAGAATTGAACCAAATGCAACGAAACGGGTTTTCCCCATTTTTCCAGAAAACCTGAAAAAATCTAAAAATTGAACAACACACAAGCATAGGGTAACGCATGTATGTCCGGGTTGTTTTAAAGGAACATTTTTTGGGTTTATAGCAGGATTATATTTTTCGTAAGAATTGAACCAAATGCAACGAAACGGGTTTTCCCCATTTTTCCAGAAAACATGAAAAAATCTAAAAATTGAACAACACACAAGCATAGGGTAACGCACTACAAAGGTGTCAGATGTCTATAAAGTACCAACTGCCGACAAGTTGGCCAGCAGGGTGCAACCGGATGTATGCCTTCGGCTACGGCAGAAAATCAGCTTCCAGCTCCAGTAGAATACCTGCCGGAGCTCTCGGCAATTCCGGTATAGTAAAATTTTGCAGAACTTTACAAAATTTATTTGTTTTATGAGTTTTGTTTTAAGTTTTGGTACAATTTTTAGGAAAAAATTGCCGAGATTTTGTAACAATAAGCGTAAAAGTAAAACATTTAATAATAGCTTACCGCAGGGAGCAAACGGAGTTGAAAAATGACGGAGTCGGAAGTCATCAAAACTTGTCGGAGCCGGAGATGACGCGAAATCAGGTAGTTTGCGCCGCCAATGTAAAGAACAGGGGCGCAACCGGATAAGCGTATTCCTAAGCCTAAGCCTAAGCGTAAGAATGAGCATTTTCCTAAGCCTAAGCCAATAAAAAATATTCGTCTAAA